>JARHVA010000910.1:805000-1262500 GCA_037957365.1 Torreya grandis | reverse complement strand
GGTCACTACCACCATTTCCCCATATTTAGATGTATGGAAAACTAATATGAGTGATGCAGGGTCATATTAATAATTCCCAAGAGTTGGTATAGGAAATTTAAATTTGGACTCAAAATTAGTTTTCCCACCAAAAGGGATTTTCAAATTTTCATAATGTAATAGTTGGTCGAAGAGAGTGTGATGATATGTAATAGTTGAAAAATGTTGTAATAGACCTTATGGTATCAAGAAAGGTCATAAATTTTATATGAATTCATAAGTCAATTTAAGTGTGAGGTGGCAGTCCACCACCCTACGTGGGTCTAAGGTTTATTGAAAATTATTGATCAAGAATTAGTTATGAATCTTGTTTTAAGAGTTATTGATCATAGGTAGGTAATATATAGTGTGAGAGTGAGTTTGGAAAGTATGAACCTCTCATCCCATTCGAGGATGATAATGAATGGAGATGTAAATAAATAAACCTATTGAATTAACAATGCTTATGTTATGAAAATTCTATATGTCATCAAATTGCATGGTTGAGACAGAGCACTTTGGGTGTACTTGGACAATCTAAGTGGTAAGAGGTTTTCAGTGAGTGATTTCCTTGTTTGTGTTAAGTTTAAAATTCTTTGAAGTAGTTTCTAATATATGGCAATTGATCCAGTATAAACTTTGGTTTGTTTCTTGAGTACGCAAATTTGGTGTCTCTAATATTGAAGGTAAGATTTTAAGAAGAAAAGTTTCTTATTAGTCATTTATTATATGTGTATTTTCTTATATCACATAATAATCTTGCAATAACAATTACATATTGTCACTAATTATGATGGTGAAAATTGGTAAAATTAGTTTTAAATAGTAGCCTATACTATTCTATGTTTTCTTGATCAAATACCCTACACAAGTGTCCATAGAGATAAAGAAGTATGGAAACACAAAGAAGGATCTAAGCCTCAAAAAGGAGTAAAGATATTGCATTGACTCTTTACAATCAATGAAAATGTTTGAAATCCTATATATAGTGCAATCAGATAGAAATAGACTCTCTAGTTACATAGTGAAAGATACATCTACAAGATTTTAAGCAATTTCATTATTTTGAGTGAAACTAAAAGTTGTTTCAATGGGATAGTGGTTAAGAGTGGTGGAGAAAGACACTTTATAGAAAGTGAATCATGTAGGGAAACTTTAAATGTACTAGGTGAGTAAAATAAATATTAAACCCTATTTTCTTGTTCACACAAAGAGGTTTGTGTTAACTATATAGTGGGAAACCTTGCTTAGAAAACATTTTATGGTGAATCAATAAGGTCTTAAGGTCGACAAAATTGCCTATGAGTGAGTTAAATCTTATCCATGTGTTACAGTGGGGAAAATGTGATTTGAAAGAAAATTATGCTTCATATTTTTCTCTTAGATAGTTACAGTCAAGGGAAACTTTGTTTCTAGGGTTTTGAATTAAAAATGGATAATCTAAATGTTTAAACTGACTAAAATTCTTGTAAATATATCATTTGATAGGTATTAACAATTGCTAATGGATTTTGTGGTTTTCATGGTAACACTGTATGTGCCCATACTATAACATGGGATTGTGAGTGAAAAGAGGGTAAATAGGGCTATTAGTTATAAAAAGATAATTAGAAGGAATTGGTCAGATGGTCTAAGGCATGATTTGAGAAATGAAACTTTGTAGACAACAAGAATGTCATAAAGTGCATTTGGAGATGAATGTAGTTCCTTGAAGGGATTTCATACAAAGTCATATTAGATTATTTTCTCCAAGAAAAGGATACAAGACTATGACATAAGTTAGGCATAGTTGGTTTGATAGTGAGATGATGTTTTGAGGAGTGTGTACATTGAAAGATGGAACTTAAGGATGGTAAATACCACATGTAAGGTGTTAATGAATACAATTTAATCATGTGAATGCCATTTCATCTCATGAATAATGTACTATTACCATTTTAAAATATGTGTTTAAGCCATTGATAAGAAATAAAATATTGTAACATGATAAAAGAAATAAAAGTTGTATAAGGTCTACATCATTTTGGTATCAGATCCATCTTGATGCTCTGGGAATTGGTTGGTATAGGTATGAACTTAGAACTTAATGCATGTTACATGTGGATAAAGTATTTTTAGGTAAGTTAGAAGGTAGATTGCAAGGAGGCTTGTTGGAAGATAGAGTAGGAAGGAAAATTGAGAAAGGTATGATCTATTTTATGGTTTATTTATTGATTTGAATGTATGTCTGATAGTAAACAATGAATAGTGTGGTGGTAGACCTAAAATAAGAAGATTTATCAACAAGATCTAGAGATAAAAAAGCTCATAAATAGAGCTCAATAAAGTGAAAATAGTCTTAGTGTGAAGGACAAAAGAGGTGAAAAATCCCTAGTGAGGTCTAAGGTATAAGAGTGAGAGGGGTTCCAAGTATGAACCAAAAAGAAGTGGTCCAAGTAAGGCCAACAAAAAGAGAATAATTGACACAAGTGAGGTACTCAAGATGAAGATGAAAGGGGAGGTAGAAAGGAAAGTGAGAGATAGGGTTAAGCATGAAAGCCACAAAGATAAGATGGTTCATGAAGACACCAAAAGGAATATTGAGATGGAAAGAGAGATGGAAGAGATGAGGAAATAAATGGATGAGATGCTGAGCAAGATAGAGAAGTTGAAAGAGATTTTGAACCCACATCTTGGATGGGTCATGAGAAAGAATCCACTTAAGTGTCCAATCGAGCAATTAGTGGAGAAGAGAATAATATAAAAGATGAAGGACAAGAAGGAAATCAAGCTTCATGTTTTAAAATATAATGATGAATTGGTTTGTGTGAATGTAGGTTTGAGAGATGAAGAGAAGAATGAGATAGTTGAGCCCATTCATATGTTTAAAACACAAGAAGGAGTAGTATATGACCAAGTGGTTATCAAAAGAATTCAAGATAAATAAGAGACTCAAGGTAGAGTCATGTTGATGAAACAAGAACAAGTAGGTCAACTATTTTGGAAGAAAAATAACATGAAGAAGGAAGAGATCTTCACTCAAGAGGATGCAAGTGAAGACAAAGGAGCAATGGGACAATATCATAAGGAAAGGTATGAGGCATATTCAAGTTTGTATGAGTATTTGAAGCAAGAATATGTATTTGATCCTCATCAAATGTATAGATAAATGATTAAGGAAGTTACCAAGGAGAACATAGACTTGTGGAATGTAGAAGTGGTGTTTAAGATAAGGGCATTAATGAAGGAAAGAAGAATTTAAGCACATGATAGCACTTTATATGAAGAAGTTGTAGTTGTTGATTTTTAAGTACAAATGGAAGGTTAAGGATAATACATGCAAGGAGAGGACCAAGATGCATTGATGACTGATACGAAGAAGAAGAGTGAAGCATACAAAGCACATAAAGGTATTAGGGAGCAAGATAAATAAGAAATCAAAGAGAAGAGTTGTAGGATGCCTCAAGGACATGAGAAAGAATATTTTTTCTTAATGATTTGTTGTATATTTTAAGTATATGATGAAGGAAGATAGCAAGAGGCAAGACAAGGTACAAGTGTGGCAGTCAAGAGCATGCACACTTATATGAGAGTTTGAATGAACAATATTATGGGTGTCAAAAAATTTATCCCCTTCGGAGTATGATGCAAGGTAATTTTAGGAATGCCCAAGAGTTGGTATAGGATGTGTCTTAGAGTCATAATAGTGAGATAAGTTTGAATTTGGGGTTAAAATTAGTTTTCCCACCAAAAGAGATTTTCAAATTTTCATAATGTAATAGTTGGTCTAAGAGAGTGTGATGATATGTAATGGATGATAAACATTTTAATATACCTTATGGTCTTAATAAAGGTCATAAAGTGGATATGAGTGATAATTTAGTTTGAGTTTTAGGTGGCAGTCCACCACCCTACATGGGTCTAGGGGCTATTGAAAATTATTAATCAAGAATCAGTTATGAATCTTGTTTTAAGAGTTATTGATCATAGGTATTTAATATATAGTGTGAGAGTGAGTTTGGAAAGTAGGAACCTCTCATCCCATTTGAGGATGATAAGTACTAAATATGTAAATCTAGAAACCTGTTATATTTAAATGCTTATGTTTTGAAAATTTTGTATGTCATCAAATTAGATGGTTGAGATAGAGCACCTTTGGTGTGCTTGGACAATCTAAGTGGTAAGAGGTTTTTAGTGAGTGATTTCTTTTTTTGTGTGAATTTTAAAATTATTTGAAATAGTTTCTAATATATGGATAATTGATCTAGTATAAACTTTAGTTTATTCCCTAAGTAGGTAAATGCGGTGTCTCCAATATTGAATGTAAGAGTTCAAGAAAAAAAGTTTCTTATTAGTCATTTGGAATATGTGTATTTGCTTATATCACATAAAAATATTGCAATAAACATTATATATTTTCATTAATTATGTTGGTGAAGATTGGTAAAAGCATTTTCAAATAGTAACCTACAATATTTTGTATTTTCTTGATCAAACACCCTATACAAGTGTCCACAGAGATAAAGAAGTATGGAAACATAAAGAAGGATCTAGGCTTCAAGAAGGAGTAAATATATTACATTGACTAATTACAATAAATGAAAATGTTTAACATCATGAATATAGTGTGAGTAGATAAAAATAGACTCTCTAGTTACAAAGTGAAAGAGACATCTATAGGATTTTGAGCAATTGCAATGTTTTGAGTGAAACTAAGTGTTGTTTCAATAGGATAGTGGTTATGATTGGTGGAGACAGACACCTTATATTTATTAAACCATCGAGGGAGAATTTAAATGTACTAGGTGAGTAAAATAACTCTTAAACCCTATTTTATTATTTACACATAGAGTTTTGTGTTAACTATATAGTGGGAATCCTTGTTTAGAAGATGCTTTATGGTGAATCAATAAGGTCTAAAGGTTGGAAGATTTTTATATGAGTGAGGTAAATATCATCCATGTGTTACAATGGGGAAAATGTAATTTGAAAGAAATTTATGTTTCATATTTGTATCTTGGATAGTTACAATCAAGGGAAACCCTATTTCCAAGGTTTTGAATAAAAAATGGATATTTTGAATGTTTGAATCGACTAAAATTCCTATAAATCTATCATTTGATAGGTATTAACAATTTTTAAGAGATTTTGTGGTTTTTATGGTAACCATGTATGTGTCCATACTATAATAGGGGATTATGAGTGAAAAGAGAGGAAATATGCCTATTAGGCCTAAACAAAGAACTAGAAGGAATTGGTCAGATGGTCTAAGACATGATTTGGGAAATGAAACTTTGTATACAATAATAATGTCATAAAGTGTGTTTGGATATGAATTTAATTCCTTGTAGGGATTATATATAGATTCATATTAGATGATTTTCTATACGAAAAGGCTATAAGATTGTGACATAAGCTAGGCATAGTTGGTTTGATAGTGAGATGATGTTTTAAAGAGTGTGCACATTGAAATATGGAACTCAAGGATGGTAAATACCACATTCAAGGTGTCAATAAATATAAGTTAAGCAAGTGAATTCCAGATTCATCTCATGAAGAATATACTAATTACCATTTTGAAATAGGTGTGTAAGTCATTGATAAGAAAGCAAATCTTATAACATGAAAAACGAAATGAAAGTTTTCTAAGCTCTGCATCAGTGAGCCTAAGTGAAAATATCACTAAAATAAGTAAGAAAAAATATTTCAAAGATATATCACGAGGTACTTATTCTAACCCAGACACCCCTTTACCTAATGTTGTTATGGATCTACCTAAATTTGATAAAGCTTGTGATTATTTTGAAAATTTTACTTTAGTTATTTATTTTATGGGTAGAGTCTCCCTTGAGAGCCTTTCAATGCGATGGGTTCATAAACATTGGCAAGTCCATCATGTGAAATTGGAATGAATCTAAAACTTTAAAGGTTTCTTTTTATTTCCATTCACCAATCTAAAACATTGCAAAGCCATTATTAACCATGGCCCTTTGTTTATCTATAATATGTTGGTAGTGTTTTCTTTCTGAACTTGAGACTTTTATGTCTCTAAGCAAGCCAAGCTTAAAATTATAGTTTGGATCAAATTTCCTAGCTTGCTTCTCCCCCTATGGGATTTTATATACAAGTTTATAAAACCCTTAGATAGATTTATTTGTCATTAACAACTAAAATTTTACACCTTCCATCCCCAAAAAAAGGGTTTATGTGGAAGTAGATCTAGCCATAGACCTCGAAGAATATATTAAGATTCAAGTGGGAAATAATCATTTTACTTAGTGTGTGATCAACATTAATCTCTTGAACACTTGTTTTAGGAACCAATCCTTAGATAATATGATCTGTAAGTGTCCTTTAATGGCTCCCAATCATTCTACTCCTTGGTAAAAACATGGGCCCAAGTGAAAAACTTATAATGGGAATTCTAACACATGGACCATAGACACCAATAAGAAAAATAACTCAACCTACAGCAATGGTAAATCTCAAGCTTATGTGTATCACCCATCAAGTGGTCCTTATATGAAACTAATTAGGATGGATCTAAAACATATCTTACTTAGTGGATTCCAAGCTCAAAGAAGTTAATCGTACCAAATAATTTATTGCATATATATTTATATGGGGACATGACAAATTCAAATCCATTAAACCTAACCAATGGATATATTACTAGACAACACAAAAGGATAGGGTTCCAAATCCTCTAGACAAATGGAATTATGTAATTACCCTAGCTATACCTATAATACATAAAATAAATATAATCTAGTGCTCCTTAAAACATGTGGCACAAAGGGGGATAGTTAGAAAAACAAAAAACAAACATGAAAAGAGATATCTACTCAAGTCAATGTATATGTAAATTAATCAAGGAGTAAAACATTCATCTTATTAATATATGCAATATCTATCTACTAAATGAAAGAGTAAAAGTTAAGAATACTTACCTTAAATTAAACCTATCATGCCTCAATCTCTCCCTTAGGTAATAGTGCTTTTCAATATTTTTTGTGGCTTTATAAGGACCACTCTATATAAATTATCTCTAGGCTAAAAGAATCCTAATTTACGTCCAAGACTTTCCCATGACACGCTTGTTTCCTTCAAATACAAAACCCTAAGTAATGACTCTTCAAGTGTAGAATTAGTAGAATGGCTAGCTATAAAAATGCAAAAATGAATGTTCATCTCTATTAGATTGAAGTGAAGGGGGTATTTATAGCCAATTATTGACCCTAAACCTCCATAGAATTAGCCAACAATATCGATAAACTTGATCTTGTTAGGCAAAAAATATAGTCACTAAGTCTTGAACTATGTTAATCAGGCTAACGTAGTTTCATAACATGCATTCAATCCCTAAAAGTATTAACTAGAAAACATAGTATGAAAATGAATAAATGGGTTTATGATTAGTCATGAGCTATTTAGGAAGGTGAATTTATTATAAGAGTGGATAAATGGGTTTTAATTTCATAAAAGTTGAATAAAAGTAACTTATAGTGGTTTTAGGTAATGTATAAGGGAAAATAATATTACAAAGCACCAAAGGTTTTCCCACCTTTTTTCCTAGTGAACCCTTTAAGGCATGCACTTAGAGAGATTGAAACTTGATAGGTTCCTACAAGAGAGAAATCATCATTAAATGATAAAGTTTAGAAATATTGTGATTATACATTCATAGTGTCATATATTCAACTGTAAAAGTTACCATTAATTTTCTTATCAAGGCTCCACCAATTTTACACACACCTTAAGTAGTGGCTTATGTTGTCTCTCCTCTACCTTCTATTCCTTAGGCTCTGTTGTCACAACTCCCCTCCTAGGATGACATTTTTATATGATGAACTTAATCTCATCACCCTTGATCATAAATCAATCCTATAACATTCTTGAAGCCCATCTCCATTACAAGATGAGGAATACATGTCACACAAGTGGTAGCCTTTTCAAATTGGATATTTTATGAATCATAAACCCTCGTTTAACTAGTTTTCTTCTCTTCAAGACCTCAAAGAGGGGAAAGATATGAACATTGATATTTCTCAATGTTAGTATATCCTTGGGATGTTCAAGGCCTTGTTGATACACCATGAAAGTATGTGATCAAGAATAGTTCTTATTTTTTTAATAATATGAAAAAAATAGTTAGAAAAAAGTCAATATATTTGACTTTCTCCTTTAAAATTTTACTCGCACTATATGGCCTAGGTTCCTCTATCACTATACCAATAATGAGCCTAATCATGGTGGTGTCATCACCCTCTTAGTTTTGGATCTTTCTCAAAACATTATTTCTTAGGGATCCAATCCCACCCATTAAGTCATCTGGACTCTTTCTATTTTGACAAACACATCATTGAACTAGCTAACATGTATGCCTCTAATGATGATTAGGAGTGCACCATGATTTGGTGATGGTTGGAAGATTCCTTTCCTAATTCTTAGTGGATCCTTTATGGGGATTTAAACATGGTCAAATTTTATGAAGATAAATAAGACCATCTTCCCATGTTTTGGTACATTGGGGAAAGAGAGGCTTTGTATTACATGCATAACAAACTCAGGGTGTTTGACCAAACCACCATCAAAGGAAATATTTAGACTCTCCCTGATTCACTTGGTCAAACTTTTGGTAGGGAGAGCATAGAGTGATTTATTTTTCTTTACTCTAGTTCATAATAGACCAATTTTTGTCCTTCCTAAAACTTTTCTATAAGATCATCATCCTATATGGTTCAATATAGAATGGATTTGTCCTTGGGTGAAACCCACTTCAACACAGTTCTATCTTAATATTATTCATCTTAAGCATGAAATAATAATAAAGAATATTATCAAAATTTTGAACTTGATTCCTTAACCCACTAGGGATACTAGATTGATTTAGTGGTGGGATGATGCTCTTTCTCACACTAATACTTTCCTTCATGTGTATGGTAATCAGGATACTATTTTTTGCCAACACATTCATAATGCCACAAACTATGAATACCTCTAAGATTCATAAGAACTTGAGGCCTCACCTTTCAATTTTCTTATTCAAAATCAAATATCCCTTTAGTGACATAAAATCCAAATTGAGGAGGACTACAAGTCCAAGGGAGCCCATCTTCGAACTCAGATGCATTGGCTTAAATTTAGAGATAAAATCACCAAGGATTTATTCTCTCCCCTCTATTCTAGAAGAGTTGTTGATAGAATTAAAGCTATCAAGGAAGGGGATGTTAGGTTAACCAAGCTACCTAAAATTTTTCAAGCCTTTATACACCATTATCATGGTGTTTTTTTAACTCAAACCTCTTCACCCAAGTGTGAAGCATCTCTAGCTTAATGTCTCCATGTTGTCCCTTATAAACTCTCTAAAGCTCAGTGTGTTACTTGTGATAGGCCTCTCAATTTGAATGATCTCAAGGAAACAATTATGAAAATAAATAAAAACAAAGCTTTAGGTATTGATGGTTTCCCCTATGATTTTGATCAAATCTTATGGGATGTTATGGACCCTGATATTCACAAGGTCTATTATGAAGTTATGTTATCTAATTTGATAGGGCCTCTCATCAATCAAGATAATATAAAAAAAATTCCAAGGCTAATGATCCTGAGGCTATTATTAATTTGAGACCCATCACCCTTCTAAATATTTATTATAAAATCATTACTAAGGATTTGGTGCTCATGATTAAACATCTTCCATTAATCATTCGTAGTGAACAAACAAGATTTATCCAACATAGATATATTACGGATAATGTCATTGTTATTTAACAGGGCATGGAATGGGCTTGGGTGTCTAATAAAAAGGCCATATTTATCAATATTTATTTTTAAAAGGCTCATAATTGCATAGAGTGGCCTTTTATTATTTCTATGCTATAATCCCTTGGATTTGGCCCTTTTTTTGTTCAGGTTGTGAATATTCTTTTTAAATATGTTGGGGTGTGTATTACTATTAGTGGGGCTCAGTCTAGTGAGTTTTACATATATCTATTAGATAGGGTTTTCCTATAGCACCTTATATATATATATTTATTATTGGTTTAAATATTTATATATCTATTAGCTAATTTTTTTTCTAAGGTCTTGATGAAGGGCATCTCTCCCCTAATTCTAATCATCAGTTGCTTAATGGTCACTTCTTTGATGATTCTTTCCTCACTCTTTAGGAAGAAGTCTCAGTCAAGAATGGTATAAAATGACTTCACACTTTTTTTTTGTCTTATAAGTCCTCCATACATTTTAATAAAATTTAGTTTTATCTCTAGTCTCTCTTACCCAAACCTCCTTGGTTGGAGGGATATCAATGGTAATGGCTTCTCCCTAGAATTCAATTTAAGTTTCTAAGCATTCCACATGCCTCTCCTACTAAATTATGGTATTATGTGGTTCATGAATGTTTTTAATGATGGTATTTATTAAAAATAAGCTTTGTTTCTCTTCGAAATTTATGTTATGTATCAACAAAATTATCCCATAATCACTAGTTGTCAAACTAGTTGTGTTGTGAGTTAAATTATTCATCAAAAGATGTCTTGAATAGATTCAAACTTAAAAATATATGATTGATGGTCTAAAATAATATATACCTATAATAATATTAGAGATAAAACATAAAATAATATCTTCAATTTGAATTAATGCACTACACCATCTTTGTGTGTAATTCTTATTAATAAAGAAAGCTAAAATAGCTTACTACAAGGTAACTTGCAATGCAAGTAGAGTCTAAATATAAAAATTTATTAAAGAAATACTAGACCAATAAATGAACTAAAAATACACTAATAAACTCAAAATATAATGAATAAACTAAATTTAACTTACTATAAATATTTGGGCATCACATGCAAGAAGCCTCTTTAATAGTAAAGTGAAACATGTAACTAAAAAGTCATCCTAGTCAAACAGCTAAGATAATTAAATAAAATTAACTGTAATTTAAGTCACATAATAAATAAATTACATTATTACTCTTTTTAAATAAGTAGATAATTATTTTGACTCAACTAATTATTCAAATAGTAAACTAGAGTACACTGAAGTGAAATACAATGAACTGGCAATTCCACCTATTTTCTAAAAAATCATTGGAAAGTGTCTCAAATTGACCTAAACACTAATTAAGGTCATAAATAAATTAAATAACCTTAAAAACACATAAAAATCCAAAAAATACTATTTTTAAAAATAAATTTCAAGTGCCCGTATTGGCATCATACTAAACAATTCAAAGGGTTGAGAAAAATATCTCTTTTTAGATTGCCATGTCCTTGTCTCTTGCAGGTAAATTTCAGATTTACTCCAAGTTGTTATTTAATACTCATGTTAATTATTCCTATTTGTTATTTCCCTAAAATTTAACCTATGTCAAGATAGCAAAGCACCTAATGTATTTTTTATGGGTCAATTATGAAGGCCATAAAATTTTTCACAAAGTTTCATTAGAAATGTGTTACCAACCTAAAGAGGTCAGTAGCCTGGGACTCATTGATGTTAAGTTTGAAGGGATATATATCAAAATTAAGTGGATCATTAGAGGTATATAAGGTGATGAATATTGGATTATTTTTTTAAGAAATTATATCTCTAAGGACAACCTTGTGGTAGGAAGGCCAATCAAGGATTTGGTTTGCATACTCTTCTCATAACCCCTATTCATGCTAAGATTAATGGCACTTTTATCATTAAAATTATCTATAAATATTCAAAAAGGCTCAAACCTCATCTCATTTTGGTAGGAAAGGGATTCAAGAATGACCTATCTCTCAATACTCACTCTCTTTGGTGGTCCTTACATACACATAATATTTTTAACTTTCATCAAATATTGACATTTTACATCTTGCAGGAACCCATCAAGATTCAATCTCTATGAGTACATGCCCTAAGGGGTGCACTAGAAAAGGGGTGGGTAGACCTTTGGTGCTTCATAGGATTTTTTTCCCTTTTTAACACATTATTACCAATCCAACTAGCTCCTAAAACCATTCTCTAAGTTATTTCTCCTCCCTTGAATACTCCTCTAGTCTTTTCCACTTTTCATTTTTTTTTCTTGTCTTAAACCCATTTTAGTCAGTAAATTGTACTAGGTCAATTGAGTTGACCTAGTAAATTTTAGGGGCATTTTTCATTTTCTTAGCTTGTTATCCTTTCAGTTGACCTAGCTCAAACCTAGTGAATTATCCCCAAAAACACATTGGGTCGACTAGGTCAACCTTATACAACCAACATTTTCATAAGGTTTTTGGGAAAGATCCACCTTTAAATATAATATAATTTTGGTAATTATTCATATGTGAAATCAAGATTTATTATTCACTCACACTTCTTCACAATCTTATCTTCTACCATTCTACTTGAGGAGACCTAGTTTAAATTTTTAATTTGGTGAATCTAGTCTTGTGGATAAGTCTTGGATGATTTGGCATTTCTTAGTGATCCTTACAAACCAAAACAACCTCTTGTGAATCCCCTTTGGCCAAGGGAGATATTTGAGTCTTGATGGGTTCATATTCAGGTAAGTATATTTTAACTTTGTTATCCTCTCTTTTAGTAGATAGAAGTAGCATAAGTGTTGGCTCAAATAATACTATCTTTCATATTTCATGTATTAGGGTGTTACTCATACTTTAATTGAATTTCCCTATGAATATTTGTTTTATTTTTTCTAATCCCCACTTTGTGCCACAATCTTTGGTGTGTACTAGATTATATTTATTTTCTTGTTATTAGAATAAGTGAATGCTTGAAACCTTAGAACTCTATTAGGTTTTTTGTGTAATTGTGTTAGAATGTAGGATTTGAAACCCTTCCTATTATGATATTTTATGATAAGTGATCCCCTAATTGGTTCTAGTGGATCCCTATATTGGTCTCACTCCCACTTAACAAGTGTATCCACAATTGAAAGTGTAGGTATGACCTATCTTATCTAAGCCAAGATTGATTTATAGACATGATGTATTTGTAATTGCATATATTATAGTGAACCCAATGTGAAACTAACCTTTAAAATATTTATTTCACTCATTTTCATTCTTTTAGTAATTATTTTTATCATATTAGATCAACTCTGTCGACCTAGTTTTCTAACTTCTATGCACAAGTTTCTAGGAATAGGCAACTAGATCGACCTAGTCAACCTAGTATAGGTTTCTATCCTTTCAGACACCTAGTTTAGCCTAATAGGTCAACCTAGTTGACCCTATACATTTTTAATACTCTGTAGTGTGTTTTTTCACAACTTGATTGATCTAATCAACCCAATTTATAGGTTTCTCAAACATACTTCAAGGTTTTTCATCAGTAATCTTCTTTCATTTCATCTCTAATCCACCAAGGTATTTTTCTACCTCTTTGTTCCTTTATTTTATATCTTTCCTTTCACTATTTACAATCTTTAAAACTATCCTTGCATAGTCAACTAGATCAACCCTATCAACCTAGTTCTATGTTTTGTGTGTTATCTAATATAACTAGATCAAGCCTACTGACCCAGTTCATTTTTAGACATTGCTTCCACAGTATAGGTTTGACCCTATTATATATTTTGTGCATATGGTGTTAATACTATACCTTTTTTCAAGTTATAATTAACCTTATATGTTATTAATTAGCTCACACATTTATTTTCTTATTACTTGCATGCTTAGAATAGCTCACATATTTTAATTAGGGTATTTTTAATTAATTGTTTATTTTTACTATTTGTATTTTATGCATACATGACCAAATCACAAAAAATATAAACAAGCACTTTAACATTATGTCTACCCTAGGCCAACCTACTTGGATTTTATCACTAAGGGGGAAGCTGACTTGATCCTTTGATCAAGTATAAAGTGTGGTTAATGGTATATTCTAGATAAACACCCGACACCTTTATCACTGCAGTGTGTGAAGTGAGGGGGTAGGCCCCAATACCAAACCTATATTATTTCCACTATAGTCCCTTTTAGCCCAAACTACCTAAAACCATCCTTATATTGATATCTAGTACCTTGCTTATAGCCAACTTCCAATCACATTTAAAATCATTTCTTAAAATCTAATAAAACATTTCAGGTTGACCAATTAGTTAGTTCTTTACTTTTCAATTTTATTGCTTGCTCTTTTCTCAATTGTGTGTGTAAAAACTTGTATTAGATAGCATTAGTGCAAGGTTTTGTTTCATGTTTCTCAATTAGATTATCCAGTGTTGATCTAATTGACTATTTATTTCCCTTCATTTCTTACTTTCCTAGATTAGCAGCAAAAATTATCTTGTTTTCAGCTCATAACTTGTTATCATCTTTCTCTTTCTCCCTGTCTATTGTACTAGGTTGGCCCAATCAACCTTATACCTTTTTTATCCCCTATTTACTGTACTATATTGACCCAGTCAACCTTATAATTTTTAGACCCTTTTACCTCCTTTTTTTGCCTTTATTTACTATACTAGATTGACCTAGTCGACCCTATATAATTTTTAGGTCCTATTTTCTATGCTTGGTTGACCCCATCAACCCTGTACTATTTTACGCTTTCCATGTTCATCAATATAGTTTCCTATTTATCCAATTTTGAATTTTGTTCATCTCTATTTAGTCAAAATGAATTCTCCTATCATAATCTTCTTGGATAGCTTGAATCCATTTAGATACTATGTGGGATGTTCATTTCTCCCTCTCTTTTCATCCCAAGAACACCATCACTCTTGGGGCACCTCTTCTCCTCCTTCATCCATGAACTATAATATGGTGTGAATAGTACCACAAGCTTAATTTTATGGATTTAATCTTTTCCTTACTTATCAAGAAACTTCTCATCTTTAAAATCTTCAAACTAATGTGGGAGTGATTGATATAAGTTTACTCAACAATCCCACTAGTAATCTTTCTTCTTATAATCCTCTCCCTAATACCAATTTGGGGAGTGCTTTTACAAACACTAACCCACATCCTAATATAACTTAACTTTTATCCCAAGTCATTCAACAAATGAACACTATGTTAAATTATAATATCAACTAAATGATACAAATTCAACAACATTTAATCAATATGGCTAATCATCCTCTAACTATTCATCCTCAAGCTAATCCTAACTATATTCCACCATCTCTTAGGGATGCCTTAGGTAATGTTATTCCTCAACCATAATGAATAACAATATGCTTCAAACCATTCAAAATGAGCCTTTATCCCCCTTCATTATTTCCATTTATATTGGTAACATATCTCTAACTATCAAGTATGATGGGACTAAAGACCCTGCCTCATTTCTTAAAGCCTTTGGCAACCTTTACAAAGAGTGGATCCAAATTAATACCTTCACCACTTCTAAAATATTAGTCAAAAATTTTACTATTGATGTATTATAATGGTATAATCAACTTCCCCAACATTTTATTTGGCAACTTGAATATTTGGTTAATCCTTTGGTTAAAGAATTTCAACATAATGATCTCCCTAAAAATTGTCGTAGTCATTTCATCAATGCTAAGCAATCTCTAAATGAATCAGCTCATGACTTTATCAAAATATTGAAATATTTATCTCATAAATCTAACCATAACATGAATGATGATAATTTATTTAAACTCTTTATCATGGATTTAACTCTCACTCTTCAATATAAGGTTCAAACTTTTATTCCCCAAACACTTAATGAAGCTCTTGACCAAGCTAAGCATCAAGATTTCATGAATCAATTTAAACCTAATCCTAAAATTATTAAAGGATATTTCCAAAAAAGGAGTTACCAAAACTGATATTCCTTCACCTTATCATATGCCTCTCTCAGTTTAGTATATGAAACATTTTTACCACCCTTGAACCCTTTCATCTATCCCAATGTTCCTAAGTGGTATGATCCCAATTTATTTTGCTTCTTCCATGCTAACATTAGGCATTTTCATGAATATTTTATATGGCTCAATAAATTTTATATCTCCTATATTCTTCGTGATTCATTTAATCATGAAGCTATGATCAATCTTCATCATCAATAATACATTATTAATTCCAAAAAATGACAAATTTTTAAAGATTCTACCTCTAATAACCACATATATTATTCAAATAATCAATAAAATATTAAGTATTATTATGTCATTGATGCTAATTATTACCAATATTATAATAACTCTCACTATGTCAACACTGCCAAGGTCAATTATCATTGTAAATCAGTTCACAAAGATCTCGTTACCAAGCGTAAAAAGCCATTTTTAGAAGAACAACTTATTAAATATTCTAACACCATTAATATTGATTTGAAATCACTTGAGGAATAACTAATTCTTTTTGATACTTGAACCACATCTATACCTTCTAAAACTAATTTACCTTCTAAACCTCATGCTGGTTTTTGTAGATCACATTGGAACATTCTTGAAGAATTTAACTCTATGCCTTGAAATATTCCTCTTATGGATTTGGTTCACACTTCATCCTATCATCATAAGTTACTTATGCAACAACTTTAATAAATTTAATATCCATCCTCCATAGATGAAGAACCACCCTTTATTTATTCTCGACCCACTAATGTCAATATCATTGAAACTATGTGTCCCTATTTCAAACCTTCCATTGAATTTCTTGAAGAGGACATGATCAATGATGAAATTATTTTTCATGTTGATGATCCACCAATCTTTATTAAAATAACCATTAATACCACTCTTATCTAAAAATTCTTAATTGATGAAGGTTCTGGTATTAATGTGACACCATTGTGTCTTATTCAGCAACTTGGTTATAACACAGATCATCTCAAGCAAACCCATCTCACTTACCATGGTTTTGACAAGACTAATCAAAGACCACTCAATTTTATTTAGATTCCATTAACCATAAGACCTAAGAACATTCAAACCAATCTTATGGTCTCTGATCTCCCTTTATCTTACAATATCCTTCTTGGTCATCCATGGACTCATCAAATGAAATCCATTGCTTCTTCTAGTAGTCAGTATATTAAATTCTTACATAATGGGAAATGGTACAAGCATGAAGCTAACCCCAATCCATGGAGTATCTATCTTCTTGATCCTAAACCTCAATATCATATATCTACAAATCCTAAGATTAATAGTGTTCCTTTACCTGAGTTCATCATGATGAATTTTGATTTACAAGTTACTCTTGTGGATTTTGATGATGATGAGCCTAATGATTTACAACATACTTGCAATACTACCAAGTTGCCTCCATATATTTCATAATGTCTTCCTCCTTATCTCTTACCAAGAGACTGTACCATTCCTCTTATTGATAATATTACTAACTTTCCCCCTTCATGCAATGCTTAGGAGCCTTCTTTACTAGAAGATGCCTTCACTTATAATTATTTTGGAGTGGCTAAATTATTTCAAGATCCTCTCATCATGTCTCTTCATACATTCAAAAATATTAGATTTTAACCTTCTAAAACTCCCCTTGATTCTCAAGCATGTATAAATTCTCCAAGATATGATGACAACTATATCATGGCCCAAGCTCAATCCATAAACTTGGATGTCCATCATTACCAAAAAACTTTAGCCCAAATTCATGCTTTTAATTGGGATGTGCATACTATTTCTATGGATGTTACCTTAGATATTGAGGGTCATTACCTCCCATCAATCCTCCTCTTATCAATACTCCTTGGGTGGTAGAGCAAATTATACCTTCCAAACCTCTAGAAATCTCTACATCTCCTTTACCACCTATCAATATAATCTTTGAATTAGATCCTTCTCCTATCATCGCATCCACTAACATTCTAATCTCTTATGTTCCATCTACTTTTTCTACTCCCAAAATTACACTAGATGCCAAGGCAATCGATGTATATCAGATTCATGTTGAATATGATAGCTATGGAAATCAAATTTTAGATCTTGAAGTAGATGTTGAATATTATGGTCCTCTTCCTACCTTGCCTAGCAATGAATCTATTCTTGAGTTAATTCAACTCAGGAACCTCAACTTCCTTGATGGCATCATAAACTTGAAAATTTTAGGACTAAAACTCTTTGCTTCAAAAAAATCATTTCTAGCATTGATCCTAAAACAAATCCAATTTTAGCCTTACCTAATTCAGCATACCATTTTCAAGATCGTAATGTTATGCTTATCGAAGAAACCACTCACATCAAATATGGTACGCCATCTTGTCCTCAACTAATTATAATTTCTCAAGAGATTTTACCTATTGAACATGATAATTTTAGCTTATTATTTAAAAAATATTATGAGGCTTTCAATTGGTCCTACAAGGACATACCTGGTATTGACCCTAGCATTGTGGTGCATAATATCATTACTTATTCTGATGCCAAGCCTATGCATCAAAATCAAAGAAAATTTCCACCTAAAGTTTCAACTTTATGTCATAAATAAATCATAAAATTACTCGACGCTGAATTTATTAAACCAATGGATTATTCTAAATCAATTTCCAACATTATCCATGTTTGGAAGAAAGTCTCTATGGTCATTCACATTTTTATTGATTTCCATAATCTTAATATTGTTTGTCCCAAGGACAACTTCCCCTTACCTTCAATAGGTGTCATTGTTGACTCCAAAATTGGTTTGAAATTTTATCTCTTATGGATGGTTTCTTGGGATATAATCATATTCATATCACCCTTAAAGACCAACATAAGACTAATCTCACCATAGAATGGGGCACCTATTGCTATGTCAAAATGCCCTTCATTCTCAAAAATGCTGGACCCATTTATCAACATGCAATGACTCAAATTTTTCATGATCTCATTCACAAAATTTTTAAAACCTATGTGGATGATCTTATTGCTAAATCTAAATATCATAAGAATCATCTTTATGATATTGCTATCATCTTTGACCATCTCCTTAAATATCAAGTTAGACTTAATCCTTACAAATGTGTCTTTGGAGTCACATTTAGAAAATTGTTAGGATTCTTAGTCTCTCTCTATGACATTGATGTTGACCCCACCAAAATTAGTGATATCATCAACATGCCCATTCCTCATTCTATTCCCAACATTCATACTTATTTAGGAAAACTTAAGAAAATTAGATGATTCATCCCCAAAATGGCATATCAAATTCACTCTATTAATTCTCTTCTTAATAAAGTTATTGCTTTAGAATGGATGGATCCATGTAAAAAGTCTTTTGATAACAAGAAAGAGTCATTACTTCACCCACCTATACTTTGTCCTCCTAATGATAAACCTTTTATTATATAAACTTATTCCACACCTATTTTAGTTAAGGCAATGCTTTCCCAACAAGATGATACGAGAAGAGAGTATTCTATCTACTACATTAGCTAAGGCCTCATCGATTATGAAACATGTTATACCAAAATTGAGTGTGATTGCTTTGCCATCTATTTCACAACTAAAAAACTTCATCACTACATGTTTTCCCAAAATTCTTATGTCATCATTCATTTCAACCCCCTTCATCATTTCTTTTCCAAAGCCTTTCTTCCTTGAGATAGAATCGATAAATGAATGGTCTTACTTATGGAATTTGATCTCTGAATCATCACTCAAAAATCTATCAAATGGCAAGTCATAAATGACCAACTTGTTTTAGCTCCCACTCTAGTCACTTCTCTTCAAGATGATCTTCTATATGATAATATCCTCTATATTGAAGGTCTTAATCAAGCTATCTCTCTCAAAAATTATTTTCATAGCTTTACTACTGATCTTAAAGCTAATAATTTTGAAGAATCTTCCACTCATTTCCATATTACTAAACCAAATTTAGTTTTTGAGAATCTTCCTGAAATTAATGTTGACTTGCATGAGGATACTTGGACCCTTCACTTTGATGGTGCTAAATGCCTTCAAAGAGTTGGGCCAGGTTGTATTCTCATAATTCCTTTTGGTAAAATTATTCCTTTAGCATGTCACTTCACCTTTGATGTCACCAATAATATGGCTGAGTATGAAGCTCTTATCTTAGGCATGAGAGATATTATTGATTTAGACATTCAATACCTTCATTATTTAGGTGATTCTCAACTTATTTATCATCAAGTTAGTGGTGATTATTAATGTAAAAGTGAGAACCTTGTTACCTATCATTAAATTGCAACCACTCTTGCTAAGAATTTTCTCTTTCACTATTGAGCCTATTCTTAGAGATAAAAATTCCATTATTGATTCTCTTGCCTCTTCAAATTCTCTATTTTATCCATATCAATTTTTTTATGATCCTTTTTCTTATATAAATAAAAAAACTCTATCTTCAACTCAACCACCAGATTTGTTTATCTATCATATTAAAGCTATTACTATTCGACAAAGCCCTTGGTATAAAGACATCATTCAATTCTTAAAACACCAAATTTATCCTCCTAATTTAGATCGTCATGAAAAGACATACATTCATAAAAAAGCTTTCAAGTATGTATTTCGACACAACATCCCTTACTATCATAATGTTAAAGGTACCTTACTCCATTATGTTATGCAATATGAGTTCCCTCCTCTTCTTCAACAAGCACATGGGGGAATTTGTAGTGGTCACTATAGTAGGCATGTTATAACTTGCAAATGCCTACGTATGGGTTATTTTTGGCTTACTCTAAAAAGGGATGCAATTGAATATGCTAAAAAGAGTAATCCTTATCAGCTTCACGATGATCTTATTCATTCACCTCTTGCCAAAATTTAAACTATTTAATATCCTTGGCCATTTTCCACATAGGGATTTGATCTCATTGGTAAACATCCTCGCTCGTAAGATGGGCATGTCTTTATTATCATCACTACCAAATATTTTACCCAGTGGGTAAAATCCATACCCCTCATTAACATCACTAGTCCTACCATTTCCAAATTATTTTCTAATTTAGAATTCCCCATACCATCATTCTTGATAATTGTGGTCATTTAAAAAATAAACATGTTAAATAACTTTAAAACAAATTCAAGATCAATCACAAATTTTTCACACCCTATCATCTAAAATGTAATGGTCAATCTGAGGCCACCAATAAAATTCTCAACAAAATTATCCAAAATGAAATTCATTAAACCCATATAGATTGTCATATTCATCTTTACCCTACACTTTGGGCCTATCAGACTAACATGCATACTACCACTGGGGCAGCTATATTTTCTCTAGTCTATGGTTCTGAGTCAATTCTTCCTTTAAAAGTTGAGCTTCCCTCTCTTCATATATCTCTTCATGGAATTATTCCTAATGAATAATTGTATGAAACTCACCTTCATTCCCTTGATTTACTTGATGAACATCATATTTCTACCTTGCAACATAACCACCAATATAAGACTCACATCGCCAGACAATATAACAAATGTGTTAAAATCCACACTTTTAATGTTGGTGATCTTGTCCTTAAATTAGACTACACTCATGATAAATAATTTAAATATTCCCAAAAATGGTAGGGCCCATATTTAGTTAAAAATATTCTTGGTCCAAGCACCTACCATCTTCAAACCAATGAAGTCCATGTTTTCAAAGAGCCTACCAATGCTCAATTCCTTAAAAATTACTTTACCTAAACATTTACTTCTTTTCACTCTTTCTATCTACATCTATCTAACACATTTTTATAGGTTACTTAAGTAGGAGTCTCTCCCTCTACAAAAAATTTCCTCTTTTTTATAAACCTTTAGTCCTCTCTTTTAGTCTTTTGGTTTCTTGATGTACCATAGTCTTCTTTACCTTCTTGCATTTTCTCTTATTTTTCACACCCCTTGGGTTTTTATTTTTTGAGTTTCTTTTTAAGACCATGGATAGGACTCAACATCCCTCACAAAACCACCATATTTTATAAATTTTTCATACACTTTTTTCTTGTTAATGTTGTTTTGGCATCCTTTGGGTTTTTATTTTTTGAGTTACTTGTAAGACCAAAGATAGGAACCAACATCCCTCACAAAATTACCATCTTTTTTATTATCTATTTTCTTTCTATTTTCCATATTTTATGAAGTTGTAGTGTAAGATCATGGATAGGATCTAACCCTCTACATAAAATTATCACCTTTTCATTTTCTTGTTCCTTGTTCTCAACTTTAGTTTTTGCTTCTTTTGCTAGATGAAATCTTTACAAAAATTTATGTTATCATGTTTTCCTCCATCTCCATCATTCTCATGATAAAGAATCACACTTTACTATCATTTTATCCCTCTTTTCCCTTTGTCACATTTTTTTTAATTTAAAGTAATTCAATTCGTTTCAAGTGTCACTCATGTTGATTTACTCTTTCTTTCATCTCCACATTGGATAAAACAAGGTCAAAGTCAAGATAGCACTTTTATTTCACCTATATTTATGAGACTCTTAGACCCCATGCTCTTTGAATCTTCTCTCTCTTAGAAACCTTTTCCCAAGTATTCAAATGAAATTCATATTTAGCACCCATGTTTGGTCTTCTAAATTTGTATGGAGGAGGAATAGAAAAACCCATTAAGAAAGTTAAAAGCCAAATCATTTGAAATAAAAGGAAATGATATCTAAAAGGAACACACAAATCTCAAAATTCAAATTCACACTAAAATATGTGATTACAAGAACATTTACTATCTCTAATAAAAGTTTAAACTCCATAGTTAGCCTCACATAGAGCCAAGGTCCTTTGGGGTGTGGCAGGCCAATAGATTGGAATAGGAGATTTCAAAAGACTATATGGTGCTACCTACTTTCTCATGCAAGTACCCAATCTTTACAGTAGACCAATGGATCTATAAGGGATCCTAAATAATAGGGAACACATCATGGGGAGGTAGGTCCGTTTTACTTTTCATGAATTTAGCCTTCATGGGATGATCTATATACTCCATTTGTTTACTTAAGACTTGTGTGGATAAGAGAATTTCTTCATAGTCCTTAAGTTTGAAAATTTTCTTGTTTTGAAAAACCTAATTTGAGTGTCTTGACTTCAATAAAGAGTTTATCTACCTTGGTTTTTCCTTAATTCTCCCCTCCACCCATTTCATTTCCCCCTTGATAGATAAATTGTGATTCCAAATCTGTTTTCCCTTCTTCTTTAACTCCTTCTTCTTCATTTCTTAAAAATATGCTAACACTACTTTGTTTTAGTTTTATATATCCATTATTGCTTCTTTTTCGCCATGATTTACATTTATAGACTTACTTTACTTTCCTTTTACCATTTATCATAGTTTTATTGTCCTATTTTTATGGACACTTAAGTTCATACCCCTTTTTCCATTGTTGAGTGAGGTTGTATTGTTTCTTCTCACTCAACAATGTTTTTTTCCCTTTTAATCACCTTTTTTTATTATTGAGTGAGATGTGGATTGTTACTACCCACTCATCAATGTTGTTTTACCATTTTGTTTCTTATTTTACCATTTCATTTTTTTATTTTACCATCCTATTTGA
The DNA here is from genome assembly GCA_037957365.1 of Torreya grandis. NCBI lineage: Eukaryota > Viridiplantae > Streptophyta > Pinopsida > Cupressales > Taxaceae > Torreya > Torreya grandis. The sequence goes on along the minus strand of JARHVA010000910.1, from coordinate 1,239,130 downwards.
CATATATCCTTCGTTTGACCTGGTGAATTTGCCTTTCTTACTTGAGGATAGCTTGTTTGAGTTTTTTAGTCTTTAGTAGCCTTATATTTTTGATTACCCGATTTACTCTTATTTTTGAATTGGTTATTTGGTCTAACATAGCACCTATCACCCCAAATTGCCAAATTTCCCAAGTACATCCCATCCTCATAGAATCAGCTATCTTGGATTTTCTTTTGTTTGTTTGTTTTTATTCTTTAGTTTTGTATTTTTGGGTTTATCCAAATTAGTCTCTACACCCTACACAATCAAAACTAACAACATATAAAAAAACCATCTTGTGATAAAGGTAAGTCAAGGTACAAATTATATTTAGTTTGTAAGTTATATACTTTTTATAATAGTTTCCTTTTCAGTCATTTAATTTTAGTTATTTTTACTTTAAAATACTACCATTTTTTTTAACATCAGTGTTGTGGGTTACTATGTTCTTTCTTGAATCACCATCCCTTGTTACACCTTAGTGACATGTGATGAGATTTGAGTGGGGCATATGTATAAACATAATATTTTCAAATTTTATCAAATACTAATGATTTACATCTTGTAAGAACCCATAGAGACTCAATCGCTCTGAGTGCATGCCCTAAGGGGTGCATCAAAAAAGGGGTGGGAAGACCTTTGGTGCTTCGTAAGATTGTTGTCCCTTTTTCCACATTATTACCAATCTAACCATCTCCCAAAGCCATTCCCTAATATATTTATCCTCCCTTGAATACTCCTCCAGTCTTTTCCTCATTCCATTCCTTCTTTTCTTATCTTAAACCCCTTTTGGTCAGTTGGCTATACTAGGTCGATTGGGTTGACCCAATACATTTTAGGGGTATTTCTCACTTTCTTAGCTTATTAGCCTTCTAGATGACCTAACTCAGACCTAATGAATTGTCCCAAAAAACACACTAGGTCAACTGGGTCAACCTTGTATAATTGACATTTTTGGAAGGTTTTTGGGTAAGATCCACTTATAAATACAAGATAATTTTGATCATTATTTATATGTGCAATCAAGAGTTATTATTTGCTCACACTTCTTCACAATTTGCTCTTCCACGATTATACTTGAGGAGACTTAGTTTAGGTTTCTTATTTGGAGAATCTAGTCTTGTGGATAAGTCTTGGATGCTTTGGCCTTTCTTAATTATCCTTACAAACCACAAAAACCTCTTTCAAATCCCCTTTGTTCAAGGGAGATATTGAGTCTCAACGAATTCACATTCAAGTAAGTATATTCTAACTTTGTTCTCCTCTCTTTTAGTAGATAGAAGTAGCATAAGTGTTAGCTCAAATACTACTATCTTTCATATTTTATGTATTAGGGTGTTACTCATACTTAATTTAATTGAAGTTCCCTATGCATATTTGTTTTATTATTTCTAACCCCCACTTTGTGCCACAAGCTTTGGTGTGTACTAGTTTGGATTTATTTTCTTTTTATTAGAATAAATGAATGCTTTAAACCTTAGGAATCCATTAGTTTTGTTGTGTAATTATGTTATAATATAGGCTTTATAACCCTTCCAATCATGATATATTGTGACAAGTGATCTCCTAATCGGGTCTAGCAGATCCCCATATTGTTTATGTTCCCGCTTAACAAGTGTATCCCCAATCAAAAGTGTAGGTATGCTTTATCTTCTCTAAGCTAAGATTGATTTATAGACATGATGCATTTTCAATTACATATAGACCCCAATGTTGAATTTTCATAATGTTACCTTTGTATTGGTCCCATAGATCAAAAGGCTGAGGTTGTTCAAAAAGGGTATTAAAAATATTAGATATTTGCTCTACAAATTTCATCACACTTGGCTTCCTTGGAATCTGCTTCCAAATATATTTAACCTTAATGAGGAAAATGTTGATTCTATTAAATGAATTCATAGTTTTATACTTTAAGAGTACCTTCATAAACTTGGAGTTACTTCCCTTACTCCCTAGTGGAAAGATTAGGAATGGCCTATAGCCATGCCATTTTGTAATTATTTCCCATCTTTGGGGTATAATATTTTGGCTCCTCATCACATTTAAGTTGAAATTCTCAACCACTAATGGAATATCCATTCAATCTAGGTAGTCTAGGCTAGAAGTTTTTCCACTATATGGGATGCCTTTCTTGAACCCAAAAAGGCTCACTTTCTCTAGTGTCTTGTTTACTAGGGTTTGCCTGTGGGTGACCATCTTAAGAAAATTGGGGTCACACATCCCATGTGCCTAAATTTAAACAAGCCAAAAACTCTTAATCATCTTTTTTGGTTTTGTACCCATGCCCAGTTAGCTTGAAATTGGATTCAAACCATTTTTTTGCTTGTCAAACCAAAACCTATAAAATGTCTCTCTTTAGGGACTCTACCTTGTTACCTACAAGATACAATATATTTTGAAATAATTTCTATGTTGATATTCTTTTTCAAATTTAGAAATATATAAACTATGGTTTTTTTAATCTTGAGGAATGGAAAGAATTTGTTATGTAACTAACAAATTTATTGTGATATCTAATGTCATCCTCCAGATTTAGAGTCAAACTAACAAGGAATTTATGAATACTAATCATCTTTAGAAAGTATTATATCACTATGTAAGTACCCCATGTATGGTTAATTGAGATCCCTAGATCTACCACATACCTCTTCTTCTCCTCATGGGTGAGGATGTGGTTTTCATAGGTAACATTCTCAATGACATTGTATGAGCCCCTCTCCTCACTCTCATTGGTTTTCTCCTTATTGTGTTGGATTTGGTGGTTCTAATAGAGGAGGTGGTGGAGGGGGGTTGGGTCTCCTTTCTAAAAGATAAGTTTTCACACCTGGCCCTTACTATTTCACCCTCTTAACAAGTTGATGAAAATGAAAACTAGTAATAGAATGATGGATGGGATCCTTTACCTATGGATAATGACCCCCCTCCTCAGGGGGACTAGGGAGGAAATATGAAATATCCTCCCTCCCCACCATCCCCTCTATCCAACATGTTTTTTGCTAATGCTTAATGACTTATGGGTTCTTATGTTTTTTATGTGCTCTTTTTTTTAGTTGTTATGCAATTATGTTAATATGACTTGATGTGATCTTTTTTATTATCTAGGAATTATTGACCCTTTATTGAACTTTCTCAACTCCCAAAGATTTTATAGCTTGGTGTGATTTTGATTCTAGGATGTGAATTTTTATACCTTTTTTTTAATATGAATAACATTATACTATATCATTTTTTATTAATATAAAATCACTTTTCAATCAAAAAAATTATTTTTGTATTTTCTTGGAATATTTTATTTTTTTAAAAATATATGGAAGGAAAATATCTAGCTTATGATCCCATCTAAGGGATGCTCATAAGAATATCCAATCTCAAAATATGGTCTATTAGACTGGTGATACTGCCAAGGGGTATGTATAGGTGTCATTTATAGAACTATAAAATTAGTGGCACTTTATGTATGTCTCATAGGACTATGTGGTCATGAAGAGGTAACAAAATGAGTAGTGATTCTTGAAACCCATTGTTTAGTGATCTATGTTTTCTTTAGTGTATCTTTAATTGGAACATGTTTATGTGCTCTTAAAAAATAGGTGGACCTTGTAAATGTAGATGAAGACTCTATGGATTCCACTATGTATTAGTGTTGAAATGGTCTCTCAAGTATCAGCCACCTAGGAAAGGGGATTGTTTGTTGTTTACTCTTTCATTCATGATTAACCTTCGAAGGTTTTATAATTATCTGTCTTGGATTAAACTTCTCTTGTTCAAGTGGATGTTAATATGGAATTCCAAAAATTTTAGTTACACCCATGTAATGTGGAAGGCATCACATGGATTTTATGTATCCAAGGTCATCCCAATAACATATCAAAGACTCATGTGTATCTTATAACATAAAAAGCATGTGTTAGACCAACTTGTAAAGGTAAATCAATCTCACCAATAACCTATTGTGATGTCCCATTAAATGTTCTAAATTTTTTGGTCAAAGGGTATAAATAATAATGTGTATATCACAAATGTGTGAATAACATCATGGTACATAGTTATCACTAGAATGAGTATCATCCAAACACTATGCATAGGATTATGATCAAGGTATGCTCTAAAAATAATAAGTGAAGATTTGAATAATCATCCATTATCAAATGTAATATAAGTTCTATAATCCATAGGAGTTATAGTACATGTAAGTGTGTCAATAATCCCCTCTAATGGGTGCACATAATAAGGTGGACGAGGATGTGAATTATATTCCATTTTCACTTCCAAATTTTTATTAGAATGATCTTGTAATGGATTGTTAAACATCTTTTGGTTTTGATGGTCACTAGGTTGTGATCTTTAATATTTTGGAGGGTCATAAAAGGTAAGAAATTGATTGTACATAAGTCCTTAGATCTTGTGTTTTAAGGTATAACATATATTTTTATAATGCTTGACACCTTGTTGATAGTCACAAAATGTATTAACACTATATCATTTTGGTAGAGGTTGACTCATATCAACCTCTATAGGAGGAGGGAGAAATATGAGATAACACTTCACAAGCTTCTTAAGTAACAAAGTTAGAGACTCAAGTAGTCATGTAAATTGTCTCTTGGGTACATTAGATAAGATGATCTAATTAGGTTATTGTGACACTACATTAATCATTGTGGTTTCTTCCTTTTTAGGTTTTGTAGGTTTAATCTTATATCTTGGTCTAATATGAAACTTGATAGTAAATTTAGTTAATGTGTTTGCTACATATTTACACTTGTTTAATGAAATAAGTTTCATTTCTTGATCTCACACAATATGGCATAAGTCATCAAAATATTTAAACTTCTTGAAGATAATAAACTTATGTAGTGGTGTAAGAAAACTTTACTTAATGTCTTGAAGCTCTTTATTTTCCATTGGATTTGCCATTTTGGCCATTATTGTTTTGTACCTAAAATCATAATCATTAATATGTTCATTGGTTCCTTTTTTATCTTATCAATTTGTGTATATGAGATCTTTTCAATGATGTTGATAGGGAAATGTGTTAGAAACTAATCTATTAAAAGTTTGAATTATTTCACTAACTAAATTAGTAAATCATATAATCATCTTAAATCATAGTATTTAAGGCTCCTTAGAATTAATTTGGTGAAAATTTTATCATTTGAAGCATAATCAAGGCATGTTTCATATAAAGATTGAAAATGTTGTTCAATATCAACCTTACCATCATAAAATCTAAACTTGGGTGTAAAAAAACTAGTTGGAAAAGGGTGATAAAATATCTTAGGTGTTATATAATTGTGTAATACATATTGTGAATCAATAACATGAGTTTATTTCAAATCATTGTGTTTAATTTTGGTAACCTTAGATTCTAAAACTTGAATAAAATGGAGAAAGTTTGCATAGTAGACCCATTGGGATTTAGATTTAAGAATTGAGAAGTCACAAAAGGGGATGAAAAAACCACTTATGTTGATAAAGGCATTGGAACTAGTAATTGATTTTAAGTTTTAATTTTACTATTGATGATGTAAAAATAATTATTTTATATTCGAACCACTAGATTTAGTATTCAATATTGTGCTTGAGGTGATTGAGATTTGAATGGATGTGTGATAGGCATATTCATTAGCCCAAATATTTGTATAGATAGAGAGTAATTATTGTTAAATAATACCTTATGATTTTTTATTTTCCAATATAGTATTTAGGATCTTGTGGAGATCTTCAAGATTTTCATGAATGTGTTCTCAAAATAATGTGAGCTTGTGTGTGCACAAGGGTGCAATATGTTATATGCAAGGGCATGCAATGATATATCTTTTAATTTGATGGATATTACTCATGGGTGGTAAAAATTTTAATGCTTTGGACCTCTAATATGGTTTATCTTATTACTGATATATAAATAGGGAATAATAGGGTAGTAGAGCTCAGTTGTCTAATTGATTAAATGAGCTTGAATAGGTGATTGGTTAGTATTTTATAAATGCATAATGAGTAAGATTTGATTTTTATTTATACCACACATTTTTAAAATATATTGAAGGGTTATATAAGATAAATATGTCATCCCCATATGTTTCAAAATATTTTCAATTTAGATGACTTTCCAGGTATGGACATTAGATAAGGAATTTGGACACTAGTGTCCCTATGTAAAATATAAGAGTCTAATGTGGTGTAAAATGTTTGAAGATTTACAAATGATAGTGAAGTATTTAAATCATATTTTAATATTTATTTATTGCATATGGGATCTAGGTCATTATAATGATAGGGTCAGTGCATAAGATAAGCAACTAGGTATAGTAAGATGGTGAATGTGAGCTTTTTAGTAGCAGGAAGGTTTATACCTAAAGGGTAGAGCCAAGATTGTTATTTTTTGAGTGTAAAAGATTGAGATGATATATATAGTCATATTTTAGTATCTACAGTTTGGATTAAACTACATTAACTAGTTATAATTAACCTTATATCTTTTCAGCAATTGTTGAGTACTATAGACACCTAATTTTGGTACAAGGCTTATAATTATATTATTATTATCATTTTTTGTATATATGGATCATTGGTTCATATTAGTTCATTATTTATAAATTTCTGTTATGTTGGGCCTTGCATTTATTTCCCTTGTCTCTTTCATTCTTGAATATTTCTTGATCTATTATTTGTCTCCCTTGACATCCACCCAAGTGTCTTGTAAATCATTTTGGTCTCTATTTCAGGGGTTTTCTAGTCCTGAAGATTTTCAAAACATCTTTATTTGGTCTTAAAAACTATTATATGGTACAATTATGGTCATTCTAGTTTAGGTCCATTGGCCTTTCTCCCTTATGTTCACCACGTTTCATTGTGCATGATTCCAAGTTTTCTTACTTCAATATGATTTGCTTACATGATAATAAGTTCCTAATTTGAATTTAAAAATTCTATATATATACACAAGAACCCTACTACATTTTACATAGTAAGTTAATAATAAATTTATAGTATATTATGCTTACTAGGATTACATATATATATTTCATTTATTGATTTTATTTTTTACATACTTATACAAAATAATTCCTAACAAAAGAGCATTTATTTTTATTTACAAGAAAATGTGTTATAATGATCAAGGTTGAGGACTAGACATACACACATTTTTATTAAAAACATGCATAAATTTTGAGTGACAAAATATACATCTATTATAAAGGGCAATATGGGGACTAACTAAGGTATCCCCCTAAATCAAATTGAAAAAACATTATGTATTTTCAGGTTTTCTAAGGGCATAATTGAGCTCAATTTAAGGAAATAATATTCTAGATTTTTTGTGCATCAATTTACTTATAAAAATAGGTTTTGGGGCATCATATAATTATGAAGGTTTTCATAATGTTTCATACCATAAAGATCTACATATCCATCTTCATAACAAGTTGACATCATATAGGAGGACTAGTCATTATCATATGGTCTTATTCTAGTCTTGACCACTATTGTACGGTTTGATTTTGTTCACCATCTCATATCACTACCTCATTTTTAGATTGTATTATGAATTGTTCTTCAACTTCCTTCTCTATACTTTAAGTCTCTATTAGAATCAAGGTGTGTTATAATAAAGTATTTATCCACTAATTTCCATTATAAAATTTTGTTTCAAGGTAATATCATTCATTTTTAGTATTTCAACACATATGGAAGACTTTATTTATTGCATTTACTATATGTATATCAAATTTTCTTGTGTGTCATTATTTTATGTGGTTGGTGCAGTGTCTTGAATAAATGTGCACCTTTCACCTAAAACATTTTGGTGAATTTGATCCTTATGATCATCTAACCTTATGGTTTCATATCTTTGTCCCTCTAGGGCCTGATTTGGTTAAGATCTAATTTCTATAGGGTTTCTATTATTCCTCTTTATCTGGTTCCTTATCATCATGCTTATATTTGTTTGTATCATGCCATCTATTATAAGCCTTGGTTCTCTTTCCCTTTGTAGTTTATGTGTGTTCTTGTGTTTATTACCTTTAATCAAGGATATATGTGTTTTATATATGACATGTGATTTTATGATACTATTTACATGGAGGGTTTTTAGCAGTTGTATGTTATCATGAATGATGATGTGGTTTGTATGTAATTTTTTATCAATAAGTACATGTTTATTTCCTTGAATATATCATAGAATGATAACATATGGTTTGAAGAATGATAAGGTTGTATGTGATAGTGATGCTTTATGTACATATATCCTTACAAATGATAAATTTTCTTTAGTTTCATTTAGTGATACACTATGTGTAACTCATTGTATAATGGACCATTATGAGCTAAATTTCATAACAATATAGAGGGGTAGATCATTTAATCTACCACTCCTCCTCACTCCTCTCAAACTCAAGGTGGGATTAACCAAAACAACCCTCCTAACCTTATTCAAACTTATATAATTATATTGCATGTTACCAAGGATTATCATATCATATATCAACTTAAGAATAACGATGCCAAGATTTATATCTTAGAATTTATCATAAGGTCTAATGATTATAAGGACATACTTTATGAGTCCTTGCATGATACTACTTTGTTTCATGATATTGAACCCACATAATTTTATTATATTTTTAAGATCTTGAATGATAGTGAGAACCTTGTTTCTTTCAAGTTAGATGACTTGCCTTCTAAAGATATTGTGCACCAACATTTAAGATTTATATTGAAGTTATCATTCACAATAAATAGATTAAGTGTGTTCTTATATACAATGGTTTAGGATTGAATATTTATATTGAGACCTTTCTTAATGTACTTAAACTTGGAAAATAATCTCTAACACCCTTGGATATGATTATAAAATAATATTATAATCAACCAAGAAAGGCTTTAGGAAGAATTACATCAAACATAACTGTTAGAGCACAAACCATAACTACAAAATTTCAAGTGATATTTAATGATGTGAGCTATAACATTTTACTTGGTAGGCCATGGATTGACACTATGAATGTGTTCTCATCTACATTACATAGATTCTTCAAATTTATTTATTATGGATTCATATATAATTTTCCTATGGATGAATTTCATTTTGAATTTTTCAAGATGGTAGAACCCATGGAAAGAGTCATTATACATCTCAATTCACTACAACCATCTATTGTAGCATTATAATCAAATAATTAAATACATTTGAATTAGGTATAAGTAATTAAACCAACAAGGATATTGGTAATAATAATGATACTATAGACTAACATTTTTCAAAACCTAAATATACTTCTATCAACCTTGGGGAATATAGAGATGACATATATACCTTTGGTATTGGTCATCTATATTATACCCCTCAAAACTATGGAAGTTATATTCAATCATATATTCCTAAGGATAGACCCTATTATGATGATAAAGGTAAATAACCCCTAATAGACTCTTGTTTTAATACTAATAATCCAAAACAACCTCTTGGTCTAGTTTAAAATACTTTAAAAATATATATATTTAGAATAATATGTATATTAAAAATGGATGCAAAGTTCAAAGTTTGGGGAAACATGAGCAATGCATTAAATATAAAATCATTCAAATTTCTCATAAATTCAAAATAGGTCTTAGATATAGTGAGGATTCTCAAGTAAAATATGTTCCCTTTCAATTGAATCACATATCTATTGACACTCAAGAACGTGTTATCATGAACACAGCCTTGAACACTCACTTTTCCAAATCTAACACAAGTCATTCACATGAATTAAATATTATGACATCCCTAATCTTTTATAACTTATATTAATTGATGGGACATTTTCACTTGAGATTTTGATTGTTGAAAATTTCTCTAATGATGAAACCATTCAATAATATTTGGAATCATATGACAATTCACCTTATTTTCATCATAGAACACAATTTCCTTATAAATTTAGCAATCATGCATATTTTAGAGAGTGGAATCCCTCTATTATTGATGAAATTAATCCATTATATGGTCATGATTCTTTACCTACTAGTATATATTTTGAGGAATGATATACATTATTAAATTAAGCAATAAATGAATTAAATTATAATACTAAGGAAGATCTTAAGAAAGTACAAGAGATTTTTTATATGCCTTCCCTTAAAGGTATGAAATAATTGAGAAGTTTACAAGGAAAATCCAAGCTATTAGAAGGTTTATTACTCAATTAGTTGATAAAACCCAACCATTTTCATGATTGTTACACAAAGGCAATGAGTTTGAATGGGATGAACAATGTTAAAAGGATTTTGATTAAATAAAAGAATATTAAATTGATACCTTAATTATGTTGTTACTTATCCTTGATCATCCTTTTTAACTATACATATCATAACATCAACTTTTTTATGGGTAGTCACAATATATGTGTCAAAGTCATTTTTGTTCATACCCTCAAAATTTAGTATATCATCAAAACTAGGTGTATTATTACAATGTCATATTTATCCTCACTAACATGTTCATCGTCTAAATTATAATTATAGAAAGGCATTTGATCACTAAGATATTTTAATTAATCATTATCATTTGTATCAACATCACTCATGGAAGGAGGAACATCACTAGAAAACCATTTTGGATTTTCAAGTAACAAACAATCATAATTTGGTAAAAGCACAAGCAGTACCACTAGATATATAACTAACTATTGTAATATGTGTAGCTATATTATTCTTAGTCATAATATACAATAATAAAAAATACAAAGAAATTTAAGCTAATGTAGTTGTAGACACATAAATTTGGTCACATGAAATTGACAATATTAATTATTGATGCATCCTAAATCACATGACTTGTGCCTAAATACATGAACTTATGATCCAATTATCTAATAAATTTATATATATGTGGGATTGAATCTTTCTTTTCCATCATTAATAAACATAATTTTCCATGTCAAATTCTTAAACTATTTTTATACTACCTTCATATTATCTCCAATTTAGGATACATGTCCCCAATTTTTTAGGATAAGTCTATGATCAGTAGACAAGTCCACTTATGAAAAGCTATCCACCTAAATTAGTTGCATCCCACAAAAAATATTTTCTAGTTTAAAAAGTTAAATTTGTTCTTTTAGTTCTTCTTGCACATTTCATAAGGTTGGTTAAAGGAAATTGTCAAAATGTTTTTCTATAAATACAAATCAAAGGTCATTCATTTTTACTACTTGTTTCTTAGCTTGGAAATATCTATTGATCACTTTCACACTATTTCACATTGAGAAAAGCCACCTCAATATTCCCAAATTCAATATCATTGACAAGGAGCATCCATAAGCCAAATATAAATCACCTCAATGTAAGTCAAGAGCTATCATTTTCAAGTATCAAAGCCATATTTCTAGCAACATATGTGTAGTCAAGAATCAAAATTATACATTCACTCTATGTGAGAGAAATACATGGGCTTTATTTTCATCCTTGGAATATTGAATACATAGGCAACAAACAATCATTATGGGGTGATTAGGGTAAGCTCAACCCACTATACCCCCTCTCATTTTTTCAAGTTTCAATATTTAAAGGTACACTTAGGGTTTCAAAGAAAAAATAAGGAAAATAACGAATTTCATGTGACATAAACAGAATTGTGACATTTCATCCAACTCAATAGATAGGCACATAAGTGAAATAGTTAAATTTTCATCATATCTAACACATATAAGTCCCTAGTCAATAGACATGAGTAGATTTCACTATTGTCTAGGGATCATAATTCTATCCAAGAATATTATCAAATTCTATTTCTAATCTTATACTATCACAACTCTACTTTTTATGTCTTTTAATATCAATCATTAATCATAGTCAACTATGATAAGTCTACAATAAATAGACATTACCAACCTACACTATTTTCCAAGGAGTATGAACCTATCCAAAAATAGTTTCAGATTATGTTCCTAATCTTTGCATGTATAGTCATATCTTTTATTGATTTCAAGTTTCATATATCTAAAATAGTTAACATAAATCTTGATTTAAGCTAAGTACATTTCTTCTTAGATTTTTCCAAAAATATCATATTTCCTTATTTATCAATTTATAAAATCAAAATTGTTAGTTATTTTACATCTTTATCATTCTTATATATGTCAAATTTTAAATCTATTAGTACAAAATATTTATTATTAAATAAAAAATAGGGTAGAACATATTGGTGAGCCCATACATTTTTGAGTTTTGAATTTCTATTTTTTGTCCTAAGGTTTTAGATTAATTTATTATTTATATAAACAAAAATCTTGTCTTTCAATTTCAATTTCAAGTTCTTTTTCTTTCTTTTCTTGCTTTCCTAGAAACTATGTTTTGGTAGTTTTAAAACTCATAGGAGTTTTGGTTCTATCCAAAGGATCTTCAATTTTACCTAAGTCATGGTGTGATGGGTGCTACCCCAATACTCAAGCCATTATACATCATTATATATGGAATTTAGTTTCTACATACCTTATAGTATATTTTAAATTCTTAGGTTTTATTTTCAATGATAGGAAGCCTTTGATCATTTGTCCTTATAGTGCATGGGTAAGTGATTAACCCTAGGAAGTTATTCTCGATGTACACTAGAGTGTAGATGATATTTTTTGATTATGTATCACTTCAATATTTTACACTTGAAAAACTTAGAACTTATTTATTCCTCTTAGTTCTATACATGACTTCCTTCTATAAGCCTCACATTTATTCTATATTATGCCCTTTTCCTTATCTCTTACTCCGACCAGCCTTACATTGATGACATAGACATCCCATCTTTCCCAAAATGCTCAAAATATACTTATCTTACACTGATACAAGTTTTGAGCCTGTGCCTACTCTCCTACTCCTTAGACAGTAATGTTTGGGATAGATAGTAGTGTTGATGTTATTGTCCTACCCTGACATAAGTGTCCAATGTCATAAAGCCATCTACTTTTTAAATGAAATGTATTACAATGGTTAGCCTAAGTGATTTAATTTGAGTTATCTCTTAATAGGGTTAGTATAAATATAATATCAACCCTCATTCATTTCTCACCTAGAAAATCCCAAAAAGACTAATGCACTTATCAAAAAACACTCTATCAAGCACTCATTGATCAAAGCTTCCCTTTTACCACACCAATCATAGGTACAAAACATATACAAGTTTTAATAACTAAAGGAGTAGTCATAAGGTTATATTTTTTAAGTTACAAGCTAAGTCACTATTTTACTTGTTTTACACATTACATAATTCACACACAATCCAACATGTAGTGGAGAAATACATGAGTCTAAGGCCCTCTTCTAGAGTATTGGCTATGTAGGTAGAAAATTTTGATATCAAGGTCATTGTGGGTCAGCTCGACACTTGTGTGCCCACTAACCCATTTTTTCTCAAGGTCACATTATAAATCTAGGGTTTTGTAATTTCACCAAGGTGATAGTCCATGACCTAGATCTAAATGCACTAGAGAAAAGGAAAACCCAAACCTAAAAACATCTAAGTGGTTGCATCATGTTTAAGTAGATATTCCATACATGACACTAGATTCAAACCCAAATATTAGTGTCAACACAATCATATCAGGCTAACATAACTATCTAGAGAGCCATAAACACTAAATCTAGAATTTAACAACTATTTTATAACTATCTTCTTGATAGATTTCTCCTTGTTCAAGATCTAACACTGTGTTGGCAATAGAACTAGCTAAGTAATCTCTTTTATGTGATTTTTATATCTAGCATAGTTTTACTTTCCATTAGTATCATTTCTCAATTTAATAAATTCAGCATATGGTACATCTAAGTTTAGCACATTAATTGGCCTACTGTAGATCTAATATTCACCCTTATGCCCTATAATTTCTATATTCTTAACCCTATCTACCCAAGTGAGGATTCCATAATCCAAATTAGGATTAAACATTTGGCGAACCTAACTTTTGAGCATTATTTTTGTATAAAAGTTCTTTTGTAGATGTTTATCTCCTGCCTATCCTAATCTTTGTGTTCTTTTTATCTTGTCCCATAGATGACATTGATTACTATGATGATTATGACTATAAAACCCTTCAAAAATATCTTTAATCAGGGATCAAACTCCATTACTCTTACATTCCTCCAAGTGATAAGGCAAACAATATCAAAGCCTTGAATGGTAGTAGTTATTATCCCTCTAATCAAGACCATGCTCCCATCCTTTCAAGACATGATGTGATCCATCCCAAGGAGGATGCAAACCATGTGCCCTTGCCTTTTATACCAAAATTGATTCGACATGGAAATAAGGTATTTTCATTTAATCAATATAATTTTCATCAACTCTGTAAGGAAATCATAAAGGATTTACAAATCATTAATAAAGGGGATGTTCCTTTAAGTTCATTGATCAAAACCCCTCATATTCCTACATTTATAAAAAATATTCCCCTCATATGTATTATCTTATGTCTATGATGAGCACTATTGAGGACCTTAAAAAATAGGTTTCTATACTTCAAATGCAAGTGGCTTTCTATAATGCAAATGCACATGTTACCTCATTCAATAATCAACCTCTTGAAAAATGTATACTTGAATATCCTTATCCACTTGGTTTTAAATTAACACATTTACCTATCTTTGGGTGCCATAAGGATCTAATTGATCACATGCTAAATTATGTACATTCTTTTGGTCAATGGGAAAATGATGACAAATTATTATTAAAGGTATTTTATATGAGCATTTATAATGAAGCTCACAATTGGTTCTATAGCTTACCAAAGTGTTCCTTAACCACTTTTTCAAACTTAGAATATTATTTATTCATGGATCTAAATGTTCAAAAGGTGTCAAAAATTATATTAGAACATTTTCATAATTTAAAATAGTGTGATGAGTCCCTTCAAGATTATACTATTTGATTCAAAAGTACATCATATGAGCTAATATTTACACCCTCAAAATTGGAACTACAATTTATATTTAATTTAGGCTTTATTTCCCCCTTAAAGGAAAGAGAATTTAATAAAAAATATGTCTGTCACTCATTTACATGTGGATGTACATAGATATGTTACATTCATATTTACTCATCCAACAAAGCTTAATATTTATCCTTCCAAGTACCAAAGTTTTATCCTTCAAATAAAGGAAGGATATCAATTGCCTAAAGAATTTTATGAAAAAAAATGTAGCATTCCTAAACTCTAGATGACCATTTTACAAACATTACTTAACATGCGACTGATCAAAGATACATATCTTATGCAAGAATCTCAAAATGAATAAAACAACAAGTGTCTATGCTAACAAGAATTAACAATTAAATTATACATGGGTGGCACTTATTTTTGGCATAACCATGTCGATCCTACAAAAATAAAAACTAATTGTAATGTAAGACATTTGCAACAAATGGGATTCAATCTATAAAACTTACAAAACAAATGAGGTTGGAAAGACTCCTTGGGCAACATAACACTACCAATATCTTATGGTTCTAAAGTGATTCAAACAATGGTTTGGGTTATGCCTAACAAATCTCCATATGTATTTAAATTTAAATATATTTGACTATACCAAACAGAAGCAAAAATTGACCAAAATCAACAAGGTAGTTCCTTTTCTCATGAAGGTAAATTAATACATGTTTTAAATGACAGCACTACATCTTCTATTACACATACAAAACATGAGGAGGAACATGTTATGTCCCTTTTCAACCTATCTAATCATGATGAAAACAATGTAAAATATCCAACTTAAGGTTGGAAGGTTTATAGTTGGGGGAGATATATGACCATATATTGGATGGAATCATAGGATTAACTTTCCTCATCATCAAAAATTCTAAAAATACCAAAAAATTAAAAATAAAAAAACATTCAAATTTTCAAAAAAACATTTTTTGACACCTACATGTTCTATTGGCTCCTTGGAATCTATGTGTTAGTTCCATGTTGAGGGCTATCATATCATTTACTTCTACATATGCATATATAGTCATACACATAGACATGATACAGTTATAGGTGTTGGGATTTCCCTCTACTCACGTCACCAAGATGTTGGGGGAATCCATCTTCTATGTTCTTGATACATATAGGTTATATGATTCGATGATCACTCTACATTATCATGTTTGAGCTTACATGTGTAATTATACATCCCTTGTCAATGATTATATCTTACACATGGTAATTTATATGATATGTACATAACATACTTTTCTCACATGTTAGATCCATGGGCCACTATGAAATGTTTATGTTATTTCTTATGATATTCATTTATACACTTCATTGAGTGTTTTTCCTTGCTATTGTCTTTATTTTTCAAACATTTGAATCTGCTCCATTATATATGACCCTATATGTATTAAAATTAGCACATGATAATCTATGTACTTGACTCCTTAAGGTTTGGCTAAGGCAGTCGATGTAATGGATGGGCCAAGGGTTTGGTTAATTATTGGATGGAATGGTATTTGAGATAGGTGGTGGCAATGGGTTCTTGTGATGGGACCAAAAGACAATAGCATCTTGTTTCTCATTTAGTATGTCAAGATCTATATAAATATAACTCCAAGTCCCTTTGGTCTCTAATATCACAATAAGGTAGAGTTTTGGTCAATTCTATGCTCAGAGAAATGAGGGAGATTAGTTTGAATGACTCCTTGGAGGAGATATACTCTATTGGGTTGACTCTACCTAGCCAATGTCAACCACTAAATTTGAATGATATAAGATGAGGCTAGAGCCAAGGAGAATAAGATTGGATGGATGGGTGACTAAGCTTGGATGAAATTATACTAACATCCCTTATTCTATGGGAGATTAATGATAAGTTGACTGGGTATGCATTCTTACTCTTCTAAAGTATCTAATAAATCTATGATGAGGTGGATAATTAGAGTGGATTGAAATACCTCATGTCTCTACTCAGTGTTAATTTTAGACTATGTGATGATGGTGGAACTAGGTGCTCTAACTCTAGGGAATATACCATGTCAGAAAATACATGGTGCCTCAAGAAGCGTCATCTAAAAGAGACTAGTAATAACCCAAGGAAAAGCATATGAGATTTTTTAGGTAATGGCTTTTAAAGTGTGCTTGTTGGAATGTCAAAGTAAGGCTTGGTATGTGTTTACGTATGTGGATGGACAAGGCTTATGGTAGATGTGTTTTATCATGCAGATGGACAAAGATTTTTGTATGTCTATTTTATTACATATAGTGGACATGTTTTTGGTATGGATTTAATGAAATAGTAAGGATTTTGACACTATTTTTGTTTTGTTTCATTATGTAACAACCCTAATGGGTGCTAACTAGAAATACGTGAATTTTTTTAAATTAAACACAAACACTATAGATATATTACACCATGAGAATCTAGCTAGTGATCATATAAAATACTCTAAGTATGATAACTATAAATGAAGTATACTACATCATACATCACTGATCACTAACATCATAAGAAACACATCATAAGATAAATATAGAAAATAATTATAATTAACCAACCATAGTTGATAAATTCCTATAGACACTATTGTCAATGTATAATGAATGGTAACTATATCTTATGATGATAATGTTTTAATAATAAATATAATACAATAAAATGTACATATATAATATACATGGCTCCTTAGAGTATAGTTTCTTGAACTCTATTTGTGGCAATCTCAAGTATCATCTCTAAGTAAGTACTATTATGGGGAGGGAGAGCATCATTAGAGAATTTTTCTACATCAACCATAGACAGATGATCCCCCACACTAATCTCATTATGGAATGGCCCTCCCTTCATGGATGAGTAGATAGTGATGGCATGGCAATCTAGAGAGACAAGCTAGTACCCATGTGATATATAATTTCTAAAACTAAACATGCAGTGTAACATAGAAACCCATTCTATTGCAATATATCACACAAACATGTAAATCATACTCATAAAATGATAATGTCTCACTAAAAATTAATTTAGACAAAGTTTTCAATAATTATAAATATCAGTGATTTATAGATCAGTCAAAATTTATATGCACCACTTCATCAGATTGCCTTCCTCTAGCATGGTGATGCTAGTAATCCAGTGAAGTCCATCTCACTCCTTACTTAGTATCAACAATGAAATATTGGTTAACACAATATAACCAAAAGATTCATTCAATTTACATCCTACTAACAATTATATCACATAACATGCTTTGCATAGGATTAACAAAAAAACATACATATATTCCATCAAACTTATGAATGAATCTCACGTTATTTTGTATCCCATACTAGAAATAATGACTATAGTTTATACCATCTAGGTAAAACACACATTTAACTACAATTTATAATTACTATAAGTATTTTTTAAATATACTACACCTTATAATAACCCATATTATATAGTCTAGTGTTCTAAGACATAACTACCAATATTCTCGTAATAAGGTAGTCTTAAATACATGGAAACATAAAATTCTATTCAAGAAACTAGATATAATAAAACAAATCACAGTTCCCATGAAACACGATAATATTTTATCCTATAATTCATTATACTCTCAATATGTGTATGCACATATAAATAAAGTCATTCTAACTATCATAAAACATACTATTCATAGTAATAACCAACACTCATATATTTTAATCCATCAAACATATGTGTTCATCTCGATATATCAAATATAGTTTGTGCCAACCAGGTATAACATACATTTAGGCTATAGCTTTCAATCATAATACACTTTATGACATCCCATAATATCATAGTTCATTGCGTATGAGTACACTACTCAATCATGAACATCTAGTCTTATAATTTCAAGAATCAAATGTCTCCTAATTCTAAGTTATAGGCAAGCAAGTATATTTTATACCAATCGGGTATATCCTATGTTAAATTGTATTCTATCAATCAGACGAAACATAACTTATAGGCATATATTCACAATACACTAATATGTGTTATATATGTATAAGCACTTGTACCCATTTACATACTCGTATATGCATTCTACATATGATTTCCCTACTATATGCATATTTAAATCCATACAAAGATATATTTATTTTATATACATACATACATATAAATATATGTATATGTATATATATATATATACATACATACATATACATATATTTATATTCTTGTTCATATACACTAAATTCAAACAAATGACCAATTACTACATAAATCATGTAATAGTCATCTAAAATTCTTAGACAATGACTCTGTATAATTTTAATGATCATTATACCTTTCTTGTTCACAAGTTACATTGATCTTTAGTAAGATAAAGGTTTCAAAAATGTAATACTTCCCATAGTTCTTATCCCTATTAAAAATAGATTTTCACTTAAATATTCAAAACGTTTACCACTCCGTTCACAAGCTCTCTAGATAGCATAGTCTTTTGGTTAGAATAACTAGTTAATTTAATAGACTTCATTCATATTGTTACAATTTTATTTTCCTCGATAATTCCTTGACTCATTAATATTTATAATGGTTATAGGCATGCTTATATAAGATGTACACACATATGAGTATCTAAATCCTCTCATGGTACTTAACATCTATTTGGCACTTTGTTCAAAGTAAGTATATTCTTGACATGCCCCGAGCATAGATACTCAACATTATAAAACCAAAAGAAACTAGAGTACATATATTTTTAGAGATAATAATAAGGTTAACTATAGGATTAGAATCCTCATCACCATTCATAAGGCAATCAAATCCTAGATTGTAGTTACGATAGGTTGTGGGTATTCGTAAATGATATTTCTTATAGACCTAACCCAATACCAAGCTCAATATATTCATAACTCTACTCATGCATACTTATTGTTATATACTTAGCATAGTATATAAATACATGTCCCACATTATATCCACTACCATAATTTTAGCATAGCTATGTAACTATATGGAGAATGAGTATATAGTTGATATTATATTAGATATTATACAACATTAATATAGTGTAATATAAATTCAATGTAATATTTCACAATATATCTCAAGTAACAACTATTGTATATACACATTATAATTTCTCATAATTATAATCTCTTTAGATGACTTAATTCATTATATTATAAATTCACATAATTATAATATTTTTCCTTAACAAGAAAAGGCATCCTACTCAAATTATAGCTCAAAATAATTTATTTCATAAAGGCACCGACTAAATTTATCCAAATCACCTTAAATTATGTTAAACATATATTTAAAGAGAATTGGTAGAAACATAGTTATAGTAGTAATCTAAACAAACTATGGTAGAATGAAATCACTGTATCAACCTTGTTGCACATTTTCTCTAAGGATTCCTCACTTAGAATAATAATTAACATTAACCACATGAGATTGTTAGACCACAAATTATACATAAAACATAATTGGATCACCAAAAAATTAACATTAACCACAAATGAGATCATCAAACCACAATTTGTTTAGAATAATCACATAAGGTGATTAACCTAGTCAAAATTTATCATCATACAATTATTTCTTCCAAATTGTCAAGAATAATCATTATGTGGTGATTACCATTAGTGATTATAGTATATAAAACTCAATGATTTAACCAATCAACATTTTCTTAATGGATTCATTATATAGAATTTACACTATCTAAAAACACCTAAATACCTAGATGCCACACATGCAACTAGATTCCACACATGTAACTAAACACCACACATGTTGGCACAGTAAAACAAATAGCCATACAAAAAATTAAGTACATAAATTTCCATATAAGAAAATAAGTACAGATATTGCCATATATATATATATATATATATATATATATATATATATATATATATATATATATATATATATATATATATATATATATATCCATTATTATGTGAATCATTCCATTTATACTATATGGATTTCCATTTATACAAAATAGATGTGTATATGTATTTATATATTTTTTACAATTTGCTAAATTATATACAATTGGTTTTACATAGGTGGATCTAAATCATGTCAATCACTGTATGGTTAAGTTCAAGATGTTTGAGTAAAATTCAAGTATTTAATTATTAAATTCCAACCATTACCATATACATGAATTTAGACCTTTTTCATGATATCAAATAGAATTTAATGCAACACTTACCTGATATTGGTAGTAGACCTTGTCAAATCCTCTCCACTTATGTGCTTCTCCCTTTTTATATTCTCTTCTACGTTTAGCTACCTTTTTCTATCTTCCCGTTGCCCCCTCCTTTAATCTATTTTTCTTTCTTTTTAAAATATGGTGCTTTACTTTCTTTTTTTTTGTTTTATTATTTATTCCTTTACTTTTCTATTATTATTATTATTATTATTATTATTATTATTATTATTATTATTATTATTATTTTCTTTTCTTTTATTTTTTCTCCAAATTTTAGACCATTTTATTTCTCTTTTTCCATTTTTTCACTTTATTAAAAATTCTTGATTTTTATGTATTTTAACACTAATTAAATTAGCACTTTAAATTTCACAAAGGTTTAATGATAAGTCTATTAATCATTAACCTCAAATTTACATTAATTATGAAAATCATGCAATACAAATTCCAAATAACCTATGCTAGAAAATCATGAGCAAGTAACTTTCTAATGAAAGTAGAAATAATCACATGTGTAGACCATTTATTATAGATTCTAATATGTGCTAGCTAATCTAATGTGTGTAAGGTTTTAAATAGTTTCTATGTCATCCTCTGACATCTCCATCTACATCATCCTCTTCAATGATTCTCTCCCTCCATCACACTCTGAGGGACGATTTCTCCTGCATCAACCTCAAAACAAGTAGGTAGTTAGATCATTACATCATGACATGCATACATCATAAAATATAGCTAAAATAATAAATCAATGTGTTCGTAATGTAAACACATATACAAAAAATAACTCATAGCAAAATAAACATGTAACCTAAGTAATATCTTATTGTCCCATAACAACATATATCTCAAACCTTAGCCAAAAATAACCAAATCAAATGTGTCGACTATAAATATCTATGAATAATCAAATAGTTTTCTTAGTGAAGAATCAGGATGTACCACATTATTTTTGGACTTTTATAGGTTTATTACCAATGAATACTTGTTTGTTAAAAATAAAGTGTTAAAAGCAAAGGATAGAAAAACTAAAAGAAAATGAAATAAAAACTCTTTTTTTTACCCTTTTTAATGTTTGAAATGAATGCAATGGAAAAGATTAAAAACCTATGATGTTATGCAAGATGCTAATTTTTCCTAGATTTATCTATATGCAAGTTAAATTTTTTAAAAAAAATATTTAATTATGTTTCTATGTTTGCCTAAGTGATTATTAAAATACAAGAAGTTTGTTTAGACCTTGAATAAAAGGAAATTTATTTTGGCTAGAAATGAATTGAAGACTTTCTAAAATCCTTTTTCTTGGAATGATTAAAAAGATGTATTTATAAATTTAAAGGAAACTAACCTATTAAATGTAAACATAAATCAAAACTAACTATGTTTTTGGTATCAAAGACAAATGAAAATAAATTGATATATTTCACTATGAAACTTGTTTCTTTTTTCTTTTGTGGAAAACTAATCTAATAAAAATAAAAATCTATATTTAATATAATCTAAAAAATAACATAAATACTATAAATTAAAAGAACTCCAACTTGATTTTAGAATAAATCAGCTAAAGTGCATGTAATGTGTTGATGGAGAAATCCTCAACATGCTAACTTTGTATGCTCTTGTGTAAATTCAGGAAACTCTCTAGCTATAGGATGCACAAACTCTAGAACAAGCTAGAAAAGGGAAGAAGAAAAAATATACAAAAGAAGAGCAATTGAACTGAGGTTGGCTAATGTCTTGGCTTACAAATTTTGAGTTGCTCTCATCAATGACACTTTTTCAATTACAACTATGTAGGTGACATGAAAATACTAGAGGCTAAATATTTTGGCAATTGTAGTAAGGATGTAGCTAAGAAAATCTTCTCAATAGAAACTTGTAAAGGTAATTTTTAGATCTAAAATTAGGCCAAAATTGACCTTCTTGTAGTTAGAGAATGGATTTTACATGGAGGAGTTTAACTAAGTGTGACAGTGAGTTCAACTTGATATAAATTGAAGAAGGCTAAAATTAGGAGAGTGAGTAAGCTTGGCATGATTAGAAGCAAACATAAGGTGATGAGAACAAGATATGGGAAGTTATTTATGAAAAATTCATGAAAATTAAATTTATAGGAGCTAATTTTGGAAGGCATTTTCACTATGATAGAACTGCCATTTTATGTAGAGGTGGTTTTATAACCACCACTTATTTTGACAAAACCATGTCTTAAAATTACAAAACTATTGCTATTTTAATTCATAACTTCCCTTTAGAATCAAAACTACCTCTTATATTTCAAAAATACCATGACAGTTGTGTAAAATAAGGGGTGGTTTCATAACATAGATGGTATTTATCACCTAAGGTGGTAGTTTCATCACCTATGGTTTTGAAATAAAGTGGAAATGTCTAGGAAGGTTAGAATCAAGGGGACTAAAAGGGTTCAAAAGAAGAATATAGAAGCATAGGGAAGGAATAGAGATAGAGAGTTTCTTGTGGAGCAAAAAATAAAAGGTCATTACATAATCATTGGATTTGTATCATAAATGTCATAGTGTGTCAATTTTGGGTGCATACATATTCCCCCTCAGAAGAGCACCTTATCATGAATTGGCAAGGTGTAGTCCTGAGTAGCCTAGACACTAGAGAGAGCATAGGTAACAAACATATAAATGAAATAATAACTAGAACACAAAATAAATCACTCTTTTACCTTCCATGAATCTCTAAATGGATTGTTGAAATGGCTTGCTCGATTTGTGCATCAAAAAGTCTTTGACGATGAAGCTTTCTTTGCTCCTCTCTATGGCACTTTGGCTTGGCTTCTTGGCTTATGAATTTGGCATTAAAACATTACTTTCAAGGTTTCTTTTCATCTATTTGAGCATTATAACATTACACCAAGATACCTTAGATATCAATAGGTATAGCCTTGTATTTATAGCCTCAAAATTTAACTCTCACCCAAGGTGAGTTAAAGTTGAGTTTAAATGTGGAATGGGTTTGAAATAACCTTTAGTGAGTTAAGACTAACTCCAGTTGAGTTAAAAACTATCATGTAATTATGATTTTTAATTATTGAGCATGGCTTTGAAATTAGATATTTTGAGATATTTTGGAAGAGCTTGACAACTCATAAAGGCAATGATGAAAAGGCTTGATATTTTAAATTTTAGAATTTCTATTTTTAGAAATTCATTAATTTTAAATGGATAATTTAGCTAAGCATTTAATCTTGTTTAATTATATGATTCATTTTGATTATCATTTTTTCTCTTTCAATATTTGTTTAAATGCCCCATTTAATGGGTCCATAGGCTAAACTACCAGTTTTTACGTCACATGGTGATTAAGGATCAATGTATGAGAGGTTTTTTTACATATGGGATAGTATCCCAAATAGGTATGCCTCAACATGATTGTGAGTATTGATGAGTGATGCAAGACCAAACGTGGGACATTTAGTGATTCCTAGGCTTAATTTGTATTTTTTGGTAGGAATCACTTTGAAGTCTAATTGAAAGATAATTGTAGCTAAAATTGGGTGTCTATAGTGTTAAGAACTAGTCCTAACATGTGAAAATGAATATAATATTATATTATTTAGTGTGATCATATTATTGTTGGGAGAAAATAAAGATGTTAATATACACCTATTTTAGTTTGTATTATTAGTGCATTGTTACAACCACACATTAATATAGGACAGAGAGATATTTGAGGAAATTTGGTTGTTAGTTGTTAGATCAACTAAACTATTTGTAGACTAAATGGTTATATGACCATTCATATATATTTTTAATGTTCAGGTGAATAAAAATATGTTGATGAGATTGACAAAATTGTGTGTTGTGCACATTTAAGCCTTTGGTTCTTTCATGCATAATGGATTAAATCCTAATAGTGGTATTAGAGTAAGCTCCCTAAAGGGACCTCTCTATACATTTCATTCATTTATGTTTGCATCAAAGCAACTCAATGACCAAGTAGTGTAGCCCACTTACAGTAGTCATTATTTTGTTGTCCACCCCTGCTTGCATTTTGTTATTGGTTGAATAATGAATACCATGTGTCCTCCTAATGGCTCCACCATTCACATTAATTATTCTTATTTCTACCTTGTTCATTCTATTCAGAGTTGTTTACATCCCATTGTGTTCATATTTGCATTAATATAATGCAACTATGAACACAATGGGATGTAAACAACTCTGAATAGAATGAACAAGGTGTAAATAAGAAGAATTAATGTGAATGGTGGTGTGTGTGTGTGTATATGTATATATATGTGTGTGTGTGTGTATATATATATATTAGTTTCTAATTCTTTTATCTCTATAAAAAAAATTGAGATATATTTATCCATATCTAGAAATTAAAAAATGATGTCTCTAAAAATCAAAAATAATAATATAGAGTATATCATACAATCAAGTTGTACTCTTGATTAGAGATTCCATATCTACATTCAGTAAATGCATTTTTAGAGCCATACTATATCTATATGAGGTTTTTATTTACAATTACATCATAGTATCTTTATTGAATTAATTTAAGGTTTAATCCCTCTTGGATCTTTCATAAAGATATTATAGGGATATATGTATATATATATGTATCTACTATTTTCAATGGCATGGACTATACACTGATCTTGATTCAAACATAGGTCCCAGGGTCCATCAAATATGCTTCAGATCAATACTTTGAACATTTGAAACTTGATCATCTATTTTTTTGGTAGGTTTGATCTATAATACCACTCAAGCCTATTAACACATCTACTTTCAAATATTTTTCATCTTCGGTTCATCATTATCTTTAGCAAATGGAATGGCCTAAATTCTTATCTCCATTGTCATAGTTATCACCATTCTAATGCATTGAAGACACATCTATGAATGTGTGTGTCTTGGATTTTATTCCAATTGAATCAAAATTCAATGTTGATCTATCTCCTCCATTGGTAGTGAGGCTTATCCATACGCATCTATCCATTCTATCTTACTTGTGGCACATGACTTGGCCAATATTGGATCCTCTATTTTCCTCCATTATCATTGCTTCTCTCATCCATGGTGAAGAGTTTGGATTTTTAGGTTTTATTTATTTTGTTTGTTTTTTGTTTGGTGCTAAGTGTTAAAAGTCATTTTATGTATATTATAACACTTGAAACTTAATTATTTTTTTGGTAGATTGTTTTAATTTGATATGTTTGTAATATTTTGTTACATTTTAGTTTATATTATTATTATTAGGTTAGTTTAAATATTAGAAGACTAGTTTTTATATTATATGTTTTGGAGTGTATCCTTTTTCTTTTTTAATTTTTGTCTATAATGTCACTATGTGTGTGTGTGTGCGCGCACACGTGCGTCCATGCATGCACGTGCACGTGTGTGTTTGTGTGTGTGTGTGTGTGTGTTACATTTTAGTTTATGTGTGTGTGTGTGTGTGTGTGTGTGTGTGTGTGTGTGTGTGTGTGTGTGTGTGTGTGTGTGTGTGTGTGTGTGTGTGTGTGTGTGGGTGTGTGTGTGTGTGTGTGTGTGTAGTTGTGAGTTGTCTTTTATTTTTGTCCATTCTAGTGTCAAGTTATTTATTAAGTATTATTTTTAGTCATTTATATGTCCTTTATTTTTTTTAAAGTTTGAGTTATTTTTTTATTTTTTATTTTTGGTTTGTCAAGTCAAGTCCTTTTGTAGTTGTAAGCTATCAAACTAGTCTTGAGAGACATTTTTCAATAAAATAATATTTTCAATGTAAAATAAAATCACATGTTTATAATTGAATGAAATTGACATTCGAGTTTCTCACCCCATGTTAGAACTAAGGGGGGGGGTGTTAGGAACTAGTCCTAACATGTGTGAATAAATATAATATTAGATTATTTAATGTGATCATATTATTGTTGAGAGAAAATAAACGTGTTAATATACATCTATATTAGTTTGTATTATTTGTCCATTGTTCCAACCACACATTAATATAGGACAAAGAGAGATTTGAGGGAGGTTGGTTAGTTATAAAAACTAACCTATTTTTATAGGTAATGGTTATACGACCATTCATATATATTTGTAATGTTCAAGTGAATAAAAATATGTCGATGAGATTGACCAAATTGTGTACTATTCACATTTGAGCCTTTGGCTCTTTCATGCATAATGGATTAAATATTAACAATTTATCCATGTTTGGGAAGGTTTTAAAATCTATAGGAATATTAATGTATTCTCAAATAATGAAAAGGTCATATATACCTAATATCCCAAACAGTGATGGATAAGACCTGGATGCCCCCTCAAGGGAGTTGTCAACAAAAAAAAGGTCAATGATTGGTCCCTAAAAAGAAGGAAAATAATGGGATAAAAAGGTAAATGGGGATAGAAAATATTGATTTTCCCATAAGTGGTTATAAATAGTGACATGGTGAGCTGCCCCAAGTGGGTCAATAAAAGGATGGTTTTCCCAAAGGTGGTTATAATCATCGACATATCTAGGTAAAAATATAATGATTTGACCAAAAGAAAAGGGTAATAAGAGAATGATTTTCCTAAAGACATTTATAATCATTAAAATGAAAATAATGATTCACCCATGAGTGGTTATAATCATTGGCAAGATGAAAACATGCCCTAGTTGGGTGGATGGAGATAATGATTTTCCCAAAGGTGGTTATAATCATTGACATGATGAAAACATGCCCCAGTTGGGTGGATAGAGAGAATGATTTTCCCAAAGGTGGTTATAATAATTAAACTCTAGATATATTGAAACATAATGATTTTCCCAAAGGTGGTTATAATCATTGGCATGATAGTTTGAAATGAAACATTGCCTAAAGGTGATTAGAATACTTGGTAATATAGATTGGATAAAATGGTAATGTGGAAAATGGGGCTTACATTATGAATCCATACTCACAGAGTAAGAGTAAGTTGTTATAGAGGAGAAGATGAATTTGGGTAACCTACTAGTATGAATATGCACATCCTAACTAACAAGGATTAAAACTATGTCATGAATTAATTACTTTGTATGTGGGAAATGATAGGGATAGATCAAGAATTTTTTAGGTGACCAAGGAGAAGTATCATGGCCTCATTTCTTGTAAGATTTCCTGAGCTAATTTTTGTTGTAGCATGTAATGGTATGTATCATAATATAAAACATCATGATAACTTAATCTAAATATGCATGAGGACTTATGTGTGATCCAATAAATAATAACAAATAATGCACCAATGATAAATACAATGATGATAATGTGAATGTATTAATATAGATGTACTTAAGTATAATGCTCAAGGAATCACCAAATGAATGTAGATATAATAAGTCAAGGCATAAGAATAGAAGCAAACAAACAAGGAAATAAATAAATAAATGGGAAGATAAAATACCAAGAAACAAAAATAAAGATAGAAAAAAACAAAACAATGAGAATAAAATGAAACAAATACAAATAATGGTTAATCATAATGTTAGCACAAACATAAGATAAAATCAAATGACACAAGGTTCCCCTAGGCTATAGATAAGTAATAACACAAACAAGAAAAATGGGGGAATGGAAGAAAAGGAAGAGATATCTGAGTTGACTCCAAATACACTAGGAAAGTGGATGCTACCTGTATATCTCTATGGATGCAAGATCTAACATAAACTTCAAGCCAAATTTAGTTTTCCCAGGATATGGGATAAAAAAATTATGATCATTAGAAACATTATTGATGAGGTAGAGGAATATGGGAATGGTCTTATAAAATGGCAAGAGTGTGAGATGAAGCCTAGTAGTCATTAATGTATCAAAGTTGAATACATAATGTATAATACAAAAACTCATAAAATAGTGAGAACATAAGGATTAGGGGCCAAGAAGGATAGGGAAATGAAAGGACAAGAGGTTTCTTATGAATTATCTAGGGGTCCCATAATCCTTAAGATAAATAAGTGGTTGATTTGGTGATTTTTAAAAAAATTATATCATTTCAAATGTTTTTGGATTTTTTCAAGCATCTCAACTTGATTTGAGAATGATGAGATACTAAATATTCCAACTCTTAAAATTATAATAGCATGAAAACTTTAAATTTCTTGAAAAATGGAGAGAGTGTGGTGAAGGGTGACTGAGTTGACCTCAATGTGAATCGAGCACTACCTACATAGTCCCAGGATGGGACCTCAAGTCACTATAGTTTTATCATATAGTGGAAGAATCTAAATAGGTAGAAGCAAGTTCTCAAATTAGGCAAATGGAATAGTATGGCATAGGAATGGTAAATCGAGACTTTAAGGCATGATAAATATGTTGTTCCTAATTTTCCCATAGGTGGTTATAATTAGGAAATAATGGCATAGGTAAATGATACTAATTTTCCCAAAAGTAGTTATAATCAAGAACACTCAAAATGAAATGAAATAGTGAATGATGTATACAACTACCAAACCATTTTCATATTAGTCCAAATATGACCTCTATCTAGAATACTAAATCAACTATTGAAACTTGATCTAAATCCCTTGATGAAGGTGCTTGAAGAACCAATGGAATAGAACCCAAATTAAAAGGGTTGGGTAGGGAGGTTAAAACTAACTATGGTCAAAAAGGAAAGTATGTTAGAATGGTATAAGATACGATATAAAGAAGGTGATTATATGGAACAATGGAAATGGGCCTCATAGATAATAAATTAGGTCTTTCAAGTGAATTAACTTTTAAGGTGTATGATGTTCATTGGCTCATCAAGTTCCTCCTCATCTAGTGTAGCGAGAATGTATGGTTTAGATCCATAATTTGTAATAATGATGCATGGACCTATCTAATTGGGTTAAACTTTCCCTTCTTCTTCTTCTCGATCAAGGTGTTATTTTGGTTTTCTTTGAGAACTCAACAAGCTTAAACTACTTATGTTTGACCTACTAGTTATAGTGGCCACATAGTCTATTTTGGTATTCTTGAAGGTTATTGATAGTGGCCATGCACTTTTCATCAAGAAACTCTAGCTCTTGCAGTCAAACTACTCAATAATCTGCATTATCTAATACATGTTTGAGTGAGATGCACAAAGAAGTTAACTCGACCTCAATGGGAACAATGTCCTCAGTGCCATAAATTAGGGAATATAAAGTGGCTCCTATTGGGGTAAAGTAATTAGTACGGTATGCCTAGAGGGTAAAAAAGATTTGGAGGTGTCAATCATGACCAACATCATTGACAATATTCTTAAGGATGTTGATAATGGTTTTTTTGTATGCTTGTACTTGGCCATTACCTTGTGTGTAATATATGATAGAAAAATATTGAGTGATATTGTACTTAACACATAACATTTTGACATCCTTGTTCTTAAATGATCTACCATTATTAGATATAATGTCAAATGGGATACCATATCAGTATATGAGATGGTTGAAGATGAACTTAGAAATTTGTTTTCTAGTCATGTGAGGGGTATAGCTTCAACCCACTTAGTGAAATATGAAATAGTGGTAAGACTATGTTTATGGCTATTATATGAGGTTGGGTTAATCTTCTCAATGAGATCAAGTCCCCATGTTGTAAATGTCTATGAAGTAAGCATTGGTTTTAGTGTTTTAGATGGGGCATGAATCAAATTGGCATGTCATTAGCATTTGTCACACATTTTGACATAAATAGTTGCATCTACATTCATAGTTAGCTAGTAGTAACCATTATGTAGGATATTTTTGGCTAAGATGGCCCCACTATTGTGGGCTACAAATACTCGATGAACTTCCTATAACATTAATGTTTCTTCTATAAAATCTAAACAATGAATCAAATTTTCATCAAAGCTATTATGGTAAAGGGTTGGGCCAAGTAAGCTATAATGTGAGGCTTGGTGGGTAAAGGCTTTTAGTTTTCTACATGATAAGTCAGGTGGCATGATATGGTCATGAATATAGGTAAAGAGGTCTGAGTACCAAATATATGTGGGACCAATAATATCATAGGTATTGAAATGGTTGAAGGTTAATGAGTAGGTGTTAGAAGATTATATATGAGGAATTGCTATTATTTTTCCTTATTAGTGTGATGGATCAAAAAATTGATGGTGGGCATAGCATATACTATCTTATTACTGGCCCTTGGTATGTGTTTGAATTATATGTTAATGATCTACCATTTGAGAACATTGATCATGGCCTTATATGGCACCAGCATGTCATATATGGTCTAAAATTAGTCTGTAACTTGATTGATGTTTAATTGATAATCACCATAAAGATATTGCAATGGTTGAAGGTTCGTGAGTAGGTGCTAGAAGATTTTCTATGAGGAATTGATTTTCCTATTAGTGTTTAATATTCCATTGTAATGATTGACAAAGCCTTGTAATAAATTTTTCATATTTATCCATGTTGTTAGTACAAGGCAAGTTGATACAAAATGATTTAGGGATAATACCCCCCTATGATGTAATAAATAATAGGCCTACCCCTGATCCATGTGATGTAAATGATACATTAAAATACATCTTCCAATTTTGTTTCGTAAGACATGTTTCAATGATGGTCATAATGGACTCATCTAGGAATTGAAAATTTATAGGTTTGGTATATACAAGGGGAGCTTCAACAAGCTAATTTGCAAGTACTTATCCCTTGATGGCCTTCTTATTGATGTATTCAATTTCTAAATATCTCAGAATCATGATCCATTTATCCATGTGGCCTTGTAAATTTGTTTTGGATAGTAGACACTTGAGTGTATATACTTTGTAAATAACTATGATCTTGGTATTAAGCATGTAATGCCACAACTTATGGGATATAAAGGCAATAGCTAAACAAGTTGTTCTATGGGTGTATAGTTGTGTTCATATACAACTAGTGTATGACTTAAATAATACATGACATGTTATTTTCCATTGTCATCATGTTGAGTAGAAGTTTCCCTAGGGCTTTATTTATAGCTGATAGATATAGTAGGAATGGATTTCTTGGAATTAGAGGTAACAAAATAGGTGGATTATAAATATATTCCTTTAAGTGTTGGAAGGATTTATGTCATTCTTCATCCCAATTAAATTTTAAACCATTTTTTAATAAGTGTGTAAATGGATGGAATTTTTTATCCAACTGATAAATGAAGCATCTAATAGACTAGATCTTGCCCTATAAACTATAGAGTTGCTTCAAATTAGAATGTCTAGTATCTCTATAATGGCTTGTACTTTGGTGGGATCAAATTCAATGCCTCTATAAGAGATAATGAAGCCTATAAATTTGCATGAAGTGACACTAAAAATGCACTTCTTAGGATTGAATCTAACCTTGTATTCATGAAACCTCTCAAAAATTAGTCATAATGTGATTGGATGATCGACACAAGTCTTTGATTTACCGAATATGTAGTCAACATAATATCCAACAATGCCATGCATCATATCTTGAAATATGATGGTCATGGCTCTTTGGTATGTGGCTCTCGCATTATTGAGACCAAATTACATAACCTGATAACAAAACATTCCCCATGGAGTGGTGAATATTGTCTTATGCTAGTCTTCTAGTGTAATCTAAATCTAGTTATACCTTGAAAATCCATCCATAAGTGAAATCATTTCATACCCCATTTTAGATTAATATATCATGTCAATGTTTGGTTGAAGAAATTAATCCTTAGGGCATACCTTATTTATATCTCTAAAAGTAGTGCAAATCA
The DNA here is from genome assembly GCA_037957365.1 of Torreya grandis. Lineage (NCBI taxonomy): Eukaryota > Viridiplantae > Streptophyta > Pinopsida > Cupressales > Taxaceae > Torreya > Torreya grandis. The sequence goes on along the minus strand of JARHVA010000910.1, from coordinate 1,206,299 downwards.
TGATTCCTTCTAACTTTTTATTGATAGGCACAACATTCAAAATCCACTTTGAGTAGTTGATCGTTCAGATGCATCTCGATTCTAAGATTTTTTACAACTCTTTCTTTATTAATATAGTAATATGAGGAAGCATCTTACAAGTTTTCTACTTCATAGGTTTAGCATTAGGATATATATCAAGGTGGTGTAAAACCAAGGTGAGGTTCAAACCTGGCATGTCTGAATAGGCCTAAGTAAAGATGTCAACAAATTCCTTCAAAAGATCTATAAAAACTACATGTTCCTTTTGAGTGAGGGATGCACCTAATTTGATCCATTTTGGGTCATCTAGAGTCCCAATGTTGACTTATATAGTATCTTCTACTAGGAGAGTCAAGCCATCTTTGAGAATGATTGGAAATTATTTGAATTGGCCTATAATGGTAAAGTCCTTTGTTTAGACTGGTTATTCAATCTCAACTATACAAGATGAATCTAAATCTCTTAATGATAGGGATGGTTGTATTACAAACATGATTACAAATTCCTTTTTAATTATATCAAAGGCTTATTATTTTGTTAAACTAAACTTAGTCCTAAAATCAATTTCATCATTGGTGGTCTCCTGAGCTTCATTCAAGGAAAGGTGAACACCCCCATCTAATGGTGATTGAAATAGGATTTCATCAAAATATTGGCCTTTCTCTTTACTTTTACCCTGGTCCAAAAGTGCCTCAAAGAGGTTTTTAATTTGGGGCCTCAATGTTTTATTTTTATTTTTGTGGCTAAGGGTGTTCACCCATTCTCCAAAATAGGCTGCAAGATCTAGTTTGATATAGAACCCTTATTTTTGGTCTCATAATGAAAAATTGTCTCTTAGGTCTAGAAAATCACAAAAAGGCCTCATCCTTCTTAAAATAATCTATAGGTACTATGGATTATTACTAGTCCTAGGTTATAAGTTGAGGGTGATATAGATGAAATGAATTATGTTAGCTTACTAGGGTAAGGGTACAAATGGTATGTGGGTAAAATATGTTGGTATTGGCAAGGTTGATGAGCCCAAAAATGGCTCATTATTGACATGGAATTTCCTTCATTTCATCTCTCTAAGGATATAATCTTATGCATATCATAGACCTTTAGCTAACTATTGAATGGAAAATAGCTACTTCATCTCATTTATGTCACACCAAAGGTTGAGTTACCATTTTTTCATTTAAACCTAACAAGTAGCATGTTTTAGTGTTTTGGTTTTTAAAAATACATAGGAAGGATGGTATAAATAATATTTTAGAGAAGTTCTTGTTTTGACCTCAGAACTCTATTTTCTTGAAGCTACAGACTCACTTGACCAACATCTACAGACTCTACAAAAATACTTATATGGACTTTGTAAAACTACTTCTATGGACTCTATAGAACTACTTCTTTGGACTCTAAAGAAATACTTATATGGACACTATAGATCCAGAATCTATGGACTTTACAGATTTACAGATCTGAGATTTGAGAGATATGGGAGTTGTAGGAAAGAAGGATGGCTACAACTGGAATCATATCAATGAAATATTTACCTCTTATTTTGAAAGATTCAATATTGATATATCTTGTATATATTTGGACCTTGAAATATTTACCTATTAAATATTCAATCTTGGTATATTTTTTATATATTTTGACCTTAAAAATATTATATGGATAGTATAATTATTTTGTAATAATAGTTGGATTCTCTAGGATTATAATCAATCTGAATCTCCTATCTTTGAGGAGCAACAAATTGACTAGTAGTTCTATTTTTCTACATACTATCTTTAGCTCAAGGTATGAGTATAAATATGTATGTTTTCATTTAGAGTAAAAATAATAATTAATATGGTTACATTTTGAGGTCCAAGAATATTGTAAACTTTCTAGCTTTCATGAGTTAATGCAAAATTATTCTAGTTTTCAGTACTAAGTAAACTTCATTCCTAACTCTAAGAAGAGCAAGGGCCCACTCTCCTTGGAACCAAGACTTTATGTATGATATTTATATTTATGTTAAATTAATTCTCCATTATTAGATAATCAAAGTATCTTCAATCATTGCATGTCTTAGTCATTCATAAAATAGTAAATTTAGGTTTACATTTCAATAGTATTTCATTTTTCTAGCAAGTGTGAATGAAGAGTTAAATTTATAATTTTAAGAAAAGTGTGAATTAGATATAGATTTATAGTTTCAGCAAGTGTGAATTAGATTTAGATTTACATTTTCAGCAAGTTTGAATTAGATATAGATTTATATTTCCATGCAAGTGTGACTTAGATAGATTTACATTTCCAAGCAAGTGTGAAGTAGATTAATGGTGTTTTAATTTCAAGAAAATGATTGAATTAGTTAGTGTAATGGTTAATCTCTTCTTTTAGCAAGTGTGTGAATAAATTAACTTATAATAATTCTTTCATTGGTAAAAATTAGATTAGAATCATCAAAATACCCCCAAGACCAACTTATAGATCTACCACCATAAACCTTACTGCAAATAGATTTGGACACTAGCCCTGATTTGATAGACATCAATATAAAATATTGATTAAATGAAGAGTTAAATGACACTCATCAAAGGTATTTATGAATATTTTTATCATACTCTACTTCACTTCCAACATCATTGTCACTAGACGTTGGCATTGGAACATGAATAAGATATGTAGGGTCACCCCCAGGCAGTTTAAATCAGAGACCATAAGTTCCTTTATACCAAGTTATAAAAAATTGGCTCAAGATTTACTTGCTAATTTTCTCAGGCCTCCTCCTTCATGGTCTTGATTCTCCATGATTTGATTAGGAATGGGGTATTTGGATTTTTTATAGTAATTATCCAACTTATCATTATACAACCACGATTCATTTTTGGCAAGTGGATCTTTTTATTGGCTAATAGCCAATGTGAAAATGATAGGAGTTAGACTATGAATTTTTCCCTTTCCCTTTCATTTCCATTCCATGAAAGGTGGCTTGGCCTTAGGTCTTCCATAGGATTTGGGATTATGTGGAAGCTTAGCAATGTGAAATATGTCATGAGTCAAACACTTTATTGGGCCATTGGCTGAGATGGTAAAATGATTAAACATTTCCATTGGTGGCATATGAGAGGATGAATCAATCTTTTTTTGGGTATATGCAATTGGCCTCAAGAAACTCAACAAGTATTTATTTGTCTTTGTCCCTTTTAGGAACTAAATCTAGGCCAAATCAATAATTGTAACTTTCATACTTGACCTCCAAATATTTGTAATGTTTGTAAGGCTGAAAATATCCATTGATGATGACCTTCATACATAAATGAGAGAACTTGAGACACTGGTTTAATGTCAAAGGGATTTCCCAAATTTCATGTATCTAAGGTATTCCTAAAATCAAATTGTAAGATAGGTCAAGGTTTAACACATAGTAAAGTATATCATGGGTTAAAGGCCCAATGATAACTTGTAAGATTATAGTACCTTATGATTTTTGCTCTTCATTGTCATAGGCCTTGATAGTGATTATTTGCATTTGTAGATTAGTTATTGTTTATCTAAGATACTTGATGAGATTCAAAGACAATATTCAATCCCAACCCATTATCTATGAGGACACATTTGAATTTGTGCCATGTAATGACAACATTAATGCATAGGGGATTGTTATGGATAGGGCCAAGGGATGACATATCACTTTGGTTAAAGGTCAACTATTGACCTAGGGCTATATGTCTAACCAAAGCTTGGAATTTGTCTAGGCTTATGTTGTTGGGAACTTGGGATTGGCCAAGGAAGTTTGTTAGGATATTATTGTGGATAGTAGATGTACATAATAAATCCAAAATGGATATTTTTATGTGTGTCTTCTAAATTTGTTCCATAATGTCAATTGTATTTTCCTTAAAATTAGTATATAGCTTTCTCCTATCTAGGATAGTGGGTTGGATTGGTTTGTTGGTAAGGGGTTGTGGGCCAAGAATGGTAATCTTTGATTGTCAATTTTTTGATTGTGTAATCAAGATTAGATGCATGACCATTATTGATATAAAATGATGATGAAGAGGGGACAAATAGGATAAGTCTCACTTGATAGTACACTTTTTTATGGTTATGGGGTAATGATGAGTTATCAGTATAAGGTCTAAAAATAGTAATCCCTACTTGATGGTTCACCTATTTATGATCCTAGGTCAAGGAAGGATTACTAGCATAAATGGGTTGGTTGTAATTATTTAGCAATGGTCCTATTATGTTAGAACTTGGTCTTGGATTAATGGTGAGGGTGGAAACATGACCTCCTATAATATAACCTACAACTTTAGTGTAGTCATGTGCAACTACATGTTAAGTCTATTGGGTATTGAAATCATTATGGCCTTGGTTATGTCCATTTAGTTAACATTATTATTATTGTTATCGATATTATTGTTATTATTGTGATTATTGATATTATTAATGCTATTATTCTAGCCTTTGTTGTTGATGTTATTGGTTGTTGTTATTGATATGTTATAAAAAAGGGTTTTGATAGATACTCAAGTTTTGATTGGATGTAGATGCTCTATTATCCAGTGTAATCTCTCCATTTTCCAACATATTTTCAATGAGGTGTTTGATTTTCACACAATGTCATATATTATGTCCATGAACATGATGGTATTCACAAAATTCATTCTCTCTATCCCATTATAGATATATAATACCCTCAAGATAGTACTTTAGAATTAGCCAACTAATGATGTTAGCTACAGTTAGCTTATGAAACATGACTTCAATAGGTTTTCCAAGATCACTGGAGACTCAAATAATAGGATCATTTCTTAATAGAGGAGGGTTTTTTAATGGTAAGGGTTTTTCTGTTTATTGATTTATTTTAGGTTACTATGAAGGTTGTGCTTGTTGAATGGGTTGTTGATCAAGAGTAAGCTACATTTGTGGTGTTGGTTAAGTAATGGTGTTTGCACTATTTGGACATGATGTGAATTAGTTAATATATTTCTAATAACATTATTATAGGAGAATTACTTGGATTTTTCATAATTACTACCCTAGGCTGGTCTCGATGCTTACGCTTGGACTTGGTTTTAGTTTTAGATTTGGCCTATTCCTCAATTTTGGTTTTGATTTTGGTTAGACAAGGTTAACTTAATAATACCTTTGTTAATAAGATCCTTTTTAATTAGTAAGCCTTTGTTAATGATTTATTTAAAGGTATGTGTAGACTAAATCTCTAGATGATAGGATATCTCACTATATAAATTTTTGTAAACATAACGTCCAATTGTTTATTTAGTAAGTTATGGGTGAAGCTGTTGGCAAGTGTTCTCCATCTCTATAGATAGCTTGAAAATATTTCACCAAATGTTTTCTTGGCCTGAGCCAAATCTACCAATGAAATATCATGTTCAATATTATAAGATAAATATTACACAAATTTATCAAAAAGGTTGTCAAAATCAGATGAAAAATTCTTTGGAAATTTTAGGAACCACTCCAAAGCCTATCTTGCTAGACTTTAAGGAAATAATAGGAGGATATAAATGTTGATATAAGTCATAGGCTAGGAAGTAACAAATAATTCTATCAAATGGGCTTTAGGGTCTCCTTTACCTTTGTATTTATCAAATTTTGGTGGTTCATACCTTGGGGGAAATGGTATCTATAGATACTCTATGTTGAATGGGTATGAACACATGTCATATAACTTGAAATTCTTAGCCTACTTCCCTACTTTAGAGGTAACTTGTTTTGGTTGGGGCATAGGAGTTATGGCCCCCTATTTTTGTAAACCACTTGTGGTGTTAGCTAAAGGAACTTGTTGTGGACTAAATTTTATTGTAGTTAAACCACTTTAGCCTATATTGGAAGACACTTGTGTGTTATCCATCATGTTTGGCACATTATTTTACATAGAAGTAGTGGTTACTTCTTTAATAGATGAGACATTGTACATGTCACTAACTAAAGTGCTTTGTCTAAATGGGTCTATAACCAAATTTGTTTGGCTTGTCAATTCAATTAATACTCCTGTTGAAGGAACTAACTCTATGGGTTTATATTTAACATGACCATGTTATTAAAATTATGTGTAAGTTTCAAATACATTTAATATAATTATTACATTTATATAAATTGGACTTCCATGAGGCCCCTTCCTTTGAAAATCATATTTGGGTCTTGATACGACATTGGAATGAATGATTTAGGATGTCTAGTAGAGACATGTTCAATGTTTTGGTTATAAGGCATGTTGAGAGGCACTCTAACTAGACTTGGTAAATTTTCATATGGGGAGTCTGCTAAAAACTTGGCCCCTACCTATATGGCTCAAACTAAAACCTCATCCTTATTTTCAATCAAGTGATGATCAAAAAAATAAGTATCATATGCCAATGGAATAGTAACATAATATGGTTATTGTCCATATTATTCTACAACTAATGGTACACTAGCAAGGTATTGTGTTGTCTTTTCTTAGTCCTACTCTAAATATAGAGGAGATTTAATTAAATAATGGGCTAGAAGATCTTGAATTTGAACCCCCAGATTAAGTAGTGTAAAGAGGATAAGGATCTATCTCACAAACAACATTGTCTCCATAAGGGTCTTGAACAAAGCCATCTTGTGTGACCATGTTATCATAAACTAGGTTGTACATGGTTCTTCTACAAGTTTAAAAATACATATCCAAATCAATGAGAGTGTTTCATAAAATAAATTATAGAGTTCTATAAACTCTAAAAAACAAGGTTTGGAAGATAAATGGTCCAAACTTGGTCTAAGGATGGAGCTATATCTCCAAAATGGTCAATACTAAAACATGGGCTAAAATAGTCTAACGTCAAATGTTAAATGTTTTACACAAAAGGGTTAAGTGGATAAATAAAAACCAAAATGCCAAACTTAGGTAAAAATTGTTTCAAAAAATTCTAATCTAGGTCTAAAGAAACAAAAGTTGATAGGTCTTTTATAAAACAAGGCATAAAATCTAGGCTCAAAATAAGAATTATTAGGTCTTTTGGGAACAAGGCACTAAAGCTAGACTTTAAACAAAACAAGGTCTAAAAGGCAAGAGATTAAAGTTAAAAAAATTTAAACATTTTGACACAAACTAGGCATTTATTTTTTAACACACACTTTATCATTTGTAAATATACATGGAACATTAGGCACATGTAAAATATACCACTTCCCTAAATTTAGGCATAAAATAGTCTTTAAATTGAGCAAGAAACTAGTCAAAGTTGCACAACCCAAAAGTGATAGATAAATGTTTAGGCTAAAATTACATGAGGCATAGGCATAAATCAATTAGAATTTGAATCTAAACTTGTTAAAACCAATGGTGAACTCAATTTAGAATGTTAGGTTCTTTAAAATATACAACAAGCTAGACAAGAACGAATGACATGATAACACTAGACATAGATCCAAAAGGCACATGTGGTTTTCAAAATTGTAATTTAGACACAAGGAAACTAGTCTTTGAAACAATTTGAGTAGTGTAACGACACTATCAAGATCTAAAGGTATGATAAATGGTTTGTTTAAAGACTTAAAGGTATAAAACTTGGAATGAAATGGGTAGTGTAATGACTCCCATTTCAAACAAGTGACATACACACACAAAGGTTTGATAAATGAGTAAGGAAAATGTGGTATCAAATGGATGTAATAAAACATCTTAAAATAAATGAGTGATGTGTAAAAAATACTATATTTGGATGTGGTATGATAAACAAATAGTTTTAACTCAATACCATGCTAGTAAAAAGGACAAACTGATAAAAACACCTAAGTGCAGCATAATAAATCTGAAAACTAACAAGGTTACATTGTACTATAAAAAATTTATATATACTTGATCTTGAGAGGATTTTAAATTGTTAATATAAAAAAAGTACATGAAAATTAGGGTTTTTATACCCCTCTTCAAAGTTCATATGGTGACATGGAACTTTGGGATACTCGCCCTACATAAACAGTATGTTTGCATCAAGTGGGGTTGTTTAAACTATTAATTTTCATTATTTTTTAAATGGTTCCATATGTGTAGAAAAAACTAAGGCACATCACACCATTTTGATCCATGTCAACTATCTTTTTATGAAAAGGTCTTATCATTTTTGTAACACTACATCTGTCAATTATTCATTGTAGTGTGATGTCTAAGTTGCCCCTAAATTTTGAGTTTGAGTACCACTAATGGAGATTGTTTTAACTACTCAAAACAAGAATCCCAATGCATCACCCTCAATTTATATACCCCACCATAGAGTGGGATTGAAACAATGTCGAGAGATGAATTCTTAAGCTAATGCTTTCTTAGAGAACTTGCGAGGAGGTGATGAACTCCTACCCATAAGACAAAAATGCATGAAATAAAGATAAGTGGAAGGAATTTAGGATCATTTTTGGGTCACCTAAATCATATGTATTTTTGGGAGGGCCTTAACAACTTTCCTTCCATGCTTTTGGACCAAAGTGACAAATGCAAAAAGTGAGCATTTTTTATCACCCAAGTTCCCCAAATGGGATAGGGGGAGAGCATACACATGGCACCCATTTTACTAAAAAAACATTTTGACAACAAGCATGAAAATGAAAATCTTATGAGTATTTAACTAATGTGAGATTTCTTTTTTATAATACAAATAGGAATTATGTAATGAATATTGAGCCCCTTGTCTTTGTTGTTGATAATTAGAAAAACTTTAAAAATAGCTAAGAGATGAAAATAACTAAGTCATTTTAAGCACCAAATATAATGTGTGTAAGATTTAACCATGCTTAAAATTTTCTCTTTCCACCTCAGATACTAAAAATTTTTAGAAGTTTTTCCTTCTTAGAAGCCCAAAATCAAGTGAGAAAATAACATTTTAAATTTATCTCTTGGGTTTTTGATTTCTTGTCTTAGAGACTAATCATTACCAAGACACAAAGATCGATGTTGATTACATAAATCAACATTGATTAAGGTAGATCATTGATGGTTCTTGTAAAATATATAAAAATAAAGTCTATTTTTATCAAAAAATGATTAATAAATGAGCTTTAAATCTAAACATCCCATGGATTTTATAATAAATGGGTTATACAAATAACATGCAGATCATCAAACACAAAATGAAGGCAATAAAATTAAGTAAACCCATTATTATCCATGTTCCCTAGCTTTTTATATTTTTTACATAGAGATCATGGTCAATTCTTTTAATCAACGTTGATCCTTGAAACCTATGGCTTGTTTAGAAAAAGACATAAATAGCAAAGCTAAAACTTGAAACATAAAAATTTGTATGCATCTATTATAAAAGTTAAAACTAGCATATTTATCTCCTTGGCCATACGGGATACTTTAAGTCCCATCAGGTGTGCCATAATGGTGAACAAATATTACATAAAGGGTAGATTAGTCTTGTGTTATTCCAATAAAACAAATGAAAATAACACACTAAAATCCTAACACCTCTAGCCTAGACACTAGGGAAAGCATAGGTAACAAACATACAAATGAAAGCACAACTAGAACATAAAATAAAACACTCTTTTACCTTCCTTAGATCTCCAAATTGATTTTCGAAATGGCTTGCTAAGTTTGTCCATCAATAAGTCTTTGACAATGAAGCTATTTTTGCTCCTTCTCTCCTTGGCACCTTGGCTTGGTTGCTTGGCTTATGAATTTGGCATGGTAACATTACTTTTAAGGTTTATTTTCATATATTTGAGCATTATAACATAACCAAGATATCTTAGATATCAATAGGTATGGATTTGTATTTATAGCCTAAAAAGTTAACACAAACCCAAGGTGAGTTAAGGTTGAGTTTAAACAAGGAATGGATTTGAACTAACCCTAGGTGAGTTGAGACTACATCTAGTTGAGTTAAAAAAATTCATGTAACTATGATTTTCAATTACTCGACATGGGTCTCAAATTAGATATTTTGGAAGAGCTTGACAACTCATAAAGACAATGACAAAAAGGTTTGATATTTAGAATTTTAGAATTTTTAGTTTTAGATATTCATTAATTTCAAATGGATAATTTAGATAAGAATTTAATATTGTTTAATTAGATTATTCATTTTGATTAGAATTTTTTTCTTTAAATATTTGTTTAATTATCCCATTTAATGGGTCCATAGGATAAACTTCCAGTTGAAGGTTACATGGTGATTGAGGATAAATCTGTGAGAGGTTATTTTTACGTACAGGCTAGTATCCCAAATAGGGATGCCTCAACATGATTCTAAGTATTGATGAATGATGCAGGACCAAATTTGGTATATTTAGTGATTTTTAGGCTTAATTTGAAATGCTTGGTAGGAATTAGTCTGAAGTCCAATTAGGATCCAGTTGTGGCTAGAATTGGGTGTCTATAATTATTAATTTAAATATTGGAGTTAAGGGTAGAAGAAGTAGCAATTATGTTTTCATTTCACATATTATGACATGTTGGATAATATTTAGAGACATTTTCATTTATCAATATGTTGCAAATAATCATTACATTGAGCTTGGAATGTAAAATAAGGTGATAAAATAATATTTTCAACCTTAGTTTTTGTATTGGTACATGATTTTTTGAATTTAACTAAGAAGGGTAAAGAAGATGCATTGATCTTGTTCACTTTACTTGAATCATGCAAAAGTGGATTTTGTCTATTGTATTTATATTAATTTAATTTTAATAAGTAGTGAAAGTAGTTGAGAATCTAGGATCAAGTTAAACAAAACATTACCAACAAGAGGTTATTTTGGCATTATATTGTTAGTTTGATTTTTAGGTGTAAGAGAAGAGGGAGAGGAAAGAGAAGAAGATGTATCTAGTAGATCCTCATCAATATTTTCATTGTCATGCTCATAATAATCTTCATATCCATCATTATAACAATAGTCATTATCGTCAGTAGAAATGAAATCATTATAATGTTCTAATGTACAATCTTGAAAAAATTTCCATTCATTATTATAATTATGATAAAAATTCAAAAATTTATCAACTAGGTGAGGGGTAGGAGGCTTCTTAAATGCCATTTTAAACTTGCCAAAGAAGATACTATAAACAATGAATAGCAAACATATAATAGATAGAATATAATATAATATAGTTATATGTACAACTATGAGAAATATCTAATCCAAAGTGTAGAATCAATTGGGATTGTAATTAAAACCCTAACTACTAGTATTTGTATATATAGGGACCTAGTATGTGGATCTAGGGTTTGAATGAGGGTTATTTTACAAAAATTTAAATTACATTAAACTAATGAAACCCTAATATAATATTAATTTGAATAACTTAGGTTATGCCAAAAATTAGGGAAAAATACAAGTTTATAACCCTAATTTAGTAAACAAAAATTAAATAAGGTAAACCCTAGGCAAAACAAAGGTTTTAAGCAATATTTGAAATAAGATGGTTTCACTAAATGTTTTAACTCTTTAGGACATATAGTATTTAAATATTATGTTGTTAAAGGGTTGAGTATGATAATAACTTGGAATGAAAATTGTAAATAATTTATTGGACAAAACTATCCCAAAATAGCAAGGATATAGAGAAAGAGAGCTTATCTGAAGCAAAAAAAGGTATTTATGTGGCTCAGGAGGCTGAAACAAGGTAGAAAAATAGTTAGACACCTTTCATTATATGATTGTATCTAAATTTGGCTTCAAATAGTAACACCCTTATGTGGATAGTAACACCATATGGAACCAATGTTTAATTATGATGCTAGTGTCCCTTTTAGAGGAGCTATATGGCACTTTTAGGGAAGCTACAGGAGGTTTTGAGGGACTTGTAGGTGGTTTTGTGTCTTTTAGAAGCTCACATGTGTTAATTATTTTTTTGAATATCTTTCAAAACCCTAATGAGTTCCTACACACATGAAATAACAACTATATCAAATGTAAAAGAAAGGGAAAAACTAGGTTATGGGATATTATGATCACACATAGCAAAACCTCTATTTTTCTAGCCACTACCTTCATTAACCCCAATGATAGGGGTCTTAGATCATAGGTAATTCTCCATTAGTAAATATGCATAATTAATGTACATGATATGCTATAATGACTTTCACTTAGGCCCTTCTCTAATCAAGCATGCAATTTTTAGATGTAATAACTGAGTAGAATATAGATTATTAAGTTGTACAATTGATTAATTTTATGTAATTATGTGCCAAAATAGTAAATTCTAGACGTAAAATTCATTGTGAGTCTCTTTATATATAAGTAACTTTTATTTAAATGTAAGACCTTGTTTGTTAGCTGACAAGTCATAAAAGAGGGATAAAAACATAAGATAAGGATTAAGGTAGGGTTAGGACCCAAAACATGGGAGAAAATGATCATCAAACACCAGATCCATAATTGGACACTAGCACCACATGGAATTATCTTGATAATAGTGCTAGTGTCCTAAGGCCTAAAAATAGAGTTAAGACCAAGCAAGATAGGCTAAGGGCCCCTATGACTGGGAGGGGGTGACTTACGACCATTGGGGGTGAAAAAAATAGGGAAAATAAGATAAGAAATATCAAAAGATCCAAAATTACCATGTGAATAAAGGATATATTTATCTCTAAGACTTTCATGCAAAAGATCAATAAAATACATAGTACTTGTGGTTGCTTGACCAACTTAGGGTGTATACATGTCTTTTTTTCTTTTCTTTCTTATATTTTTTGGTTAGTTTAGGTTTTTTTTAGTTTTATCCTTATTTTTGTTTTTAGGTTTATCCCAACTATTATTTTCCCTATGTTCCTCTTGTTAATCAAATAAATGAAATGAAGGGTTGTTGCAAAAGTAACATAAGTGGCACTCAAAGAACTAAATTGCAATTTTGATTGAATATTTTGTGTATGAACTACTATTGTTGATTTCTTAATTTATTGAACTATAAATTTAAATGATTCATAACAAAACTTGTGGAATTTAGAACAGTTATTTTCTTGTTTGAATCCATCTAATGCACTTAAAGAAATATGTAAATAAAAATGTAGTGTTGCTTCATTTTGGTTTGTATTGAATCATCATGAACTTTTTGATTTCCTTTACATGTGGCTTGGATCCCAACCCTCTATAGATGAATTTTAAATTCTCCTTGAAATGGTGATCTTAAAAACCTCTACCATAAGTTTTATAGGCTAGTTGGAAGTGGAGTAAGGCCTTTGAAAGGGATTAGAGGTATCTCTATCAGGAATATAAATGCCTAGCTAGATATATAGCAATACCCAAGCCACTTCCCCGCAATCTAAATTGTAAAAGTATTTTCCTTCAACAATTATGGGCTTATGCAAACCTAAATTATTGTGTGTGAATTTAAATGAAATGAATAAATCAATTAATCACACAGATATAGTTTTATTACTATTATGGATTAGTATGTCACTTTTTTTATAGACTTAAGTTCCTTTGAATTCTTTTTTGTTATGAGTAATTTCTTGCAACTAATGCATTTTCTTCTTGTGAACTCAGAGATTCTCTATTTGTTGTTGCTTACATAACATGCCCCATTTCAATCTAAAAATAAGGACCCTCTTTCTTCTTTGGAGTCTGGTCTTATACTTTTTAGGTGTTTATTATGGTTATTTATTTAAATCAATCTTGTTAGGCATCCATTCTACTAGATATGAAGATTTGAAATCTAAATGTGCTTCATTTCTTTAACTAAGTCTAAACAATCAAAAGTTCATCATAATTTCTTATTATAATTTGCATCTAAGTTGCTTCATTTTTAATGTTTGAATTTGCATGAATATACTAAGTCTTAGTCTATTTGTTTTCTTGTGTTTTGTAACACATTTTATAGCTTCCTTTTAGATTTTTTCACCTTAGGTTTGTGTAAATTATCTAACTATTTTAGAGTTTTATTACTCTTTTTCCTAATTAATTTGATCCATTTTAATTCTCATTTCAATGTAAATGAATAAGCATTCATATAGTTTCATTTTTTTATTTATCCATTTCTCATAAAAATGGATGAAATTGGCTTTTGAATCGAGTGAAATGGCTAAGTTTATTTAAAGATTCATTTTATACTTAGTCATTTTTCAGATTTTGCCTTTGTCATTTTTATTCAAATATTTAACCATTATTTTTTGAATTAACTCCATGACTATGCCTTTTTATATTATGCCAGCAAGTACTCAAAGTAAATCTTGACTCTTTTTTCATTCATCCTTGTAACATTATGCGGTGGTCCTGGTGGCCCAGACCTACCCAAGAAGTCTTTCAAGACATATTCAATTTTGCACTTTTTACCCAAAGCCACGTGTCACTCTTCCTTTTAATGGGACTTGGCTGATTTCATATTTTTTTCCCAATGACCACATGTTAATCTACTGATGGTTACTAGGCTCATTTAGAATCCTTTCAAAGACTTTCAACACTTATCTAAATTCACAAAATTTACCCAGGGACATACGACACTTTTCTATTGCTTATTTCTAAGAGTTTGCCTTGTGGATCTCAACATCAGTAAACCTATGGTTGAATAGGTGAGAAAGATGATACCACATTGTACAATCCCATTACCCTAACCTCCTAGATATTTTTATGTAGCCCAAAAATAATTTCAAATCCCCAAGCAAACAAGTGAGAAAGATGATGCCACGTGGTGAAATCTTGATGCTCCATGGCCCCAAGGTGGTCCATGCAAACTTAGACATATATCAGGGTAATGGGTGAGTGATATGTTATTGCATGGAAAAATATCATTTCATAATAATTAACATTTTCACTTGAAGCCCCAAGCTAAGTAATAAAAGAGCAAGAAAGATCCATGTGGTAGAATTGATAGAATTTACTAGACGCCAAGAACTAATCAATGTATGACACATGGACTATGTTAGTCCTAGATTCAAAATCCTAAGCTGACACACTATCAAAAGTGTTAGACCCAAGGATTAATCATAAAATTCCATGTGTTTCTTATCAAAAGTGTTATAACCATCTAGCTCTCATACCTATTAGAATTGTTAGACTAGGGACCAATTAGAAACTGCCACATGTTATGTATTAGGACTCTAACTAATTAGATTGACTTGAAATTAGACACTTCAGTATTCTAGTCCTAAAAAAGATGTTAGAGCCTAGGAAATCCTAACATATCTTATAGATCCATGTGGTAGGTCTATTTGTATTGATATATGGAGCCCTCATGATCTCAAGAAGGTCATAATGAAACACAGGTGGAGTTAGAGGAACTAATCAAAGGATGTCACATGTCCCCAACTGGCACTTCACCCTTACAAAGTATATAAGATAAAAATGTTAGACTATGCCTAGGTGTCAACCCTCATAGAAAAAACTATTAAATAGAATATATGTGGCATAGAATGGGAGTTGTTTAGGAAGTTTTACAAAGAAACCATGTGGATGATGTCAGGCTTGTCATAATTGAAGATCCAACCAATCGAGAGGTGACACGTATACCATCACAATGCATCCAATGGAGGACATGTTGATTTTGTAACTAACAAGACATGAGATTAAATTTGATGACCCATATGATAGTCAAAACCATCAAAAACTAAGATTTAACTATGCATTAAATTTTAATAATAGAATCAAGTTACAGATCAATTCTTCTCTAAGAAATGATCAAAAAATGGTGGAATTTAATGCAAGTTTGAGAAACATCATTAACAAAAAATGGCATGTGCATTGGTAATTGGGCATCAAGCACATACTATAAAAAAACCCAACCTTAAAGAAGTAGGGTAATTGATTACACAGAAGCATGGGTAGCTAGTTATCTTAATGCAATCTCAATTGCATTCCCTTACAATTATGCATTCTTAATTTGATCAAGTCTTCAATATTTTAATAATGTAATTGAGTGATATTAATTAATAATGGATCTTAAGTGGGCATGTCAAAGATCTCAAACCACCTGTTCAACCACATTCCTTCAATCACATTGATGATTGATACAACTACCCCATTAATAGGTGAATTTAAATTTGAATTTAATTTTACATTTTAAATTCCTCAGGTATACGTGCATATATAAGATCAAATCTTGAAAGTAATAAGGCTTGGTATTTTTTAGGACTAAGAGGATTATACTTAGGTTATTATTTTTAGTATTAAAGGAGACTATGCTAAGATGTCTCCTTTAGTTTTAGAGATAGAGTAGTGGACTAGTCATTTTCCTTTCATGCATTTCCCTACTTTCTAGATTAATTTTATGCATCAAGGCTATTTAGAAGCTGAGTCTATAGGTCAATGAGCATTTGATGAATCCTAAATGATCCTTAATAAAAACATATTTATTTAAAATCTTTATCATTAGATATACATATTTTGTGCATGTATAGGGTGGCCCTATTTTCCTATTTTACTCAGCTACTTCATTCCACAGACTCTTGCATCATCCTTAGTTGGAGTTGTACTAGGTCTAGTTTAACTAAGAATAGGTTACTTAAAGATTCATCTACTTAACAAAACTAGGTCGGTCGACATTAGAAAGTAAGATATTTTTCTCTTTCTCCTTCCCTTCTCTCTTTTTCCTTTTTTATTAGTTTGTTAGTTTAGATTAGTTTAGTTTTTGAGTTGCAGTTTGGGTTTAATGTTTATCTTGATTTCATACTCTTATCTATTGATATTTTATGCATTTTTTAACTTATAATCTAGAGACATTTTTATTTTGAATCAATTAATTTTTTCATAGTTAAATAATTTTATTAGTTCCTTAGGCATAAACTCTTTATTTTTAATGCATATTGATCTATCTAAAATACACATCAAAGACCTTTGACAAGGTATGGTCACAATGAGCCAATTGGGTTACCTAACATACTAAGACCTAGTAACCAAGACCTTAGAGAGATTTATTTACACAAGTCTCCTTTCAGGATAAGAAGGGATTAACAACCCTTGCCTAAGTTGGCATGTCAAAATACCTCACCAATATTATGAACTTGTTATATACTCAACAAGTTTGAGTGTCATGGCCTTTGACTCTATGAAATAGGCAATAGACATTAGGGTCATAATCCCTAGCTTGTATGTTTTACCCTTGTTTTTCTGAATCCTTGTTTATTTTTATGTTGATTGTAACCTTAATTTTGAAATTATGGGTATTTTTTGCTTTGTTGGTATTAGTTTTGGTTGTGGTTTTGATTTTTTTTTTGAGGTAGTGGTTGGCTAAAATCAACCACATGAATGGTAGGAAGGGAGATTTGGTTCTCAACCCTAACATTGTTGGCATTGTTGGTGTTATTTTTTGGTGGATATTCATTGTTATTTATGGGGTTTTGTTTCTTAGATTAATTGATGACACCATCAGTGATAGCATTCCTATTGTAGTTTAGTATCTTAGGACCTTTGTTATTTACATTATTTGGGTTTGAGTTCACAATTTGAGACCCCCCATTATTCATATTGGGGATGATGATGCACCTATTGGCCCCATTGGTCCACTGCCCACTATCGATGGTTACTTGGTCAATGCATAGTGAACTTTTGAGGGCATCCTCATATGAATAGTATGAGAACTTATGGACATCTTCCCCTACTTTCTTATTGAGGGAGTGGAGGAAAAGATTGCATAACTCTCATTGGTCCATGTTAGGTGTGTTGGAAGAGGAATATAATACCTACCATTATCTTATGATGAAATGGTTAGTTGATTTATTATATTCTTATTTGATATGTAATAACTCTCATATGCCAATCTTTAAGAGTTTGTTCATATCAAAGACCTTGACAAATTCAGCCATAACTTGGTGAAAAGAGTGTATACATCCCTCAAGGAGATGGTATTACTATTCAAATGCTATCCCATCAATAGTTTTAGGGAAGATATTCATTATAACCCCATCCCAAGGTAGGATATCTCTAATGATGGTAGTGTAAAATCTTTTACATGTGCATTAGGGTCCACTTTTTGTTTAAATTTAGGAAGATAAAGTAGGGGCATGAGAGAAAGACTTCCATATGTTCACATCGAGGGGTTAATTAAGGTATTCAACATAGGTTCTCATGTTGTTAAATTTTATCGTCATCATGGTCAAGCTACAATGAAGAGGTGGAATAGTGTATGGGTTAGCTTAATAACCATTAGTAGGTGTGGAAGAAGTTTGGTAACATGGTATGGAGTAAGCCAAAGAATAACTATCTGGGTGAGTTGATTTTGAATCCGTGTGGGAGTATGGAGGGACATTATGAGATGTAAGATATGTCATGATTTTTTTTAATAAAGTGTATAGGGATTATTGTGGTGGTATATGGGCAGTTTGCATATATCCTAGTGTTATATAGGGTGAGACATACCCCATAAATAGAGGGTGGTTATATGTGAGAGGTGTGTGGCCAGGAGGCATGGAGAATAGTGAGATGTTTTTTGTTGCATTATTTTGTCTTATGTGTATCCCCTATTAGGGTCTATCTACGTACTTGTTGGGGTGAATGATTTTTGGATACATCAAGGTTGGGGACCCTGTGAGTGAGAATATCTCTAAGGGGTTGGTGAGAGAGTTGGTTCTATGGTGGTACTTGATCTTTTAATGGTGGGAGCACATAGGTTTGTTGTTTTAGTGTGGGGTAAGTTATTGTCTAAATAGGATGAGAAGAGGGATAAATGGGCTCAAGAGGGTTTTGGCCCATCCCTTGGATTATAATTTGTTGATTATTTTCTAGGTCATGGATATGACCCACTAGGGTGTTAATGAGCTAACTTGGACTAGTGTTGGTTTTGGATTAATGGGTTTCTAATATAGGGAGAGAAGATGTTTGAAATGAGGCTACATGAATGGGTTGGTTCAGGGTGGGATCCCCAGGAGTGGTGTCAATAGTGGTCATTGGTGAGTTGGATGCATCCTAATACCTACTAGAAGGATGTGTAGTAACTTGCATGTGGTTGACCTCATCTTCTAAATGATAGATCCTTCCTAAGTAATTATTATATTTGATGACACTTTCTACATCTAAGATCTGCAAACTGGTATATGACCTTGTGTCCATGCAAGGAGTGGTTGCATGAATAAGAAATATGTAGAGGGGAGGTTAGTCTTTTTGTTAGTCTCATAAAACTAATGAAATGAATACACTAAATTCCTAACACTTCCATTGTAGACACTAGGGAGATATTAGGTAAAAAAAATTAAATAAAATCACAATAAAAACATAAAAAACATAACTCTTTTACCTTCCTTGGGTGTTCCAAATGGATTTGTTGGATGGCTTACTTGGCTTGTGTATCAAGAATTCTTCATCAATGGAGCTTGCTTGGCTCCTTCTCTCCTTAGCACCTTGGCTTTGATGTTTTTTGGCTTAATATTTGGGCATGGTAACACTACTGACATGAGTCTTATAGAGAAAATCCTACATAATAACTCTATAATATCCAAGCTTAGAAATGAAGAGGGATGGCCTTGTATTTATATCTTTAGGATTAACTCTCACCCAAGTTGAGTTAAGGTTGAGTTTAGACCTTGAATGGGTTTAAACTAAACCTAGGTGAGTTAAAACTAACTCCAATTGAGTTGGGGCCATGTGGGGAGATATGGGTCAAAATGATTATGTCCTCTACTTAATTTAGATATTTTTACAAGTTGAATGGTGTCTCATAAAAGCAATGATGAAAAGCTTGATATTTTGATTTTTGGAATTTTAATTTTTAGATATTCATTAATTTCAAATAGATTAATTAACTAAACATTTAATCTAGTTTAATTATTTGACTAGTTTTGATTAGCATTTTATCTCTTTCAAGATTTAATTGTGTAAATGCCCCACTTAATAGGTCCATAGGCCAAATTTA
Source organism: Torreya grandis (assembly GCA_037957365.1). Lineage (NCBI taxonomy): Eukaryota > Viridiplantae > Streptophyta > Pinopsida > Cupressales > Taxaceae > Torreya > Torreya grandis. The sequence goes on along the minus strand of JARHVA010000910.1, from coordinate 1,186,522 downwards.
TAGTTGTGATGCCACAAGGTGATTAGAGAAGAATCCATAAGAGGTTATTGTTGCATATGATAGAATACCCCAATTAGGTATGTCTCAATAGGATTTCAAGCATTGATGAATGATTCATAGGAAAATTTAGGATGTTTAGTGATTCTTAGGCTTAATTTACAATGGTTAGTAGGAATTGGTCTGAAGTCCAGTTGAAAACTAGTTGTGGCCAATTTTAGGTGTCTATAATTTGCCCTTGTTTGGGAAGATAATGCAAGATATAGGAATAGTAACATCTTTTCAAAAAATTAAAAAGGCCATTAAGAATGAAAGAAGATAATTATTGAAGAAGAATCTCCAAATAACATTTGAGAAGCCTATAATGATGGCCCTTCGAGAGAGTAGCCAACACATACAATTGATGGATGGTCCCTCAAAAATAAGTAAGAAAAAGAATAAAATTAACCCATAGGTGAGATTAATCTAATCAAGATAATGCTTTCATGCATTTATTTTTTCAAATGTGGTTATAATCAATAACAAATGTTGAGACACTGATTTTCCCATAGGCAATTATAATCAATGGCACATGTACATGCCCCATTAGGGTGAATGATCAAAATAATGATTTTCCCATAGATATTTATAATCATTAAGATGACTAAGATTGAAATAATGATTTTTTGATTATGCTCTAGTAGGTAAAATTGGCAAGCATAACTCAAGGATATAATATGTCATAAGATTAAAGATGAGCGAGTGCAAACATATATGTGATGGTCTAATGATTGAAGAAGCCAAAAATAATCAAGTACATGAGGATGCAAAATGTGATGAAAGAGATGTTTGGAGGAATAATAATTGATAAATATTTACCAAGTTGATTTTTATTGTAGCATGTGATAATATGCATCATGATATAAAACATCATGATGACCTAGATGTAATGTGTATAAGGAGTGACTCCCGATCTAATAAATAATCAAAAATAATGCACCAATGATAAAAAAATATGATGATAATGTTGATGTATGAATATGGATAGACTCAAGAATAATGCACAAGGAATCACCCAATGAACACATATAGACTGAGTCAAGGCACAATAAATAAAGAAAACAAATAGGTAAACAAACAAAAAACAAATAACCAAGTAAACAAACACATAAAAATCTTGAAATTAAAATTAATATAAAATATCCTATCATCATCCAAGTCAATATCTACATGTGAAGGCTTAATCAAATGATAAGCAGGTGGTTACCCCAAGCAAGGATACATGCAAAGGGAAGGTCACACCCCTAATACTAGTAGAACAGAATCAAACTAACAATGGATTTGCCTTAGTAGGGTGGATCAAAGATGACTAAATAGGTTTAAATAGGATAAATGTTTTTGTATTTTGAGGCTTTATATCTCTTTAGGAGATGGTAAGCCAATTTTCTACTTTTTTGGATTTTGAAATGTTTTGAATGTTTTTTTAATTACTAAGTATCTCAAATCAATTTAAAAATAATAAGACATGACTCAAAAAATGACATGATCATTGGCTTAGGTTGCTCACAAAATGTCAAGAGCATGGGAAAAGGGAGACTGAGATAACCTCAATCTGAATCAAGCACATCTTACATAGTCCCATTAGAACCACAAGTCATGGTAGTCCCACCAACACAAAAGGTGATAAGATCTGACCAGTAGCTATAAGCTCTCAAATTTAGGCAAATGAGAATAGTGATGGTAAGGTGATGCAAAAATACATGGGAGAGGTGTTGTTCCTAATTATATCATAGGCATTTATAACTAGAAAACAATAGCATAGGTTTATGCTACTAATTTTCCCAAAGGTGTTATAATTAGTAACATAATGTGGGATACCAATTTACCCATAGGTGATTATAATTAGTGGCACCAGTCAAATTTAAATGAAAGATAACTTACTATATCTACTGTCACACTACTTTTATAGACTATCATTTTAAACATGGAACTATAAAACTACTAAAATTGGACCAAAATCCCCTCATAAAAGGTGCAAGAAGAACCAAAGGAACCAATATCAAAAGGGTTAGGTAGGGTAGGTGAAAAAAATATTTGGTCAATGGTGATGGGTATGGTGGAATGGCATATCGTATAACATAAATAAGATGATAGGATAGAAATTAGCTATAATGGCAAGAGGGTTTCTCCTAGGTGTTAAGGTAAGGTAAATGGCAGGGTATGAAACAATGGAAAGAAGAATGGTAAATGGAAATGGAAAGGTAAATGGAAAATGTAAAAGGTAAGGTAAAGGGAAAGGTAAATAGTTTTGGCAAGGTAAATGTTTTTATTTTTCTTACTGAGGTGGAGATTCACATCCTGATCAGCATATGATACAACCAAAATAGGAAAATGTTTGGATTTTTATTCCACACCCCTTCTAAATAGTTACTCTATCAAGAAATTGCTACATATTTTGACTCTAATAAAAAAAAATTGATATTCATTTTTCATTGATTTTGTTTCCTTCAAATGTTGAGACAAGATATCTTTGTAGCCTATGTAAAGGAAAGTGTGACTAGGGATGGGAAATACAAATAAGTTATGGATAAAAGGTCTGATTTGGAAATGTAATATAGATATGAAATGAATAAATGGATCATTATGTAATGTATAATGGTTGGGAAATAAATGAATATCAATATTTTTAGGCATACATAATGTTTTTGATTCTAAATTTGACATAATTTTCGTTATGGTAGGGCTGAAGACTTTTGAATATGCTCTAGATAGGACCACCAAATTTTTTTGTTATTTAGGCTTGAGAATAGCTAGCATATAATTAAATTGTATATTGTAAGTTGTATTGATGTTATCTTTGATAATGTCTTCATCAAGTAGTGAAGAGTTATTGTGCTTAGATTTTGGCACCTTAAAGAGATTTTCACCAATGAAGTTATCTTGATTGTCCCATAATGCCTTCAAAAAGGTTTCAATAAGGAATGTTGACTTTTAACTTTGATTGTCTTCTAGCACCTCTGAGAAGGTTTCACTAGAAGATGTTGAGTTTGGAATTTGATTGTCCCCTAACACCTCTAAAAAGGTTTCACTTGGAGATTGTCTTTATTTTGCATAACTATGGTCTTGGCCTCCCTAATATTCTTCAAATAATATGTCACCATGGATTTAATTCAATAAGGTGTGATTATTTTGGTCCCAATCAACATTTTTGGGAGGTGGAATGTCAATACAATGGCTACGTTGGGTGGTAATAATGGCATGTAGAATGGTAATGAAATGGAAAGAGGCAGCACAATCCTCATAGAAGATACTAAGAGAACTTATGTTGATTCTAAAGTAATCAACCTAAAAAACTATGGAAGAATCACAAATATATTAAAATTAATTCTACAAGGCATGAATAACTAATATTGTAATAACCACAAATGTATTTTATTTAGAATATAAGTTTGACTCAAAGGACTTTGAATCTGATGTTGAGACTGACATTGATTTTGCTTATGATGTTAAATCTAAGTTGGTTCAATAATAGAACCTAACTTCAATTTTGATTCTTCATCTAGTGTATGTGTTTCTACAATGATGTCTTTTTGAATGTTTTCTATTGGACAAGTACTGGCCTTTGATGGCATTATGGGATCCATAGAGACTGGTTTGTCAAAGTGATACTCCTTAATGAAGGGGAAAATTTCAAGAGATAACTACACAGAGACTAGCTTATCAAAGGGAGGCTCTTTAAAAATAGGATAATGGTCAAGATAATGATTTTCCCAAAGGTGGTTATAATCATTAAGAAGTGACTCAAAAAATATTGATTTGTCAGAGTGATTCTCCTCAATAATAGGGATAGTATCAAAAGGTGATTCATCATAGGTTGACTCATCACAAATAGGTGTTTCAACAAAAACATTATAGATTGATTGGTTCTCTTGGCCTTGGTTTACAATTAGTTGTAAAATATTAGTTTTAAACATATCTAATAATGGCATGTAGAATGGTAATGAAATGGAAAGAGGTAGCACAATCCTCATAGAAGATGCTAAGAGAACTTATGTTGATTCTAAAGTAATCAACCTAAAAAACTATGGAAGGATCACAAATATATTAAAACTAATCTACAAGGCATGAATAACTAATATTGTAATAACCATAAATGTATTTTATTTTGAATATAAGTTTGACTCAAAGGACTTTGAATCTGATGTTGAGACTGACATTGATTTTGCTTCTGATGTTAAATCTAAGTCGGTTCAATAATAGAACCTAACTTCAATTTTGATTCTTCATCTAGTGTATATGTTTCTACAATGATGTCTTTTTGAATGTTTTCTATTGGACAAGTACTGGCCTTTGATGGCATTATGGGATCCATAGAGACTGGTTTGTCAAAGTGATACTCCTTAATGAAGGGGAAAATTTCAAGATATAACTACACAGAGACTAGCTTATCAAAGGGAGGCTCTTTAAAAATAAGATAATGGTCAAGATAATGATTTTCCCAAAGGTGGTTATAATCATTAAGAAGTGACTCAAAAAATATTGATTTGTTAGAGTGATTCTCCTCAATAATAGGGATAGTATCAAAAGGTGATTCATCATAGGTTGACTCATCACAAATAGGTGTTTCAACAAAAACATTATAGATTTATTGGTTCTCTTGGCCTTGGTTTACAATTAGTTGTAAAATATTATTTTTAAACATATCTAAGTCTTTGAAAGATTGGCTCGGTTAGAGAGGTACCAATTGGCCCTATTGTGGTTTGAAGTTTGGCATGGGTTTTCTAAAGTGGGGGAAGGTTAGAAATGGATGAATAATGGTTGGTGGTTGGGTAATGATATATTTTTGAATAGGCTCATCTAATATGGGCTTAATAAAGGATGGTTGTCAACCTAGGATGGTAACTATGACCCATTGAGTTATGATTGCATAACCTTACTAGGATAATGAACTATCATACTTGGAAGGGCTTGAAATGGTAATGGTATGGCACTACAAAGCTTGTTTGTTACCAAAATTCAAAAAATGAAGGCCTAGAATAGGAATGGTATGGTGTTGTGAAGCTCGGTTGATATCATGATTCAGAAGATGAGTTCTTGAAATGGTAATGGTAGCGTGTGGTGAAGCTTGGTTGCTCACACAATTTGAAGGAGGGTTAATGGTATAGTTGGGGGATCAAGTGACATTAGGCATGAAAAGGAAAAGTTGGTACATTAGTCATCCCAATGAAGGTATCACCACATAGTGTGCTTGAAGATCTTGGCTTTGTTCCCCAAATTGAGTATTTTAAGGAGTATAAGGATTTGTCTCATAAACCACATCCTTAGGGATCTTGAAAAAATTCATCTTGTTTGAACATGTTATCATAACTTGGATTATACATGAATCCACTATGAGTGTAATGATACATATCCAAATCAATGATGAATGTTTTATGACGATTAGTATAAAGTTTTATAAACCACTAAAAAATAATGTCCAAAGGATAAATGATCCAAACATGGTCTAACTTGGTCTAAAAGTGGAGTTTTATCTCCAAAATGGTATGTGGTAAACTTGGTCTAAAATAGTCTAACTTCAAATTTCTAAAAGCAAATGTCTTACACAAATGATCAAGTAGATGAATAAAAATTAGAATGACAAACTCTAGGTTCAAATTATTTCAAACAAGTCTAATCTAAAGAAAACAAAAGTTATTGGGTCTTTCAAAGAAGGCTCAAAATAGGCATGTTCTAGGACTTTTAGAAAAGGCACAAAATCTAGACTCTAAACAAAGTGAGGTTCAAAAGAGAGTTAATCTAAAAAATCAAAAACACTTTGGAATAAATTAGGTATTTAGATTTAAACATGAACTTGGTCAATCAGTATAAGACATGAAACAAAAAGCATACGAAAGATAGGATATTTCTCCCAAATCTAGGCACAAACAATAATTTTTTAAATTAAATAAATAAATAACCTAAGTTACATAACCCAAAATAGAAATATCAATGTCTAGGCCAAAATCACATAAGGCATAGCTAGATATCAATCAATATTAAGATTTGAACTTGTCAAGGCTAATTTTGAAAAATCTAGGATTCTTTAAACAAAAAATAATCTAGACAATAATGAATGACATAACGGCAGTAGGTATATATCTAAAAGGCAAACATGCCTTTGGTTTTGAGTTTAGAATTTTTTGACACAAGGAAACAAGTCTTTGAAATGATTCAAGTAGTGTAACAATGTTATCATGGTCTAAAGATATGATAAATATTATATTTCTAGACTCTAAGGTATAAGATTTGAAATGAATAGGGTAGCATAATGACACACTTTTCAATCAAATGATAAACACACACAACGGTTAATAAAAATACTAAGGCACATGGAAGGTGTTACATGGATAGCATAATTCCTCCTCAAACAAATGAGTGATGTAAAAAATAAGACTTGTTTTTGACATGGTATGATAAACAAATAGTTAAGACTCAAAACCAAGAAAAAAAGTATAAAATGACATAAAACACCTAAGTGTAACATCCTATATCCTAAAACTGAAAAGGTTGTGTAATACTATCAAATTTTTTCAATATACTCACTCTTGAGAGGATTTTAATTATTAATCCAAAAAGTAAAAGTACATGAAAAGTAGATTTCTAGGCCTCCTCTTCTCTCAAGAGTTTATACTGTGACATAGAACTTCAGGTTACTCACCCTGTATCAACAATATGTCCATGACAAGTGGGGTAGACTAAACTATTCATTTGTATTAATTTTTAGATGGTCCCAAGTGTGGTTAACACTATAGATGTTTACGTTAATTAGATTTGCAACAACTAGCTTCTTGTGAAAATGTCTTCTATTTTTTACAACCACTACATCTATCGCTTTCTCAGTGTAGTGCAATGTTTGAGTTGATCATACATTTTGAGGGTATAAATCATTAGCAGAGGTAGTTTAATCAATCAAACTACTATCTTAATGAGTCACCAGGTCAATTTATATACCCCACCATGGAGTGGGGTTGAAATGATGCTGGGAGATAAATTCCTAGGTCAAATCTTCTCTAGATAACCTGTGAGGAGATGATGAACTCCCTCTCATAATCCAAAATGCATGAAAAATAAAGACAAGTGAAAAGACTTTAAGGTCATTTTGGGGACACCCAAACCATACAGATTTGGGGAGGGCCTTAGTGACTTTCTTTTCATGCTTTTGGACTAAAGTAATAAAGGAAAAGAATGAGAACTTTTGGTCACCCAAGTTTCTTGAAGGGGATGGGGAGAGAGCATACATGCATCACTCATCTTGCTTAAAAAACAAATAATTTTTCAACTAAAAACTCTTAAGAATATGTAACTAAATGTGAAAGTTAATTTTATTTCACCAAAATGAAATGTGTTGTGAAATTCTAAACCCATTGGCATTTGTTTGTTAAAAGCTTGAAACAAAATTAAAATGATTTAAACAAAAATATTATTAAAACACTAATTTGAAATGTGAAATTTACAAGTTATAAGTATTTTAAATGTCTCCTTGTGGCCTTTGGGTCCTACAAAACATGTTATAGGGTCCTTGTGCTTAAAATCACTTCATAGATGAATAAATGACTTCCTAAATCTTACTCTTGGGTTTTTATGTTTTTACACACAATGCTAAACCGTAGAACACAAATCAAAATCATAACCATCTCTACAAAAATGCAACTATTAGCATAATATTACAACTTGCATGAGAACAGAGCATTAAAAACAATATCATTACTATAATGATAAATTTGCTAAAATAATGGCAATATCACCACTATGAGAATAGTGATATTTTAACTTAACCCAAAATAGTTATACTAACTACTAGTGGCTAAAATAAAATATCATTGATTTATTGGTGATATCATAACTTTTGAGGTTGTGGTATTAGGATATCATGACTGTCAAATTTATGATATTGCAATATCATAAATTCCCCTAAAGCATAAAATAATTAGTATAAACCTTGATAGTTAAGTATAAAACTGTAACAAATAAGACAAAACCATGACTATGTGACTTATGATATTGCACAATATCACGATTTTAGAGATCAAAATCATGACTACACAGAGCAAATTCATGACTTCTAGAAAAATGTTCTTTATCCTCCAATTTTCACCTATTTTGATTAGTAAGTTTAAATTTTTACATGAAAATCATTAGTATAATTCTCTTAAATGCTTTAGAAGCAACTTTATGGGGTGCATATCCCACTGGGCATGTCATTATGTGAACAAGGAATATGTAGAGGGGACATTAGTCTTTGTGTTAGTCTCATAAAACCAATGAAATGAACACATTAAATTTCTAACACCTCTATCCTAGACACTAAGGATAGCTTAGGTAATAAAAACTAAATTAAATCATAACAAAAACATAAAATACAACTCTTTTACCTTCCTTGGAATCTCTAAATGGCTTTTTTGGATGGCTTGCTCAACTTATGCATTAAGAAGTCTTCATCAATAGAGCTTTCTTAGCTCCTTCTCTTCTTGGCACCTTAGATTTGATGTTGCTTGGATTAAGATTAAGGCATGGTAACACTACTTGCATGAGTATTATGCAGTAAATACTACATAATAACTCTACAATATCCAAGCTTAGAAATGAATAGGTATGGCCTTGTATTTATAGCTTTAGGAATTATCTCTCACCTAAGGTGAGTTAAGATTGAGTTTAGGCTTGGAATGGGTTTAAACTAAACCTAGGTGAGTTAAAACTAACTCTAGTAGAGTTAGGGCCATGTAGGGAGACATGGGTCAAAATGATTATGTCCTCCACTTAATTTAGATATTTTTACAAGTTGAATGGTGACTCACAAAAGCAATGATGAAAGGCTTGATATTTTGATTTTTGGAATTTCCATTTTTAGATATTCATTAATTTCAAAAGGATTAATTAGATAAGCATTTAATTTGGTTTAATTATTTGATTGATTCTTATTACCATTTTAGCTCGTTCAAGATTCAATTATGTGTGCAAGGGCCCCACTTAATAGGTCCATATGCCAAATTGACAATTATGACATTGTAAGGTGATTAGAGATGAAACCGTCAGAGGTTATTGTTACATATAATAGAATACCCCAATTAGGGATGTCTCAACATGATTTCAAGCATTTATGATTGATGCACAAGTAAATTTAGGACATTTAGTGATTCCTAGGCTTAATTTATAATGGTTGGTGGGACTCAGTCTAAATTCAAGTTGAAAGCTAGTTGTGGCCAATTTTAGGTGTCTATAGGTTGTGCCTCCTCCTATAAGGGTCATGGTGCTAAAGTTAGGATGGTTACTTGTAGTTTTAGATACATCATGTATCTCTTGGATGATAACTCTTCTCCTTGTCTGAGTGTTAGGGAGGGAGTAATTATAGGATTGGTACTTCACATTAGTGTCAAAGGTTAGGTTGTTTTAACTCATCAATAAAGGTTTGTTAGAGATAATATAGATTCTCTTATATCCCTTTAGGCCAAGGGATCCACTGATATCTTGTCTATACATATTCTATTACTATATGTATATCCTCAAAATAAAAGGAAGGAAGGGGATGGATAAGAGAAAAGGGAGAAAAGGTAAGAAAGGGATATGTAAAGTATAAAATATATCACATCAATTTCACCAATTTGTGTGCACGTAAATTAGCACACGTTAATCCATACACTTGATTCCCTAAGGTGTAGTCAAGGTAGTCGACATAATGTATGGGCTAGGGGTTTGGTTGATTTTTTAGTGGAATGGAATTTAGGATAGGTGGTGGTAATGGGTCTTTGTGATGGAGCCAAAAGACCTCAATAGCATCTCATTATCCATTTCGATCATCGAGCTATGTGGAAATAGAATTCTAAGTCTCTTCTATCTCTAATATCAAAAAAAGGTAGAGTTCTTGGTCAATTTTAGGCTTAATTAAATGAGGTATATTTTTTTGAATGACTCATAGGAGGAGATCTAATCTATTGGGTTAACTCTAACAGGCCAATTTCATCCACTATGTGTGAATGATATAAGACAAGGATAGACCTAAGAAGAAGAAGATGGGATGGATGGGTGACTAAGCTTGGATGATGTTGTATTGACATCCCATGTTCTATGAGGTAACAACAATAATTGGATTGGGGATTCATTTTTACTCTTGTAAAATGTTTAAGAACTCTATGATGAGGTGGGGAATTGGAGTGGATTGAAAGACCTCGTATCTCAACTTAGTACTAATATAAAACTATGTGATGATGGTGGAGCTAGGTGCTCTAACTCTAGGTAATATACCATTCTAGACAATACCTAGTGTCTCAATAAGGGTCATCCAAAATATACTAGGTAAAATTCAGGGGAAAATGTATGAGTTTGTTCAGGCAATGGCTTGTAAAGTGTACTTACAAGAATATTGAAGCAAGGCTTGGTATGTGTTTACTTATGTGTATGGATAAGGATTATGGTAGATGTGTTTGCTTATGTGTATGGATAAGTATTTTAGTGTGTCTTTTTTACTTTCATGGATTGGCAAGGCTTTTCGTATGGCTTACATGAAATAGCAAGGCTTTTGACACTATTTTTGTTTTGTTTTATTGTTTTTGGGATTTTCTAGGATTTTAACCAATGAATACTTGATTTATAAAAATAAAGTGTTGAAATTAAATAATATAAAAACTAATATCAAATGAAATAAAAATTCTTTTTATTTATTCTTTTCAATATTTGAGATGCATGCAAGGGAAGAGAGAAGGCACCTATGATATTATGCAAGACGCTGATTTTTCCTAGATTTATTTGTATGCAGCTAGATGAAATGTTTTTGCTTGATTTGATTTTTTTATGTTAAATTAACTAAATTCATGAATTTAATATATATTTTCAAGTTGTGTGATAAGAGATATGATATAAAATAGAATCAATGAAACTAGGCTAGATTTTCAACCTTTCTAATTTGCTATAAACAAGCCTTTTTTTAATGAACTGGTAGGATAAAAGCAAAAGATATAAATTCTAATTTTTTTTTTAAGAGAGGAATGAAATTTATTCTAACTCTTTAAAACTAGTAAGATAAAAAATCCACTACCTTCATTCATACACCTATGGTTGTCTCTGTTTTTATGTTTGCCTAGGTGATTGTTAAAATGCAAGAAGTTTGTTTAGATCTTGAATAAAAGGAAAGTTGTCTTGGTTGGAAATGAATCAAATACGTGATAAGATCCTTTTTCTTGGAATGATTAAAAAAATGTATTGCTAACTTGAAAGGAAACAAATATATTAAATGCAAGCATAAATTAAAACTAACTATTTTTTTGTTAGCAAAGAAAAATGAAAAGAAATGGATCTATTTCACTATCAAATTTGTTTATTTTCTCTTTTATAGAAAATTAATATAATCACAATAATAATCTATACTAAATATAATATAACAAAGAACAAAAATACTAGAAATTAAAATAACTCGAACCTAATTCTAGAATAAATCAGTTGAATTGCATGTAGTGTATAGATGGAGAAATCCTCAACATGCTAGCTCTATATGCTCTTGTGTAAATTCAATAAAATATCTAGTTAGAGGATACACAAACTCTATGGAATAAAATATAAAAGGGTAGAAGACACAATCCACAAAAAAAGAGCAAGCTGAACTAAGGATGGATAATGTTTTGGCTTGCAAGGTCTGAGTTGCTCTCATCAATGACACTAATTCACTTATAACTATGTATTCAACAAAAAAATACTAGATCCCAAATCTTCTAAAAAATGTAACAAGGATATAGCTATAAAATATTCTCAATAGAAATTTCTAATGGCAATTTTTAGATCTAAAATTAGGACAAAATTGACCTTCTTGTAGAAAGAGAATGGAGTTTGCATGGAGGAGTTCAACTAAATGTGATGGTGAGTTCAACTTGAGATGAACTAAATAAGGTTAAAATTAGGAGAGTGAGTGATCTAGGAATGATTATAAATGAATAAAAGGTGATGATAATAAAAAATGTGAAGCTTTTTGTGGAAAACTCATGAAAACTAAAGTTATAGGAGCTAATTTTGGAAGGCATTTCCACTATGATGGAACTACCACTTTATGTAAGGGTGGTTACAGAACCACCACTTATTTTGACAAAACCACCTATTTAAATTACAAAACCACCATTATTTTAATTCATAACCACCCTTTAGAATCTCAATGATATCATGGTAATTGTGTAAACTAAGTTGTGATTTCATAACATAGGGGGCAGATTATGTCACCTAGGGTAGAAATTTCATCACTTATGGCTAGTTTTTGAAATAAAATGGAAATGTTTAAGGTTAGAATCAAGGGGACTGAAAGGAGTTAAATTAAAAATATGGAATCATAGGGAAGGAATAGATCTATATATTTCCCTATGGAACACAAAACAAGAGGTCATTGCATCATCATCTAATTTGTATCAAAAGTCTCACACCATGTTAATTTTGGGTGAATGTAGGCCCATGTGCCTATGTTTTCCTTATTGGGCATTTGAATATGCCATTGGCTTCTTAGAAAATTTAATATGTCACTATTTTTTTTATGGAAATTTGAATATGTCATTCCTTTTTTTTTTGAACATTTTACTAAGTCATGTCTATTTTATTTTGTGGGATTTGAAGATGCCCCTTATTTAGGGCCTCCTTGGACCATTGCCTTTTGACTTGATTTTGAGTGATCTTGTGTGTGTGTTTGTTTATTTTTTAAACTTGTATTGTTACTATCTAGACATTTGTCATGATATTTATCATGCATCATAGGCCTACATGTGATCATATTGGTTCTATGTGTTTCAATATTACATTTACCTAGACATGTTTCCTTTTATATGCTACATGGTTACATTCATAGAATTTACAGTTGTCTTACCCTTTTGATGTGAGGTAGCTTCTAGGTATTATTTTTACCTCACCTTAAAGGGGGGTAATTTTAGTAGGGGTATGATTAGGAATCATGTTCTCCACACTCTTTGAATTTATTTAATTTAGTGGGGGTATGTCATAAGAACATGGCTTCCACACATTTGTAGTTTCCATATTACAATGAGGGTATGCTTTGGAATCATATACTCAACATTTATTCAATATTTTGTGATTATACTAGTTTACATATTTAGTGGGGGCATATCATATGGACATGTATTCAACACATTCAAAGTTTTTAGATTTAATGGGGGCATGCTTTAGAAGTATGTTCTAAACATTCATTCAGTATGGTACTTATATCAATTCATAGATTTAGTGGGGGCATGCTTTATAAGTATGTTATATGTACCTACTCAATATTCAACATCTCTAGTTTATAGTGGGGGCATGTTATGTAAACATGTCCTTCACATTGGTACTTATATCAATTCCATATTTCTCCATATATATTGAGGGCATGATTTAAAATCATGTCCTTCACATTTACATAGTTATCTAAATTTGCCAAAACATATAGTTGTATGATTCAAATACATAGTTGTGGTAGCATTCTATACATGGTACCACTGTTATACATATTCTCAACATGAGACATATCTAAGGCGCATGTTCTATGAAACATGTGCCTAATATTTCAAAATACAAATCAATATTAGATTATAAAACTATTACATGTATTAATACCCCATAGACTTTTATGGACTTTAGCAATCTAATTTATTACAGTACTTGGTTCAACTTTGGTATGGTTCAAGTGATTAAATCACTCATTCTTGCCAAGTTTTTAGTTTGGACTTGATCATGAAAACTCATCAGGTTATAAGTATCATTGGATTACATGATTGAGCTAATCTCAACTACCGGGTAACAACTCACTTTTGCTCCAAAGTTGGGGGAATGTGCCTTCTAACCTCTCTCTCTCTATCTCCTTCAATATATACAATTTAAGGATTTAACTATATTTATCATAATATCAGTTTTAGATCCTTATAATGATACATCTTTTCAAAAAATAACTTTCCAATAGGCAAGGAAATTACATTGACACACAAGTGTACTCTTAAACCTTGCTCTTTCAATTTCAATATATTTCAAGTATGTTTAACATAGATTAGATGCAATTATTATACACTATAACATACTTTTGGTCATAGGTCAGTCACTAGAAAATAACTCAAATTCAACTCCATCAAAACACTCAAATTAAACTCAATCAGAGACAAGGTATGCATACACACCCATGTACTTATTTATTTTCTTTAAACTAGAAATTCCATAACTAGATTAAAATGGGGGAAAATATAGATGATATTTTTTTATTATGTAGCACCTCAGTCTTGTACACTTTTCAAACTCAGATCTTGGTTGTTCTTCTTAGTTCTAAATAGTTCTAAATATGCCTTGCTTCCACAAGCCTTGCATCTACTCGATATTGTGCACCTTGGCCTATCTCTTACTTTAACCAGCCTTACATTGATGACAAAGACATCCTATATTACCTAAAATGCTTAAAATGTACTTATATTACACCTCTACAAGTTTTGATCCTATGCCTATTCTCCTTCTCCCTTGACACTAATGTTTGGGATAGATAGTAGCATCAACATTACTATCCTACTTCAATGTAATTATCTAGTACCCTAAAATCATCAAATTTTCAAATGAATTGTATTATAATGGTCATTCTAAGTGTTTTAATGTGATTTATCCCTTGATAAGACTGGTATAAATAAAATACCAACCCTCATTCATTCCTCACCTAGAAAAGGCCAAAGAAACCAAGGCACTTATAAAATACTCTATCAAGCACTCAATTGATTAAAGCTTACCTATTTCTACACCAATCATAGGTAAAACACATCTACAAGTCTGAATTACTAAAGGAGCATTCATAAGGTCATATTTTTCAAGTTACAAGCTAGGTCATTATTGAACTTGTTTTACACATTGCATGATTCACGCACAATACAACATGTAGGGGAAAACTACATGAGTTTAAGGCCCTCTTCTAGAGTATTGGATATGTAGGAAGCACTATTTGACACCAGGTTATTGCATGTCAACTCAATAGTATGTGCCTACTAACCCATTTTTTTCCAAAGTCACATTAAAGATGGAAATCTAGGGTTTTCCATTTCACCAAGAGTGATAGTCTGTGACCTAGGTTTGAATGCACCAGAGTGAAATAAAATCCAAAACCAGAAGCATCAAGGTGGTTACATCCTATTTTATAAAATATTTTATCTATTAAACTATAATCAAACCTAGACATTAGCATCGATGCAACCATCCTAGGTTCACATAATTGTCTAGAGAGCTAGAGACACTAGATCTAAAATTTGATAACTATTCTAGAATTATCTTCCTACTTGATTTTTAATTGTTCTAGATCCAACACTATGTTAGCATTAGAACCAACTAAGTACCCTCTTTTATGTCATTTCTATATCTAGCATAGTTTTACTTTCCATTAATAATTGTCTCAGCTTAATAAATTAGAATTTGGTACATCTGAGTTTAGCACATTAATTAGCATGTTGTAGATCTAGTATTCACTTTTTTTTCCTATCATTTATATATCCTTTACCTATATACCCAAGTGAGGATTACACAATCCAAATTAGGGTTAAACATAGAGATGGGATAATATATTAATGAGATGGTGGAATCCTTTGTGGTTAGTGCCCTTTAAGTCATGTTCACTATTTTATGACTTGGATAAGTATATTTGAAATCTTATAAAGCAAACAAACTCTACCTAGTAATTCCTTTAATGGCATTTTCTAGTTAAAAGTTTAAAAATTAGATAAGGGCTAAAATGAATAATGTACAATCTCATGTGTATCCTCAACCTCCTCAACCTCACATGCATCCTTTTGATGGTGTTTGTATGCATATTTAATCAGAATTACCCAAGGCTTGTACTTTTGAATCCCTTTAAGATCAAATAATCATTATGAGAGCATCTATGGAAGATTTGGAATAGCAATATCAATATTTCAATTTGAGGGTCACATACTTGAAAATAATATCACATATACTTAGAATCTAGAGCATGCAATTATTAATCATGTATCTACATATTTATCCAAATGTTTTGTGCCTAAAAAGACTCCATATCAAGATTAAAATCCAAAATTTGATATATCTATAATTAGTGATTCAAAAATTGTATAAAAGGTTGGTAATAGTTCAAGTGATATTATAAGAGAAATTATTTGAAATAAGTTGATCACATTGTCTCCTATGCATCCTCTAAGAATTTAAAAATACTATTCTACATATCATAGAATAAATGGGCATCATATAGATAATTTTTGGGCTTATAAGAATAAAATACAAAGTATCATTGATAATGGTGATACCATATTAGATAAATCAATTAAACAATCTACTTACACAATGATTGCATCTCCTAATCGACAAGTGAAAAAATATTAAAAGGAAAATTCAGAACAATAAAAGATTAGAATAGGCAAATTCAAAATAAGAAAGATTGTAAAATGTAAAATTAGAGCAAGAAATCTTACATAAGTTACATCAAGATAAATTACAAAAGGATCAATTAACAAAATATAAGTTTAAAAAACAAACTCAAGAAAGACAACAAAGCATCCTTGAAAAAGGTTTTCTCATGAAGAAAGTGCAAAATCAATATGTTCCTAAATAAACTAATGGTATAAATGTGGTTTTTAAGGACTCAAGAACTATAGAATAACATGATAAGGTTAATACTAAAAATCTATAATTACATCTCCAAGTCAATAATTCAAAGAAAAACCATTTATCTTCATAATATTTAAGTAGTGATACTTGATTCTTCTCCAATACCGAATGAGAAGTAATATATTGATAATGATGAATATACTCAAGAGCAATAGAAATCCAATAATACAACTTCAATATATGGTGCAATGCAAAAAATGACAAGAGTATCATATCATAATTTAAAGACCAAGAGGATGATTATGATAATCTCAAGTATTGGTATAATAGTGATGAAGATGAAATCAATCAAATTAATGATTGTCTAAAAAATCATAAATGTAAATATTTAGTAGATGATAGACATGAATGGTGGTATACCTCTACTTTCTCATGAAAAGTGGTCATTCCTCTATTTGATACAGGACCTACATGTGGGCATTTCATTGATGGGATCACTGGTTAATAATAACAAATTCCATTTTATATAACTTCTTGATGCTTCCTCAATTTACTTATCCATTATATTCTTCTATCTTGGCACACACATGCTTACATTGACATTTATTTTATCCATTGGATTTACTTGGACCTTTCCTTCTAATTTTCTATTATGATATGAAGATATACAATACCTTTTACAATAATTCTAATGCACATATTTGTCATAATTCTATTTGATCATGCTTCTATATTGACTATATACGCATATTTGAGCTTTCATTTGAGCGTATATGATTACATACTCTTACTTTTACAGACTACATAAACACACATTGATTTTTAGCTAGTGGGCACATGAAAAATTTTATTTACACACATGATATTAAGATACAATGTTGTGATACATGTATAAAGTGGGAGCATATTACTTGCCTTCATTCTCTACACATTGTCATGTTATCACATCTAGTGCACATTATGCCTTGAAACATGTTGTGGATTGTTCAGATCCTACCATTATTTTATTTTTGAAGCCTTGCTACTTTCCCTTGCATATATATTAAAATTCAAATATTTAAAAAATACTAAATAAATTGAATATGTCAAAAAATGTTAAAAAATAAAATGTCAAAAATACAAAAACATTCAAATATTCTTAAAAAATAAAAAATAGGACCTAAGTATGAAATGATTTGTTATTTTAGTTCTTTAAATATATTATTTATCACATGTTTGGTATATATCATATTATTTTTCAGGCACACATACATTTCATAAGGTATATGAGCGTGATGTAATGTATACATATTATACATGGATTCATAGATGTTGAATCCTTTTTTACCTAGTGCCCATGCCTATGTTGGGGGCATCTTACTCTATAGGTTATATTATCAATAGTTTATATATTTTTATGACCTATCTACCATATCAAGCTACATATATTACATGTGTCTTATTAAGTACTCATATATTACATTGTGCTACATGGATATGTTACTTTAATATAATGTGACACTAATACATATGGATGGATTAGACTAGTATTGCTTGTTTAATGCTCCTTTGATGCTTTTACTTTATTGAATAATATGATAGACATTACTTAATTATTATGTGTGGCCCTTGAAGTTTATGTGAAATAATTTTTTGAACATCTATACGAGTTTTTTGATTGGTATGTATAGCAATTGAACATGTCCATTGCTTGAGGCCCTTGGCCCTATTTTTATGTGACATTTAATGATGTACCTTGTTTATGGCATTATTAATGTCCTTTAGCTGTGGGCCTTGAAATTTTTATTTTGAAATATTCATGTCCATTATATGTATCCCATGACCTTATTTATTGTAACATATTCATGTCCATTGTATGCGGCCCTTGTCCTTATTGTATGACATTGTGTGACATTGTGTGGTGTGCTTATTGATCTTGATTAGTGCTGCCATGATACATATCATAAAATTTTACTATGTAGTCTACTCTATATATGGTTACTTTATTTCATGCCTCATTGATATATATGTCTAGACATGACACTTGCATGCCTCACATTCAACAATTATTCTATATAGTGATAACATACCCTCTACATGTTGACATGATTATACATGATTTTATTTTTATCACCTAATACAATTAAATTTTATTTTGAGATGAGTGACTTGTAGGCTACATCCTTCATCCTAAAATGTGGAAATCATAGTGGGCTTGTATTAGATCCAAGTCTCCTTGAATAGATAAAAATTATATTTGGGACAAAGTACAAGGTTTAAATATTCAAAATAATTTAAATATCAGATTCTATAATAGAGTAAAAGTTTTTAAAGATTCAAATTAATTTCAAAATCAAATACAAAAAATATTGGAACACCAAATATAGATTCAGGGGGCATATGACATTCATATGCACTCAATTTATAAAACTCAAAGTACATATTCATATACACTTTAAGGTATATGCAAAATAGTTACAAGATCAAAGTTACTATAGACACTTTCTAAATTATATAACACCTTAGTCTTGTACACTTGTAAAATATGGACCTTGGTTGTTCCTCTCAATTCTAAACATATTCATGTTGCTAAAATGATCACATCTATTATATATCTATGTACATTACCTATCTCGTACTCTGACCAATGTTATTCTGATGACCTAGGCCTTTTTTCTTACCCAAAATGTTATAAACCTACTTATCATCTATCTCTACAAGTTTGGGATGTGTACCTACTTTTTATATTCTTGAACACTTGCATCCTAGCCAAATGCCTACATAAACACAAGTGTCCTATGCCAATGCAAGTTTCTAGTGCCCTAAAATTATCCAATTTACAAATAAAACATATCTTTATGGTTGGCCTAAGTGATTTAATGTGAGATATTCTCCACATATATTGGTATATATGCATGGTCAATCCTCATTCATTCTCCACCTAACAACTTCCTACCTCTCACATGACAAAGTACCAAAAGCATTCAATCAAGCATCCAAATGAGTAAATATTCCCTATTTTATCCTATTTCCATATCAGTCACGAGTGTAGATTATAAATCCAAGAGGGATTTAATCAATTATTTATTAAAATAACAAAAAAAACTTAGAAACATAACCACTCAAATCCAATCCCTTGGGTGAGTTATGAGGGATACCAAATAAGCAATGCAATTGTAAGGATAAATACAACTTTTTTACCTCCTTTGTAAGACTGTGCTTAATGGTTTATATGTAGATTTTAATCTCAGCTTATGAGATAGGAATCTTTGGAAATACTAGTGCTTTGTGGGCAGCATCTCCCCTTGTTCACTTGTCGTTTGGATTGGCACATGAGATGAGAAGGTGAAGCTTCTTACTATATTTTAACATAATAACATAACATTCAAAAATATTGTCTATAATGGCCATTCAACCTTGCTTGGATAGACTTTTATGATGAATATGGACCATTAAATCAAGATCAATGATCAATGGTGGAGGATGAGTCCTCACACTCATGATTTCACACATGGAGTGTGTAAGAAATTCCATTTAAGTCTTTTTTAAAGTGTGAAAGGAAGGTTGTAAGGAAAGTGTTATGATGGCCTCCTAGATTTTTTAAGAGGGATGTAAGAAGAAGAATGTGTATGAGAAGTGTAAGAGCTTTCTTTCACTCCTACTCTTTCCCATTGACTTTGTTTAATGGCATCACCTATGTGAGGTAATAAATCACTTTTGATTTAGGAAAATAGGATAATTCTAAAAAGTCATGGAATTTCATATTAGAGGAAGATTAGGATAATTAATTATACATTAACTAGAAATTAGAATAATGGTACCTTTATAATGCTATTTTATCCATCAAATATTCATTTAATTAGCTTGTGATAGCATTTGCAAAGGTTAGATTAAAATACTAGTTGTTTTGGTAAATTGGGTTTAATATTGATTTCTAATTGAATTTACATTTAAATGTATAAAATCATTATGAAATATAGTTTAGACAAAAAAATGGTTAAAATTAGGTGTCTACATTGTTCCCCTATTTGAGAAGGCATTTATGAAACACTAGGCACAGTAATTTCTTTTCAAAGAATGAAAAAGCCATTAAGAAGAAGTTTGAAAATTTTAGCTGAAAAAATAATAGATGACTCATGATGCCCCTTCAAGAGGACATGCAAGGATGAAAGATATGGATGGGATATTAAAAAATAGAGGTAAGTGGGAAGGATTCATCCCAAAACAAGTGGCACACTTTGACCTAGCCTAAAATAGGGCAAAATTTATGGGCTTGGAATTTAGAAGAATTTTCCCTAGTAGGGTAGAGTGAAGGTATAAGCCCTAATTATGGTAGTCTAGGTTGAGGATAATTTGTCACATTAGGGTGAATTTTTATTATTAACTAATTGAATTTTTCCCCAATAAGGTAGATGTAAATGTTAATTGGTCAAAAAAAATTCCCTGGTAGAGCTAATGTTGTTCAGAGATTGATCCAAATGGTGAAAGAAGATATGAAAAATAATGATTAAAGAATGATGTGATAGGTTTATAATAATGTTGAGATAATCATAAATTTTTATATACACTCATATGAATCATGAGGAGCATATAAATTAGTTATGATGGGTCAACTAATGGGGATTAAATGAATAAGGAGAATTTGTGTTGCAGCATTGCCAAAAAGAGTCCCAAATCTAGATTTTTGATATATCATAAAATAATATGCACCATGGTATAAAATACCATGGTGACCTAGTTATAATGTTCGTAAGGACTAATCCCAAATGTAATAGACAATGGATAACAAAGCACCAATGATAAAAACCATGATGGTAATGTTTATGAATGTCAAGGTATGGACTCAAGTACAATTGTATGATAAGAAACACCATGATGATTCCCTAGTTAGAAAAATGGACAAAGTCAAGGAAACAATAATAAAAATTAAATAAACAAGTAATTAAGTAAACATAAAATAAAAATAAAAAGAAATATAAATCATCAAATAGTTTGTAGTACTTTTCAAATTTTGTGCTTGTGTGATCATAAGGCATTACACTTGAAAAAAATTTCAGGACAAGATGATAACTTGAAACAGGAAGGGGAATAGAATAATAGGAAGGGGGAAACCAAGGTGACTCCAAATGCACTAGGAAAGTGGATATTACCTATATAGTCCCATGGACATTGGATCCAACATAAAATTCAAGCTAAATGCAATTCTCCCAGGGATATGGGATAAAAGGAAAAAATGATGAAAAGTAAGAAGGTGATTATAGAGGAACAATATGATGGATAAACTCACAAAATGGTGAGAGTGTTTAATGAAAGTTAAGAACATTGATAGGGAAATAAGAGTGGCCAAGCTAACTTATAATTCCCCATACATCTAAATGTTTCTTATATAGGCCGTGTAGACCTTAAACTGATGTAGTTCTCCCAGAAATGGGAGTGAACACTATTGAGAAATGGAAAAGGCAAATGAAAATGGAAATGGTCATGATTGGATAAGAGGTTCCCACCTATTAAATTTGGTAAACCATGCCACCCAAAATAGAGGTAAATTCATTGGTGAATAGGATGACAAAGCAAGCAAAAAATTTATGTCTTAACATCTATCAGGGAGATTTTAAACCTTTTTCTAAACTTATTGATTTTTAGGTTATTTGTTTATATTTTATAAATTTTTAGGGTTTTCGGCATCTCAACTCAATGGAGGATTACAAGATATAGAATGAGTTAACTTGAAAAATGTTGAGATTATTGGCTTAGGTTACTCATAAGATGGTGATAGTGTTAGCTTAGGTTGCTCATAAAATGGCAAGAGTGTTGGAATAAGATTGGCAAACTGACCTCAAAAAATAATAAGTGTTAGCTACATAGTCCAAATGGAACTCAAATCAATGGAGTTCCATTGCATCAAAAAATCATTTTTAAGGTGAAGGATATAAATAAAATAAGATGTGATAAGTGGTACAAGAATTAGTACAAGAATCAGTATAAATCAGCATAGAAAGACAACTTTTAGGAACCATCAATAAAGGCAATTGTGCATGCATGTGTTGAGTTACTTCCTTCAAATATGTGCTAATGATGACTAAATATGTCTTATTTACGAAAATTATCACTCTAAATCTACCATCCAAAACTATTTGTAGTGCTTAAGAATCACAATCAAGGTCAATATTAGTAATGGAACAAGGGAATAAGATAAAATAGGAATTGGTATAGATATAAAATAGAAATAATGGAAATTATTCAATGACCATGCCCCTAAATAGGGGTCCTCACAGATAATGTTAAGTGTATAAATGATTTAAGTGGGTAATATTCATAGTCTTGCCTTATTCTTCTCCTTCTGGTGTACCCAATTTGTATGTTCCAACTCCATAATTAGCCATGATGATGAGTGGTCCTAGCTAAATAGCTTCAAATTTTCCTTTATTTTCATGGGTGGTATTTGTATTCTTTTGGTTCTCTTTCATAACAAGATCACTAAGTTCAAAGTCTCTAAATTTGATACGCTGGTTATAGCTAGCTACAACGTAACTTGTTTTGATATGTCTGAAGATTGTTCAAAGTTGTTACCTACTTTTAATAAATAAGCTCCTATTATTACAATTGAGAGATGATATTCTTCCTCATAAAAGATACCCTTCAATGAAATGTGCGAGGAGGGTAACTCAAACTTGATAGGCAAAATAGCTTCAGTACCATAAATGAGGGAATATAGCATTGCTCTTATGGGAGTTTGGTGATTGGTACGATAGGACCATAGGGTGGGAAATAATTACAAATGGAAATCATAGCTAATAGCATTATCAGTCTTTTTAAGAATTTAGATCAGGGTTTTTTTGGATATTTTAGCTTGGCCATTACTTTGAGGGGAAAAAGGTGATGGAAAAGTGTTGTGTAATTTGGAACTTGACATAGAGGGCTTTAACTTCCTTATTTTTTAAGGAATCACCATTATCATAAATGAGATTTTAAAGAATGCCAAAGTGGGAGATGAGGTTGTTTAGGATGAACTTGGATATCTACTTACCTATAATATGAGGGGAATGGCTTTAACCTACTTAGTAAAGTATTTAGTTACAGTAAGGATATGTTTATGGCCATCAAAATAAGTTGGATCGATATTGCCTATGAGGTCAATTCCCCATGTGGAAAATGGCCATGGTATTGTGAGTGGATATAATTCTTGAGCTAGAGCATGAATAAGATTAGCATGCTTTTGATAAATCATGCACTTATTTATATATTCATAGGTATCAACTTATATAGTGGGCCAGTAATACCTAGTACGTAGGATTTTATTAGTAAGAACCACTCCATTGATGTGTGCCCCATAAATTCCTTCATGTATGTCATTAAGAATTAATTTTAACTTTATAGAAGCTAAACAATGAAGCAAAGTTATATCATATCTTCTATGATAGAGTGTGGCACCAAGTATGATATAATGAGAGGTACTATGAATGATGGATCTTTGTTTTTTATGATAAAGGTTAAGAGGGATAATGTTATCATGGAGGTAGGCATATATTCTGATGTACCAAGGTGTATTAGGACCAATAATGTTTCATACCATTTCAATCGATGGACATTCATGAGCTATCATCAAGAGATGTTTGATAAGAAATTCATAATCAAGAATGTGATTTGCAATTTCTATTAATCAATCAATAGTTTCCACTAGATCCGTAGTCTTGTTGTTGGCCCTTAGAATTCACTCAATCTAAATGTGATCAAAGTTATATATTATATTATCCACCATTTTCTTGTATGGAATGAGTTTGTCATCTTTTTTTTGGTACTACTTTATTACCTAATTGATAGTTAATTGAGAATGTCTATGAACATATATATGCTTGATATTCCATTGTACTACTAGATGAATCACTGCAATAAGTGCTTCATATTTTGTTATGTTATTGGTAGAAGTGAAAATAATATGGAAGTCCTTTGGAATAAGATCCCCTTTTAGTTTTATGAATAAAATTCTAGCTCCAAATTCTTAGGAATTATAAGAACCATCAAAAAAGAGTGTCTAATGTTTCAACTCAGAATGAGTGTCCTCAATAGTCATGATGGACACATTAGTAAAATTAAATAAGAGTGGCTTGTTATTTGATAGGGGTATTTATATAATTTGATAAAAAAGAACATGCCCCTTAATAGCCTTTTGATTCACATACTCAATCTCAAATTCACTTAAGAGCATTATCCATTTGGCCATGTGACTTGTTAATGTTGCCTTGGAAAGTATGTACTTGATAGGGTCCACTTTAGTAATGATGATGGTCTTGTTTTTAAGTATGTAGTGTCTCAATTTTTGGGTTGTAAACACCATTGCTAAATTAAAAAAATTTAATGGATGTGTAATTGTGTTCATATGTGACCAATGTTCAGCTCAAGTAGTACACTGCTCTTTCTTTCCCCTAGTCATTATGTTATACCAAGAGTGCCCCAAGGCATGTTTGGTTGCTGAAATGTAGAGAAGGAATAGTTTTTTAGGTATAGGTGGAGCTAGAATAGGTGAATTGGCCTTTTGACAACCTACATTCCATAAAAATGTGGTGTCCTTCTTCATGATATGAGTGAAATGATGGAACCTTTCTATTGATTGAGATATGAACTACATAATAGATTGGACCTTACCCTATAAGCTATAAAGCTATTTTATATTGGAAGGTGGAGGAATATTAGTAATGGCCTTAACCTTGGCTGGATTGACTTTAATTCCCCTTCGAGAGATGATGAAGCCTAGTAATTTTTTTTAAATAATTCCAAAGACACATTTTTAAAATATATTTTTTTCAAATAATTCCCCTTTAGATGTCTTACTCTAGTCTTGGATTTTATTAGGATATCGTCAACATAATCCTCAATGATATTATGTATCATGTCATGAAAAATGATAATCATTGCATGTTGGTATGTGGCATCAGCATTCCTAACACTAAAAGGCATTACCTAATAACAAAATGTTCCCCATAGAGTGGTGAATGTTATTTTATGTCAGTCCTTAGGTACGATCTTAATCTAGTTATATCGAAAGAAATCATCCATAATAAATAACATCTCATACCCAGTAATGGAATATACAATCATATCAATATTAAGCAAAGCAAATTCATCCTTATGTCACACCTTATTGATGTCTTTGCAATCAGTACATATTCAGATTCCTTATGTTTTTTTGTTGACCAAAACTATGTTGGATATCCACTCTAAATAATCAATAAGATGATTGCATCCTACCTCCAATAGTTTTTCCAATTTTTTCTTGATAGTATGGCTATGTGAGGATGCATTTTTCTTAGTTTTTGTTTGATTGGCTTGGCATTAGGATATACAACAAGGTGATGTAAAACCAAAGTAGGGTCCAATATTTGAAAATTTGAATAACACCACGAAAAAATGTTTACAAATTCTTAAAGGAAAGCAATAAGGACTTCATGTTCCTCTTGGATGAGGGATGCTCTAAGTTTGATCCATTTGGGATCATTAGGTGTTCTAATGTTATATTTGATAGTGTCTTCCATGAGTAGTGTGGATC
This sequence comes from Torreya grandis, assembly GCA_037957365.1. Taxonomy (NCBI): domain Eukaryota; kingdom Viridiplantae; phylum Streptophyta; class Pinopsida; order Cupressales; family Taxaceae; genus Torreya; species Torreya grandis. Next base: position 1,160,433 of record JARHVA010000910.1, on the reverse strand, counting down.
CATATTTTAAAATAGTTAGTAGATTTGTACAGTAATTTTCATCTTCATATGATGGGTTGACTAACTCATTAAATTATCCCAAGCAAGAAGAGTCTGAATCCCCAAGATCTGGTAAAGGATATTCAACAAAGGCATATGGATAATCTTGAACAATTTTATCAAATGTTTGTTTTTTTTATGATTGATTCTAGAATGATAGGAGGTTTGGAACTAGAAGAGGCTTGGGCTTCATTTGAGAGAGGGTGAACTTCCCCACCTAATGGCACTTAAAATAGGTTTTCACCATTGAAATTATTTTATTTTTACTTTTACCTTGGTTGAAAAAGTACCTCGAAGAGGTTTTCACTTTGGGACCCCAATGTTTGATTTTATTATTATTTTTGTTTTTGACCAAAGAAGTTCACCTGCTCTCCAAAATAGGAAACAGGGTCCATTGTAATGGCAAATCCCTGTTTATGATCACCAAGTGGAAAATTATATTTGAGTCCCATGAATTCATATATTGCCTCATCATTATATAAATCATCCAATGGTACATATTCATCTTGTTGGCCCCTATCGATTAATTAAGGATGATGGAGGAAAAGAAGGGAATGTGATGGCACAATGGTAATGGTATGGATAGTGTTGGGGTCAAATAGGTTAGTTTAGCCAAATCATTGAAAATGTTCTGATAGGACTCTATGTCACTATTAGTATCATCATTTTTAGATGATAAGTTAGAGTCACTTAAGAGATATAAAGGGTTATCCCCAGGCAGTTTGTATCTCATGCCTCGAGTATCTTTGTGTTTAGAAAGTGATAATAAATCAATAGTTTCATGTTACATTAACCTAAGGGCTTTGCCATTATATGCATGGTGATCCATTATCTAGTTAATGATAGGATACTTGTTACTTTGATAATAGGTATTAAATTCATCATTGTACAACTAGGAATCATCATTGACTTTGATTTTCTCTTGTTCTTGAGAAGTGGCCTTAATAAAAAGCAATAGTCCTTTCTGAGGATAATTATTCTTCTTATGCCATTCCATTTTGGTAAATTTTTTTTAGGCCTACCATTTATTTGAGTATTAGGAAACTTGATAATGTGGAAAGTATCACCGATCTTATATTCCATAATGACTTTATCTTGAACAATAAAGTGATTATCCATTTTAAGTGGTGGTGTAGATAATGTGGATGCAAGAATATTGGGATCCACATAGTTGGACTCAAGTATTTGAATAGATACTTCCTTATCCCTTTTTGGGACATGTTCTAGTCCCAAGAAATAGTTATATATTTCATATTCTACCTTCAATTTCTTATATAACTAGTACGGTTGTAGGTCACTAGGAATGGTGACTTCTAGGCCAAAATGGGGGAACTAGATGCATTGGTGAAGATTTGATGGCATGACACATACTTAATGGATCCATGGTTCCCTTAGGATTAAGTTATATGATAATTCTAGGTCTATAACATGGCATAATGTATCATGGGTTAAAGTCCCAATGATAATTGGTAAACAAATGGTACCTTAAGACTTGTATTCCTCATTATCATTAACCTTATTGATAATGGTATCTAGTTGAAGATCTTTGGCTATGTAGCCTAAATGTTTGACCATATTTAAAGTTCAATTTTGAGTCTTGAACCATTATCTATAAGGACTTATTTGATCTTTTGACAATTAATCATCACCTTTATATACAATGGAGTCAAAAAACTTTCAAGAGTTTGAAATTTATCACACATAATATTATTTAGGACCTTTGAATGGCTTAGAAGTGTATTTAATATTTAATTTTGGATGTCAGACATAAACAAGAGGTCTAAAATAGAAATCTACATAGGCATTTTATGTAATTGTTCCACAATATCATATGTTTTATCATTTATGGGGGTACTTGGCTTAGATTTGTGAGATGGAGGACCTTGAAGAGGATGATTAGAAGAATAAGGCATAGGACCTGGGATGGTAACCTTGGCACATTATGTTGTAACTACATAACTTTGATTTGGTGGAGGGTTACTATACTTAGATGAAGATGGATAAGAACCTGGTATGGTAACTATAGGTCATTAATTAGCATTGGGGATATTACAAACCAAAAGAGGGTTACTATAAAATGGATGTGGAGGTATAAGAATGGAGACAAAAGGCCTACATGTAATATTCGTAGGTGATTTTATCTTAAATGTAGCTACACATCCACCTGTAATGTGACCTAAAATATTATAATCATTAGGGATGGTATTGTAGATGATTTAGGTATCATGATCTTGATTTTGATTTTGTTATTATTGACTATGTCATTGTTGTTGATTATTTGGAAACCTATTTTGATTTTGGTTATTGAATTGACATTAGTTTTGATTTTAATTTTTGGAATTATGTTGTATAAATATGTTCTTATATATACCTAGATTTTGATTAGATGTCATAGCCACATTATCCAACTCTATTTTACCATTTTCAACCAAGTATTTAATGAGATGTCTAAGTTATACGTGTCTCTAATTTTTATGTCCTTTAACCTAATGATAGTCAAAAAAATAATTCTCTTTATACCAATCAGGCTTAGGTTGATCTGTAGGAAATGATCTTGATAGTGGTTAGATAGTCATGTTGGCTACAACTAGTTTTTAAAAGACCATCTCAATAGGCTCACTTAGATCACTAAAAGGTTTATGATGGGATGAGTCAACCTTTATAAAGTGAGATATTGAGTAGGAGGGTTTTTTTGGATAGGTGATGGTTGCACCATTTGTACATGTCTAGATTTGATCACTCCATCTCTTATAACATTGTTGTTCCTATTAAAGGGTCTAGGCTTCTTCGATGTACTCACTTGTGCTTGTGTAGGAGCTTCTGCCTGAGTTTTATTTATGTTTAGTTTTGAGAGTAAATTTTCATAATTACCTTGTCAATGAGTGTTTGTTTAATATTTAGTCCTTTAGTAATGATTTCTTTAAAGGTGTTAGAATAGTTGAGTTTGATATAATGAGCCACACCAAATTAAAGATTGGTCATGAACATTGTAGCTAGTTATTTGTTGGGGAGATTATGTGGAATTTGGCTAGCCAATGCATACCACTATTGAAGATAATTAGCCAATATTTCTCCTCTTCTTTATTTATCTTGAAATAAGTCAATAAAAATCAACTCATGTTCTCTATTATAAGATAAATGTTGCATAAATTTATCGAACAAGTCATCAAATTTGTGCACAAAATTCTTATATAGAGTCAAAAATCATTCTAATTCTTACCCCATAAAACTATGGGGAAAAAGATAGAGTAAGTATATGTCACTATAAGTGACTTCTTGACATGTGATGAAAACTCCTTTAAATTCTCCTTTGAATGACCTTTCCCTTTGTATTTATCAAACTTGGGCATCTCAAAGTGATTTAGGAGAGGTACTTAAAGATAGCTCATGTCAAATGGATGAGAACATATATCATCAAGCTAGAATTTCTTACTTTGATTACCTATTTGAATGACTAAAAGTGCATCTTTAACTTATTAAAAATATCAAAAGGTAGGACTAGAATGAGATGGAGTAGGCACATTTTTTTTTGTGGTCAAAGGTGAATTACTTTGACTTTGGAAAGGAGGTAACATAGACTGTTAGGAAATTTGAATGTGATTGCCTCTACCAGGAATAGTCACTCTTAGATTAGAGTTGTATTATTGATATGGTACTTTTTTTTGGTATGGTACTTGTTGAGAATGGTTTTGATTTGGATGGAAATGAGGCTTGAAAGGAGGAATGTTTTGTTGAATATTTATTAGTACTTGTAATATACCTAGGGAGTGGAATATAGTACATAATATGGGTAAAATAGTAGTAGTATGAATGGTAGTGAATAATAATTAATGGTAATAATAATACCATATTCATATAAATGAAGAGTGGGATAGATTAGAAAACTATAAATAGAGAGGCATAAGCCACTGTAATAATTTCAAGCAAAATATATCAATTAGAGTTAAATACTTTGATAAGGAGGTATCCCCCTCAAAGTGGCAAGTGATTATGGAGTTATTCCTTCTTTTCAAAAAGGAATATTTTATTAATATATTCATTATTTGTGTGTAATTTATGTATGTAATATATTAGGTTCTTACCATTTAGTATCAAAGCTCTTTCTATAGCCATTTTTGTGTTATATGAAGATGAGCAAGTTAGTTTTTATGATTCTATGTACCATATGTTGTCACCTTGACTTAATGGGATCCTAGTGATTATAAAGTGGATAGAAATTATGTTCATTTATTGAGAGGAAATTTAGTTTCATTTCATGGTTTGGGTATTTCTTTATTATATAAACATCCATTTGGAGAGTTGTGCAAAGGGTTGTGTATAAGAGTTATCTAACATTTGTGTAAGAGATTTTAGAGTGGATTTTTTAATACTAGTTTTAGTTTTATTAGGTTGAGATATGTGTTTTATTAAGAGATGAGTGGGAGATTATAATTTTTAAAGTTTAATTTTTGTGAATCCAGTTGCAATCTGAAGCCAAAATATGTAATTTAAAAGTGCAGATTTCCTTTTTTTCTCACAATCACAAATGTTCTTCTAAATTCTAATCTTAGAATTTAATGAATCATGTCAAACCATTTATAATTCTAGTGTGCCTCAATTCCATATTTCCATAACAATTTAAATTTTTTTATTTCATTTAGTATTGTGAAAGTTATCACAATTTTAGTGACTACTATTATGTGTACAAAAATTTAAAAAAAGAAAAGAAAAAGAAAAAGGGGTATTTTATGGAAGTCTAAGTGTAGGATGCATCATTTATTGAAACTAAATTCCACTCACTTATAATCATATGGATTTACATTTTCTCTAGAGCTCATTTGACACAACTGCAAAAAACTAGCACTGTTAAGGAATATCATACAAAGTTTTAAAGACTCTTTTCTCAAATTTAAGACATGTTTGATGCATTCTTCATAAGTTTTTTCATACACAAAATTTAAGATGAAATTAAAGATGAGGTAAAAATATTCCAACCTCAAATTATGATGGATGCCTTTGGATTGTCCAAGATCTCAAAATCTAAACTCAACTCACCATTATTTTTGTACCAATGTCCCAACACAACATCCCCTCTCTAGGACTTCAAATGTCTCCTCTAGGATCCAAAAGATCCTAAATAGGCAATAAAAAAAGCCAAGTTAGCACTTGTAGATCCCAATCCAGCACCTATATATCTTGAGTAAACACATAAATATCCTATGTAAGAAACAAAGGTGCCCAAGCATGTACCAAAAGCACCCAAATGCTTACTATAACAACACATGAGGAGGTCACCGACACACATTTGGATGCCCCCAAATAACACTAGCATTTCCTGAGTTGACAAAAATAACACCTGAGCTAGTACTAAAAGATCCCAACTCAGTAACTAAAAAGCCTAAGAAAACACCTAATGATCCCAAGTTGATTCCATAGGAAAACTAGTTTATGCCTCTTCTTCTAGATTTGAGGTTCTCATTACCAAGCTTCAACTTTCACTACTAGAATCTAACTACCAAATTAACTTGATTCTAGTTGCAGTTATTCCATTCCTCTATTTATATGCACATCCACCTACTATTTTAGTGTTTCTATTCACACTATTATTCTACATGCTCCTATCAAAACATAGAAACAAGAAGTGGAAGTAGAAAAGGACACATGGATGTGCCTCCATCTAGTCTTCTACATATTTTTGATATGTAATTCTTTGCATGTTTCAAGAATGAAACATGTCAAGAGGGATGGAATTTAATGTACATAGGGAGGGTAATATAGTGCATAATATGGTTAGAATAGTAGTAGAATGAATATTAGTGAATAGTAAGGAATAGTAATAATAATACCACATTCATAGAAATGAAGAATGGGATATATTAGAATTTTATAAATAAAGGGGCATAGGCCATTGGAGTACATCCAAGTAAAATATATCAATTAGAGTTAAATACTTTGATAAAGAGGTAGTCCCCTCAAAGTGGAAAATGATTTTGGAGTTATTCCTTCCTGCCAAAAAGGAATATTTTCTTAATATATTTAGTATTTATGTGTAATTTATGTATGTGAGATATTAAGTTCTTAATAGTACTTATTGGAATTGGAAATGGACCTACTATTGATAGGTGGGAACTCACCACATAAGAGGAAATCATTATTAACTTGAATAAGCCTCTTGTTGAATATAAGTAGCAATTAGTTGGCTAATAGGAATGTGTTATAGATTGGATAATGTGTGTATAGGATTGGTCAGAACTCGTTATAATAGAATGTTGGTTACAACTTATTGATGTGGGGGATTGTTTGGCACTTGTTGGAGTGGCGAATCAGATACCCCCTATGGAGGTAAGGTACTATTTTCCACTTGATGGGGTGTAGTACTGAGACTTTGTTGTTGTGGCTTAGATGTGTTAGCAAGTTATTGCGACAAGGTACTTAAAACATTAGAAGAAGGAACTCATGGGGAACATGGAACAATATTTTTTTGTGTTTTAGATGGTATTTAGTGTGTGTAAAAATATGCCATTTGAGAACTAGTTTATAAGTTAGTTTTAACTAGAGGTATACTAAACATGTCTATAACTAATGTCTTTTTAGTAAAGGGATCTAGTTTGTACATTGGATAGTTTTACAAATATAATAGTTGTTCCATTGGAATATTGCTTTCTAACTATGTATGGTTTTGAACATGGATACTATTAAAGGAGTTGACTAAAGTAGCTAAGGCCTATTTATCTTGTTGTATTTTTGAATCAGCAAGTTAGCTTTGTCTGGGAGGATAAACTAGTTGACCTTTTCTTTTGTTTGACATTACCAAGCCTTGGTTAAAAGTGGGATTTTATCTAGTATTTTCTTTACTCTCTAGTAATGCAAGAGGTGTTTGTTTGGGTGTTCTAACCATGTATCATAAGTTCTCCATGAGAAAATTTGGAGGAAATTTCACACCCATTCTAATAACCTAATAATATGTTCATCTTTATTTTCAAATAGTTTATAAAATTGATCTTACATATATTCATCATTAAGTGGTATGTTTGCAAGATACATTGGATTTGGTCTCTTTTCGGTGTCAAATGGAACATGTTAGATGTAATGTTGGTCTTGTTTAGTGTGGGTTAGCATAATTGGAAGATATTGCTGGTATTATTGGCCTTATTTAATAATAGTTGGCATAATTGGAAGAAATGCATTATACAACTCAAATTCAATATTAGATGACATATTAGGAAGATATGGTTGATCTTCCTCATCTTTTACATAATGGTCATATCCATAGGGGTTATAAACTACTTCCTCATCAAATGAGGGGTTATAGATAGCTCCATTACATGTGTCCCTAGGTATGGTTTAGTCTATGGTCTTCATTTTGGCAAGACATTTGGGCACCTTAAAAACCTAGCTAGAATTGGTAAAAGGAACTTGTAAATTGGTCCAAGGTAAAGTGTCTTACTTATGTTTAACACACCAATAAAAGGGTATACCAATGTTAATAATTTCAACAAGTAAAGGCAATTTGTTATAAAAGTATGGGTTCATAAATTAGAGGTTCAAAGGTTACAAATGCACAATTCTCAATGGTTAAGACCTTAGGAACATTTGAATTTGAGGCACTTGTAATGTGTAAAAGTTTCAATCATAGAAACTTAAATTTGTTTGCAAAGAGATAGGAATTGTAATGTGTAAAGTACTGGCACAAGAATAGACACTTAATCTTGAAATGTTGAATCAAGATTCAAACTTGGTTTAGATCTTAATATTCTAAAAGGGGTTGACCTTGATACAAATCAAACTAGAATTAGAACTAAGCTTTTAACTTAGAACTTTAAAGTTTAGATTTGGAACTAGAAGGCAAATTGGGATCGATACTTGGTTGTGAACTAAATCAGATGGTATAATGACACACATTTGAAAATAAGTTTGGTCCTTAAATTAAAAACTTATTTTTTGTATTAATTTGAAATAAAGGCACATTAGAATGGGTACTTGAACTTGCACTTAGGTTTGAACTAAATTGAATGGCATAATGACACAAACTTGAAAATAAGTTTGGATTGGCATGGTTAGAGTAAATAGGATAGGTATTGGACCAAGTTGATAATGTTACTAATTTTGTTTTCATGAAATTTCAATAGCATAATGCCTCTTTATACAAGGGACCATGTGTTTTGGCTTTAGACTAAGAAATTTGGTGTATTTATTTTCAAATAGGGTTGTGAACATAGTACAGTTTTGAATAAAAAACACTCCAAGTAATCATGTGGAAACTAATATAGGTTGCAAGATAGTCAGTGAGTCCTTTTGATATACTTGATTTTGAGAGAATAAAATTTAAGTTTCACTAAAATGAATTAATTATTTCACGTTATGGTTAGGGTTTTTACACCCCCTTCTCTCAAAAGTTTGTACGTAAAATGCAATCTTTGGAGGTTATTAACCTTTACACCCATGTATCAGTGATTTATCCATGATAATAATGGCTTTCTAACATAATTTTTTTATGGTAAACTATCTGGTCCCAATATACCTTGTGGTACATGGGTACTTTATAACTATTCATCAATTGGATAGCAATCCATATAGCTTGTTATGAAATGGTCTTATCACTTTCACAACCACTTCGTCTATCAATTAATTAGATAAGTGTGATGTCTAGAACATGCATGCTCTAAGGATCCATTCAACTTGTTAGGACCGTTCAACTACTATCTAATTAAATGACCTACTCAATTTGTATACCCCAATGAATAAGTGGTGTTGTTACTATGTTGGGAGATGAAACCTGAGATCAACACATCCCTAAATGATTTTTGAGGAGGATATGAACTCTTGCTAACTGAGTTAAATAGAAAAGAAAGGAAGAAAGGGTCATTTACTAAGTCATCCAAGTTCCTAAGAATGAGGAGAGAACATATGTGATTTTATTCAAGTAGACACATAAGCAATCAAACTAAGTAAACAAATGTGAATGTTCTTTGTTTAAGCACCAAATGGAAGTGTGACTAAAATTTTAAAAAACCAAATTTTAAAATGGGAATGTGTTATAAAGCTTAATAAAAAGTGTTAAAGTCCATCAAAATTTGTACTTTTACTTAGTACCCTACATCAAACAATTAGTGGATTCATTTGTGTTGATTAAGTTGTAAAGATAAAGCACAAATTTGGGATTTTTGAGCTCTCAAGTCTATGTCTCAAAGTGATTTCACTATTTAGTAGGGTGATTTTGATGATAATAACTTCAATTTTATCGATAAAACTTGTAGACAAAACATAGAATTAGAACATAAATGAATTCACTATTGACTAAGATTATTTAACCAATACACTTGATGATTTCTCTACTAAGGGACAAATTCACCAATTTAAACATGCAAATAAGAACATAGAACATCAATAATGATAATTTCATTGATTAGATAGATAATTTTTTTGATAATCAGAATGAAAACCAGAATAGAAATGCAGTAAAAAAATGATTTCACCATTTACAACTGATTTCACTAATGTCAAGAACTATTTCACCATTTTATTGATGATTTCATCATTGATGTTAATGATTTCACCATTTATTCTTGCATAAAGAAAACATGTATAAAACATCATAAAATAGTTTTGCTAATTATTATGATGAATTCATTGTTCTTTTTGATGATGTCATTGATAACTTGAACAATTTTGCCATTGAAAATCTACAAGAATAAAACATAGAAAATAGTGAATAGCGATTTCAGTATTTTGAGACAATTTCATTGATTATGGTGTCAAATTCATTGATATGTAGTCATAAATTCACCATTTAAACTTGAATGTGTTTTTAATAGATTTTAAATAAAAATGAAGAGAATAAGCTTGCTAGAAGACCAATTTTACCAATTAAAAGGGAAATGATCTAGAATAATTTGTGGGGTGTGTCCAATCCTTGGGATCCCACTGAGTGTACCATTATGTAGATTAGAAATATAAGAGAGAGTTTCTTAATTATTAGTGAAATAAATAAAAATAACTTAGAGACATAACCACTCAATTCCAATCCTTTGGGTGATCTATGAGGGTACTAAATAAGGAATGCAATTGGAATAATAAATATAACCTTTTTATCTCCCTTGAAGACTTATTTGATGATCGATACATAGATGTTGAGCTTTACTTGTGAGCTAGGACTCTTTACCAATGCTATATCTTTGTGGGAAGAATCTCCCCTTGTTCATTTATGGTTTGGCTTGGCACATGAGATGAGAAGGTGAAGCTTCTTTTTATATTTTGATATAATAACAATACACTCATAAAAAATGTCTATAATGGCCATTCAACCTTGTATAGAATTTTAGGATGAATATAAACCATTGAATCAACATCAAGATTAGATAGTCAAGATTACACACATATAATGTGTAATAAATGCCATTTAAGTCCTTTTAGGAGTGTGAAATTAAGGTTAGAAAAAAAGTGCAATGATGGCCTCTAGGAGTGTGTAAGAGGGGTGTAAGAGGAAGAGTGTTGAAGAGAAGTGTAAGAGCTTGATTGCACTCCTAATCTTTCCCATTGAATTTTTTGAATCACATCACCTATGTGAGGTAATAAATCACTTTTTATTTAGGAAAATAGGATGATTCTAAAAAGTCATGGAATTTGCTATTAGAGGAAGATTAGTCTAATTAATCAGAGATTAATTATAAATTAGAGGAGTGAGACCTTTACAACGTTATTTTATCCATCAAATATCCATTTAATTGGCTTATGATAATATTTACAAAGGTTAAAATTTATATTGGATGTATTTGATTAGATTAACACTACAAGATAATCCATTACCCCAATTAGTGATGTGTTGGTGTGATTTTGGATTAAAATAGTAGTTATGTGGGTAAATTGGGTTTAATATTGATTTTTGATCAAATTTATGTGTGACTATGGAAAATCATTCTAAAATATAGTTTATACATAAAAGTGGCTTAAACGATGTGTCTATAATAAGTACATCACATATATAGGTCTAAAGTACTGAAGGAGCATGCAATGAGTCCTATTTGCCAAGTTACAAGTTAGGTCATTAGTATACTTGATTTCCATATATTTCACCCTTATGTACACAAAAGATAACACATTAGGGGATAAATACATCAGTCTAAGACCCTCTTCAAAGTAATGGCTAGGTAGAAAGCACCCAATAACATAGGGATCTTTGGGGTTAGCTTGACACCATGAGCCTACTAAGCCATTTTTTCCAAGGTCACTATCAAGATGAAGAGATAGGGTTTTCTTGATTCAATAAGAGTGATAGTCCATGACATAGATCTAAATACATCAGATTGAAAGTGACACAAAACCTATAAAATCCTAGTTAGTCACATCCAAATCTAGTAGGTATTCTATACTGGAAACCTATGTCCAAGTCAGATAAAATCATCAATGCAACCATCTTAGGTCAATACAAGTATTCAAGTTTATATAGGTCAAATTTATATAATCTAACAATTGATCCAAAATAAAAATTCAATCTATTTCTAACTTTGGTTAGAAATCTTATATCAGTCATGAAGTGTGCCACAAAAGATTAATTAAATTATAAATATAAAAGATACTCCTACTTGTTACACATTAAATCTATATGCACACTGTAATCCAAATAAGTACCAATATTTTCGATTTATTACAATGTCCATCATTGGTTGTACTTATTATTTTTAGCATATCTCAATATTTAAAATCAATTAATTCTAACCTTTGTAAATATTATCATAAATTATCTAAGTTTATAAATCAATCAGTCTCAATATTGGAATATAATTTATCTAAGTTTGTAATTAATTATCCTACTATAGATCTGTTTATCACCCTTATGATTATTCATTTCTATATTATTAACCCTAAGCCCACTTCTAAATTTAAGGTTAAATAATTACATGTTAAAAATACAATTATAATTGAACATATAAGTACATGGCATTCTATATCACTAGTGCATATTCAAGGGGCATGATATTTTTTCATTCACATTTTCAAAGTTCAAAGTTCAAAGTTACAAATTCAAAGGAAAAAACTTCATTTTAATTTAAAACTATTAGCACTAAGGTCATGATGGGGGTATGAAATTTATTCATTATCTTTTGGTCATGCAAGTAGTTTCTAGATATATCTATAGTGGTATGATTCAAATCTATTACAGATAATGTGTGTTTGAGTATAGTGACACTTAATGACCTTGGCATTATTTATAGTGAACCTGTTCTGTGTTTCCATATTCTATTGTGGGTGATGTAGATTTGAATCTAGTGACACTCGATATCTTTGACATCACTTTTAGTGAACCCATCATGGTTGTACCTTTATTGTATTAGTACATTGGGCACTTTCTCACATTCATGAGGGTTGGAATATGCATATTTTTGACTCAAGGGCTTGACTAGTATTCAAAATTGAAACATGATCACTCTCAATTCATTCAACTCAAATTATCTAACTATTTTAATAAGGGGGAACAATACTTCACCATATATTATAATTTATAGGATAATTTGGTTTCATATCACAATAAGTGTAATCATTCCATGCTCTCTTTTCAAATTCTTTTTAATTTTGAAATTTCAACATTGTCAAATTTCAAATATGGACAAATGACTGCTTAATGTGTTATTGAAGAGTTTATTAAATTTGGAGTGCCCTACACAATTGGAGTATCCTTTCAAATACAAAGTGTGTTATACACTATTAGGTTTAATTATCTCTCCTTTACTATATCAATTTCACTACTAGAATAAGGGGGGTGGGGTGAGACAAATGTAGACACATAAGTCTTATGATGTGTAGTTGATAATGTTAATTATTGAATTATCCTAAATCACATGACATATGCCCAAATACATGACTCTTATTCACAATTCCTTTAATCCATATGTGTGTGTGTGTGTGTGTGTGTGGGTTTGACCCTTTATTTTCCATCATTACTACATAACTTTCAATTTAAATGCTTAAATTTCTTTCATGATACCCTCAAATTTTATTCAGCTTAATATAGTTGTTTGTGATTTTTTAGGACAAGTCTAAGCTAGACATATTGAGACACTAAATATATATTATATGACACCTCAATATTGTACACTTGTAAAATACTTATCATGGTTGTACCCTTTAGTTATAAGACCTTCTGGCTACTGAAAGGCTTGTGTTTAGTGTCTCTTTGTGCCAAATTGCTTATCTCTTAGTCTAGCCATTATTATTCTGATGATAGGCCTTATATATTATGAAAAATTCTCTAAACCTTATCTTTATCCTTCTTTACCAATTTTGGAGATATACCTATTTTCCATCTTCCCAAACACTTTTATCCTAGTCAAACACCTCTATTTGTTACATCTTGATTCTCCACTAGGCAAACTTACTTGATTATCCATGGATTTTCTATAGTTGTCAATTTGATTTAGTTATTATTAACTAAGCTATGAGTTATATGTTGTTATGGGATAGTTTAATATTTCTTTTATTACATGATTATATTTCTATGAGTTAGTTGTATTTTATATTCTTATATTACGATCATGTTGATTTTTCATTTTAATAGTATTTTGTGATGCATATATGTCATGATGTATGGACTAACTACCTACATGTCATGATTTGGATGCAAGAAAGATTCATTCCTCAAATCATGATGAAGGGAGAGAATCATCATATAGGGTGATGCAGATGGATTTATTAGGGGATGGTAGAGAAACAGCTAAATCCCTACACACACCACATCAAATAACAATCCTTATATGAATTGATTTAATTATTATCATTAATATGTTCTTTATGTTATTTTCACCATTCTTATAGGATCTAACTCAAAAAATAAAAAAGTGAGTAAGTTTGGATTGTGTAATATTCATACAATGATCTTTACATGTTATATCCTTTATATTATAGTTATAAGTATAGTGAACTATATATCTAACTACAATAAACTATATATAACTATAGCAATTTTGATATGCAATCTAAATATATATGCATGCAGTGATTGTGTGTGTGTGTGTGTGTGTGTGTGTGTGTGTGTGTGTGTGTGTGTGTGTGTGTGTGTGTGTGTGTGTGTGTGTGTGTGTGTGTGTGTGTGTGTGTGTGTAGTAAAAATATTTATGCATGTAATGATTCATACTAATAATCAATTTGGCATATAAAGAACTATGTTGGTTTATGGTGACTTGATTTGGTTATATGGAAATAAATAAAATTATTTTTGGGTGACATTAACTATTTTAGATCAAAATATAGTACATATATATGTCAATATCCCACTTAAATCCATATACATATAACTTTCAAATACCTACATCTTCTACCAACTAGTTGTCACCCAAATGCTAGCAATGTCAATGCCCATTGTTTCTCACACACAAGCCCAATAGAATTTTTTTGCACTATTAAAAATTCTCTACCCTAATTGGCTTTGTCAACATCTGCTCTTCCAAAGCAAATTGTATCAACTTGAAGTGAATCCTACTTCACCATAGACCCATCCTTATTCCAAGGATTCTACCATGAACCACTCACTCCTCCCACTACTTGGAAGTATCTGGTCTAGTGCACACCATGGCTCTCATGAAGATTCTCCCACTTTTGATGAATATAATACATAGGACAACCAACATCTCCTCCTTTTTAGGATACTCTGGAAGATAATTCACAACTATAAGAAGTGGGATACTTGACTTTCTTGCTTTCATGTCCACTGAGCATCTCCATCCTTGGTTTACTCCTCCAACCACCTTCATTATGTCCTAATCACCCGAGCTATCACATAGTGATCATGTTTGGGCCTATATCTAACATGTCATCAAACATAGTATAAAACTATACTAAACCTTTGCTCTCTATGAAGGTATCAATGTACTCCATCTACATATCCACTTTAATTTGTATAGTCTTCAATCTTCAAACCAATAACTCTTTGCCTCATCCATGTATCCCTCTAGCTACACCATCTCATCATGATACCACCATATATAAAAGATACATTCACATCTTATTTCTCCAATAGTAACGAGTGCACATTGCACTCTTGATATTAGTTTGCAATTAGAGAGAAGAACCAATAAAATTTAACACCTAACTTTTACATGTAGCGAATCACTACCTACCATGATTAACATAGTACACATCAATAGTTATTAGTAATTCATCACACTATTTAGTGAATCATTGCACCTACTAAGTTTTCAATCCCTAAAGATATAGTCAAGTTACATCATATTATACCACATGTCAAATCAAACTCATGTGCAGAGTTACTCCATGCATCAATTCACTTGGTTACTCACATTAGCTACATTGGAACCATCGAGCACTTCACCCAATGCATATCTAAGTCTCTAAAATATTCAAAATTAGCCTTATTCTTCTATAGAACCTTAGGTCTCACATTTTTTTTCCTCCATCCTTTAATTACTTTATCATGTATAGATTTAAGTTTCTGTTACCTCCTCCTCTACATGGATTTATGAACATCTCAGCAAACCTATTTTGGTAGTAAGATCCCACAACTTATATCCCCATCTCTATCTAAGAACCATAATAATACACATTCCTTGTCATCACCCTCCATCTACACTAATAGAGACTAGCCTTCTCCTCAAGCTATATAGTTGTTCCTTCACTAGGAACACTTTGTTGATATTGATTTGTGTAGGAAATATTTTAAGCTTCTTTCCTCCATTCATCTATGGGATTCTCCTTAGCAACATGAAGAGAGCATGATCTTCACCAAGATATCCTCCATGTTTATCCATAGAGAGATACCTATCATGAAAAGTTTTTTCTTTCTTTTTTTTTGTTTTATATCTCAGTCTCTCCACTTGTAGCTCCCACTTTCACAAAACTATCCAAACTAGGCTCTAATACTAGATGTTAAGATCAAACAAGCCTAATCCTAAGATGTGCAAGAATTTAAATGCATAAATAAAAACAAACTATAATAAAACATAAATAGGAGAGAATAAACCATTACACAAGATATACATAAAAACCCTACTAAACCAGATAGGGAAAAAACATAAGGCAAAGGTAGCATCCAGACTTCATATTCATCAAAAAATCTATCTTCTACACACACCTCCTTAGAAACTCCATTTTAGTACTTACAAACTAAGCACTCAAGTGATCAAAGATTATAACTAATCTTTCCATGCTCTAACCTATAAACTATAACATGCAACTCTTATAATGCTAATATCTATAGCATCTAAGGGAGATCTAACATCATTTACCTCTATCTCCATGAGCTGAGTTATCAAGCCTCCAAGATCCATCTCCAAGGATCCAATCCATGCACCTAGGTGAGCCAAGCACAACAACCTTCAAAGTCTCTAACCTTCAACCTACATGTGATGCTTACAACTCAATCATCTAGGTGAGTTAGGCATACAAGCCTTTCTAACTCCAACCTCATATCATGTAAGCACAAGCTTGTAAGGATCCTCACATGATCCATTAATTGGATAATCAATACAACGAAGTATATAATTATTTGATAGCATTTTACATCAAATAGAAATAGAGGAGAGATAAAACATGGTACCATATTTTGGTGGGGAGCACTATCTAGCAATAGGGATACTTGTCCCCTTCATGGGCAAGTCAAGACTTTGAATGGTATCTCATGATGCCCACTTGAACGATCCCATGTGAAATCCATGTGCACTCTAAGTGTTACATCCCGCTTAGTGGGGAGAATAGAGATCAAATATTAAAGATGCTTGTCTCCATGTGTAAGGTCAACAAAGTAGGTCCACTACTTTAAACAAGATCAAGTCACTCCATGTGACTCATAGAAATACACCTCACTCACCCATGTGAGGGAAATCAATAATAGGAATCATCTTGTCTCCTTCCCATGTGATCAAAAAGGGAATCCAATCTCCTTTTTGACTTCTTCACACATGTGACTCATGGTACCACCAAACATGGCAACCCACACCATGACCTTACAATCATAACTCCAAGATAAGCCCATATGACACACCAAGGATAAGACCCATGTCCTCAAGTGGAATGTTACACCCCACACTAGTCACATCCTCATGATCCCACTTGGGACCCACTACCACATCACCTACATGTGACATCACCCAGGATCCACCTCACCTATCCAGTCACCATTTTTACCTCATCTATGAATAGTGAATTCTAAATGGTGACCCATGAATATTACTCATGAATAGTACTTAATGAATAGTGACCTATAAATAGTGGCTTCACACCCAAAAGTCTGACCATACAAATGAATATATTTATTAACTGATCAACATATGTGTTAGGAGTTAAATAAATATTTTTGATAATTAAAATACATGGTGATATGATAATTAATATAACATGTAGGAGATAGATCATAGTATAATACTAGTAAATATCAGTAAGTTAGTATAAATATGTTGCAATATAGAAATATGTTAATATCATTAGGTCGATAACTTGGTAAGTTGATAATGTTAATGTGTCTTATCAATAAATAGAGCATGTAAATATATTTTATTGGTAATATGCACTCTATCTTATTAGTACATGTTAATATGTTAATATCGACTTAGATAGAGTAATGTGACATACTGACTAAGTGACATAATGTCAATATAAATACATTGTAATATAATATGTTAATATTTAATATGTATGTATAGTGCAATATATCCATTACATGTAGGAAGTAATCTTTTATGAAGGGACATGTATGGTGAATTGATACTTATACATGGTGATATTATATACACAGTTATAATAGTTCATAATGTTATATAAATCAAGATTAAATTAGGCTTAATTATTTTTATTAGGATTAATCTATTTACTATTTATGTTGTTACATGTGGTAATTACTTATTGAACTAAATCATATCCTAATCTATACTAGTATGAATTAGTATAAATAGATTTATAACAGTTAATAATGTGATTTGGTATTCATCGATTTGGTATACTCAACATTGTGCTAGATTCATACTCATACTCAATCTGATATATGTTCATTTGATATGTATAAATAAATTTTAAAAAATATATATAAATAGATACAATATGGAGATTTATAGATCATATAGATCTAACATCGAGAAAATTATACCAAGAAAGAGATTTACTTATTTATAATAGTGAACCTATATGTATAGATTTTGATAGATATTAGTGATTCGTTCGTGGTTTAGGTAATGTGTGTAATTATACTCCAAAACAACTATATATAGGTATGAGTTCATTTGGTACAAGGACTATATTAAATATCATATTGATTGTGCCCTCTCATCTTTATATGCTAAATATAAAACTCTTCATTCATAAGTGTACCTGTACTACTAGATAATGTAACCCATAACGTATTACTAGTGGTTAGTGGTTGGTATATGCCATGATTGTTTCATTAATGGTTAGTATATTTATGGCCTATGTGTAATTTTAATGATTATTATACTCTAAAATAGTCCACTTATATACCTATTGATAATTATTGGTTAGTATATTATTCCATTGTAAACTTGTGTATGATATGTACGATGAGTGTACTAATATGTATGAGGGCAGATATATATATATATATATATTATATATATATATATATATATATATATATATATATATATATATATATATATACACACACACATTGAGATGCATGCCTATAAGCATATATTTTGATTAGTATATTTTCATGGCTTTGGTGATTCATATATCTATGTATTTGATGAAACTTTTATGTATCATATAAATCAATTTATGTATTGTCGAATACTTATATGTGAACCATAATACGAAAGATATGTGGTCTTAATAACTTGTGTACAGAGTTATATAAATTTTGAATAATTAGGATGAAAATATATTTAGTAATGGGATAAAAACTATGAAGTAGTTTTACATTGATGAATCCCTTAAAGATAGTCAATATATTTTGTGAACATGAAAGTTTCAAGAATTGTTAAAATGTTGCATCTTGATTCTTCGCTAAGCAAACTATTTGACTATTTATGGATGGTTATAATGGACACACATGATATTGGTTATATTTTTGACTAAGCTTGAGATTTATGCTTGTATGTGATAGTAAAATGTTGCTTAGTTAGATGATGATAAATGATTGCTTACTATGAGTTGATTAATATATGTGGTTACATTTTAAGCATATTAATGTATTGTTTTAGTTATATTATTACTTTATGTTTATCATATTATATGATATAATTATCTATGTGTTGTGAGTTGGATTCAAGAGAATTCATCCCTCGAGCGTACTAGAGGGATAGCATCATCAAATAGGATGATGTAGATGGAGACATTGAAGATCTACAGAGATCTAGCAAAACCTTGCACGCACACACAGTAGTTAGTACATGGTAGAAATGCATTAAAAATAATTATTTATTATGTGTTTATTTCTTACTTGGGATATTATTTTATGTGGATTACCAGTATAGGTAAATTTCATAACAGATTCTTTTATGGTTGACACGTCTTATCATTAATAATCATAGGAACAATTTTGGCAAAGGTAAATTTAAATATGGGTTATTTATACATTTCTAAAATTACTATTTAAATTATTATAACATATTTAGATGCTAATTTAATTTAATAAATTATGAAAATTGAACATTCATATTAATATTTTTTTTTAAATGGAAATTATTTTGAAAAAGGAAAAAATAAAGAAATTAAATAAAATAAAAACTAGAGAATAAAAAAAGAAAATCTAAAAAAAAGGGGGTGGGGGGTAATTAAAATATATATTAAAATTAGAAAAAACAAAAAAAGAAGAAAAAAACAAAAATGTTGAAAGAATATTTGTACCCTTTTGCTTAAGGAAGTTAGAGAAAGTTAGAAAAAAATCTTATGCATTGGAAAAAGAAGGTCAGAGAGGAGAGCAAAGGCACAACAAAGGAAGAGTGGATACAACATATCAGCAAATTTAAGAGGTAGGAGATGTTTTCAATTATTCATCATTGATTAAGGATTTTGTGCATGCTTTTAGTTTTAGGAACTCGGTTAAATAAGTATTGAAACCTTTAGCTAAAAACATGATTTTGAGTGAACAAAAATTTAATTTCAATCCTAGTTATTAGTTTAATAAATAACTAGAATTATGAACAAATTGTTAGCTAAAACATTCAAGATTCTCTTTGTGGAATTTGAAACATAGTATATACCTATAGATTTTTGATATTGGCATCGACTTAGTTATTATTAATATTGTTAAGATTTCCTAACATAACTTATATAAGGCATCACTTAATTTGGAGTCGTTGTATTGTTGTTTTCTTCAGCCAGTCAATGTTATTGGTTCGACATGGTCAGTGAATGAAGAAACTAAAGTATACAGTCATAATTTTGGCTTGTTGCCAATAACATAGGCATCATTTTATATAGGGAGAACTCATATAGCTTTTAAACTAGTAAAAACAACAAATCTGATCTTGGCATTTATTTATTATCTAATTATGGCTAAGTCTTATTATGATAAATTGCTATCTTATATTGACATCAAACTAAGTCAAACACCATCCTTTTGGCTGAATATAGTAATGGGTGGGTCACTAGAATCTCTACCTTGAAAGTCACTACCATATGTTATTATGTAGTATTTTACAACTTGAATGTTTTATACTGATCAATAGGATTTGGGCGCCACTCCTAGTAGTGTCTAATAGTTATAGCATCATTATTTCTATGGATTTAGCATGAGTTGAAAAAACTATGTTCTATTTTGATAGTTCATTGTAATCAGTATGTGGAAAAAACAAATTACATAGTCATAACTGGGGTCATTTTTATTTATTTAGCATAGGCATCCAGAAATTAGGGGCACTAAAGTAATGTTTAAAATTATTTATTTTTTATCTTGTAACCACTGCCATGTTTTACTAGACGTATAGGTGAATGGCATCTAGTTTTAGGATCAAATTATGTTAATTAAAGTTGTTTGGTTGCTAGCATGGTGTCTCCCATAGTCTTGACCTAAATAGTTGAGCTTTAAAAATATATATATGCTTCTTATAATGTGTTGATAGAAAATATTTTTTTAACCATAATATTTTTCATATAAAACAATGCCAAAATAGCGATGCAGGTCAAGTATGTAGCTAAATAGCTAATAATATTAGCATTGTTGGAATTTTGGTTAAGTGTTAGCTTAATAGTATTGCTAGAAATTTAGTTGAGGATTGGTAAGTATATATAAAAGTATACACTATTAGCTAAAATGGAGGAACCATAATTATTTAACAAGGCTAAATCATCCATAATCTTTGTTATTTAGTAAATTATAAACTATGAGCATAGTTGATAAAATGTCAGATGAACATACCTTTTATATAGGCATCGGTTAATGTTAAGGAAAGTTTTATACAAAAAACTTATAATTATCCACCTGATTGAATCAGAACTAGGATAGATTCTATTAGTTTGATTTATGTGGAGTATAGAAACATAATATAGTTTTTAATATAAACTTATTAAATCTTGTAAAAAAATTCTACTATAGTTAAAGTGAGACTAGTTTTATAATTTTTTGGTTAAACATAAGGCATGTATTTGTGATTCTTGGCTAGAGGAATGGTAAAATAAGATCACCCTATGATTTGACCCTTGTTGTGTAATTAATCATAATGGTTAACATAACAATGAGTATGTAGTTATAAACTCTTATTGTTGAAACGTGGGTTGGATTAATCATAAGATTTGAATGGTTAAACATATAAACCCCTATCGTGAGATAAACCTTGTGGAGCATTTAGATCACTTATTATATGAAAATCGTCAGATGGAATTTGACGTTGGGATAAGTTATGTGTTCATGACTATTAGTGTATTTAGAAACTTGGGGTATATTCTTGTAGTTATAATTCTTGAGTGGAATATTAAATTGAAATTTGAAAGAATTACTTAAAGATAACTTAGCAAATGATTGCTTATAAACCCATAAAATATAAATCAAATATTAGACTGGATTTCTTATGCTTCAAAAAAGCATAGTTCTAGATGTTCTAACTATTGAATACAAATGTGTGTTTCCATGTATTTATGACTATTTCATTAGTTTAATTTCTATGCTTAGTAGTTATGTTTAAACACTAGACTTTGGTAATATGGGTTGCCATAGGGTGTAGTTAATTAAAAAAAAATTGTATTGCTTGAACTCTATAGTTAACTATGTATTTACTCGGGTGGTATAACTATAGTCATTATTTCTAGTATGGGATAGAATACAATGTGAGATTCATACATATGTTTGATGGATTTAAATGTATTATGTGGTTATTCCTATGTTTAGCATACCATGTGATGTATTTTCTAGTAGGATGTAAGTTATGTGAATCTTGTGGTTGAATTGTATTTGACCAATATGCATTGATAATGTGGAGTAAGGAGTGAGATGGAATTAATTGGATTAATAGCATTATAATGTTAGATGAAGGTATTCTGATCAAGTGGTGTGTATGAATTTAATTGATCTATAGATCATTTTTGTATTACTATTTTTAAAACTTTGGCCAAAGTACATTTAGTGAGATATTATCATTTCATGATTGTGGTTTACATGTATATGAGACATTTTACAATAGATTAAGTTTTCTATGATACACTACATTTTTAGTTAGTTAGAAATCATATAGCACATAGGTACTTTCTTGTCTCTCTAGATTCCCATGTCGTCACTATCTACTCATCTATGGAGGGAGGGCCATTTCCTAATGAGATTAGTGTGGGGGATCATTGGTCCATAGTTGGTATGTAAAAGTGCTTGTATGATGCTCTCCCTCCCCATAGCAGTACTACTTATTGAGATGACACTTGAGATTGCCACAGATACTTGAAGTTTAAAAAATATGCTATGGGGAAGCCAAGTATCTTATTTATACATTATAATATATTGTAATTACTATTTAAAATTGTCATGAGGAGTTGTAACTATTTCTTATTACACAGTGACAGAGGTGACTATATATTTATATCAGTCATGGCTAAGTTATTATAATTACTTTATATACTATGTTTTGACATACTCTCATGATGTTAGAGATCTGTGAGTTATATTATTTCTATTATCACACATGTGTACTTTAAATGACCTCTATTAGATTCTTGGGATGAAATTTATTTTTATATATGTGTTTATTTTTAATAAAATCATGTATTTATAGATAGATCCCAGTGTGGATGTTACATGTGGTATCAGAGTTATGACTCAAACTCTAGGACTTAATGAGTTCACTAAGATTTTCATATCTTTCTATTGATATAAATAATGATGGTGAAAGTGAGAGTTTATAGAGAGGGTCCTTCAAATTCTAATGATAACAACCCTCTATTTGATCCTAATTTATTTGCCACTAAGCAGTCAATGAAGATGGACCAAATTTTCATAGGTATGAATGAGACTAGAGATCATATTGTAGTTCTAGAGTAGGTGGTTCTTGTCCATGAGGAAGAAGAATATTAGGATGAACCTAAAGAGAATCTAACTAAGTAGAAAAATCCTCAAGATGTTAGAGCATAGATTGCTTTAGATTTGGCCAGAGACATGAAGAAGGTGAACCCACCTAATTTTGATAGGACTATTTTGGGTGATGGAGCTAAGGCATGGTTGATAGTGATGGAAAAGTATTTCTAAATTTGAAATTACTTTGAGATCACCAAGGTGATTTAGGGAGAATACCAATTGGCTAGTGAGGTAGCTACATGATATGCCAATAAAAGGTTGGAAATGAATCTGAATTCAACCACCACCACTTGGGATTAGTTTATGGCTTTATTTAGATCACAGTGGCTCCCACAGTTATATTTTGATCAAAAACTCATAGATTTTTAGAATATGAAGTAGGGTGACATGTTGGTGAATGAGTATTGGAAATAGTTCATAAAACTATTGAAGTATGTACCTTAGTATCAGGGAGATGAATGGTTCAAGATCAGGAATTTTATCATGGGTTTGAAGCCCCAAATTAGTGGAGAGGTAGATGTTCATGGACCTTCCACCATGGACCAAGTCTTTGAGAAAGAAGTCAAAAAGGAGTAAAATTTGAAGTATCTTTCACAAGCCAAGGATAAATTCAAGAAAAGGTTTGGAAATTCCAAGTCAACCTTCAAGAATAATAATTATAAATAGAGTAGTAGAGACTCTAAGGAATAGTTTAAAAACTAGAATGCCAAGTTAAACAATGGTTCGGGTAACAAGAAACAATGTAATGAATTCAAGGATAGTTTCAAGGGAAACCAATAGAATGTCAAGAAAGGACCACCAAGAGGATGTTTCATTTGCATAGAGGATCATTATGCTCATGATTATATGTAGGAAAAATCAAAGGGTAAAGGCCCTAATCCTCAGCAAGGAAATTTTTAGTTGTGGATTTATGTAGTAGTTGATAATCAACAGGTCAAATATAAAGCATTACCTATTGAGCTATCAGGTACTTTGTTTGACCATCCAATTTCCATTTTGATAGATACAAGAGACACTAGATGTTTTATAGCTCCTAGGATGTTTATTAAGTTTACTATAAGAGTTGGTGTAATGTAAAATACATGGTCAGTATAGTATGGGAATGATGTGAAAGTCATGGTTGATAGGTGTCTAGTTGAAGTAGGGATTAGGTTGTTTAAATTCATAATAGTTATGGATTTATATCTAGTTCCTCTATGATCATATGATGTGATCTTAGGAGTCAACTGACTCACAAAACAAAAAGCCAAGGTTGACTATTACCTAAATAAGGTTGAGTATCTTGATGATTTTGGGAATCAAACACAAATTCAAGGTGAGAAGAGAGAGTTAAAGCTTAGGTAGATTTCAACTATGCAGCTTAAGAAGGCTTAGGGAAAAGAGTTCCAAGCATTTATCATTAAGATAAATGAAATAGAGGAACCCAAATAACCATCTCTCAAATATTACCCATTTCCTTGAGATTTTCATGATGTGTTTCTAAAAGAGTTGTCAGGTTTGGCTCCTAAACATGAGTTTGAATTTTCTATTGACATCATACCTAGTTTGGAACCATAATCTAAAGCATTGTATAGGATGACAACCATTGATTTGGTTGAACTGAAGGCTCAAATTCAAGAATTGTTGGCTAAGGGATTGATTAGGCCAAGTGTGTCACCATGGGGTGCACCAGTTATATTTTTCAAGAAGAAGGATGGTACCCTTCAACTATGCATTGATAAAAAAAATTGAACAAGGAAACCATCAAAAATAGGTATCCACTACCTTTTATAAATGATATTTTTGATTAAATGTGAGGAGTAACAGTGTTTTCTAAGATTGATCTTTGAGTAGGATACCATCAATTAAAGATGTAGGATGAGGACATGACAAAAATATTATTCAAAACTTGGTATGGGCACTATGAGCTTGTACAGTGTTACTATTTATACTGATAAATGCTCTAGAATTATTCATAAATCTCATGAATAGCATATTTAGAGATTACCTTGATCACTTTGTTCTAGTTTTTTGGATGACATTCTTATCTATTCAAAGAATGAAGAGGAGCACCTTTAGCATTTGGAATTGGTTCTGTAAAATGGTTGTAAAAGCACAAGATATATGACAAGTTATCTAAGTATGCACTATTTACAAGGAAGAGTCTAGTCTTTTAGACATATTATCTCTACAAATGGTTGAAAGAGTCTAGTCTTTTGGATATTATCTCTATAGATCCAGGAAAGATTAGAGCCATTATGTAATGGTTGAAACCAAAGAATGTGCATGAGGTTAGAAGCTTCATAAGGTTGGTAGGATAATATGGGGATTTTGTTCAAAACTTTTCCAAGATATCTAACCTAATTACTTCCTTGTAACATAAGAATAATAGATTTGTTTGGTCAGGGAAGTGTGAACTAGCTTTCTAGGAGTTGAAGAGAAGGCTTACATCAACACCAGTATTGAGGGTTCTATAACCCAATGGTCATTTTTTAGTGGTCATAAATACATCAAGGGATGGACTAGGTGGATTCCTTATGCATTATAGTGTAGTAGTGGCTTATGAGTCATAAAATTTAAATCCATATGAGGTAAATTATGCCCCTAATGATTTGGAGCTTGCACTAATTATTCACACTTTGAAGCATTACTTATTGAGGAAACCTTTTGAGCTCAAAATGGATAGCTTGGAACTCAATTATATTTTTACCCAACCTAATTTGAATGTTCACTAAAGACATTAGCTTGAGTTTTTGTCTAGACTATGATTTTGATATCAATTATATCAAAGGAAAAAAGAATAGACTAGTTGATGCCCTAAGTCACAAAAGGTACATTATAGCTATAGCTACTATTAAGAATACCTTTAGGTATTGGGTGATTAAGTTAACTCTAGGAGACAAAATTTATGATCAAGTTAGAAAAGCATTGTCAGAGAATGCTCAGAATCCTTAGTACAAAGGATTAAATTTAGAGAGTGATGATCTATTACATTATAATAGATGTATGTATGTGCTAGATTGAGAGAATATATGCATCATAGTGCTTAAAGAATTGCACAACACCCCTTATTTAGGACATCCAAGTGTAACCAAGCTCATATCAAAGCTTAGACCATTATATTTTTAGAAAGGAATCAAGAATGATATAGTTGATTATGTGTCATGTCATCTAGAGTGTCAGTGAGTGAAAGTTGAGCGTGTGCAACCAACTGGATTATTATATCCACATGATGTCCCAGAATGGAAATGGTAGGTGATCAACATGGACTTTGTCTAAGGGTTATCGATGTTGTATAATAGGCATGATATGATCTTGGTAGTTGTTGACAAGCTAACCAAGGTGGCTCACTTTATTCCAGGCAATTTGATGGATGATGCACCTACCCTTGTGAAGAGATTTGTAAAGGAAGTGTATAGGTTTCATGGTTTTCTAGAGAAGATCATTTTATATTATGATTCAAAGATAAATTCAAGGTTTTTGATGACTCTAAATTCAACTTTGGGTACATAACTTCATTTTAGTATAGCTTATCACCTAGAGACTGATGAATAGACTGAGAGAGTTAATCAAGTTCTTGAAGATCTTAGCTAAATGTATTGCATGGACTAGTAGTATAAGTGGGAATATTATCTTTCATTGGTTGAGTTTGCATATAAAAACTCATACGAGTTAGCATTGAAGATGGCACCATTTTAGGTACTTTATGGGAGAAAGTGCAAGACATCCATTAGTTGGGATAGGTTAGAGGATAGGGTAGTATTTGGACCTAAGATGATCTTAAGAATTTATTTGGTTATCCAAGTTAGTATAATTTTTAGTGCTCAACATTTGTCGCTTGACTATACTAGCATCAATTCACATAAGGCAAAAGCCTTATGTACTCACCTGAAGTGTAACAAAGAAAGAATTGGGGCCTGCATTGGGCTAGTTGTTTCATGGTGCAATGCATCATATGTAATACATGGTCATTTATTGAGGTATTTTAGAATATTCATTAGTGAAATCCATTTTTGGGAGGATTTTGATGGTTTTTAGGCATGAAGCCTATTTTGGGAATTAGTTCTGGTCATAGGGGCACAAGCCTATATTAGGTTGGTTTTATGATCTCAAGGGCATGAACCTTTATGCTACTGATCTAAAGGTCATTAAAACTCTTTAAGGGGTCAAATTAATACTTTATATCAAGGATTCATGCTTAGGCTATCACTCTCGACAAGGGTATAAAATCTTGGGTGCATGAATTTTCTTGCACTTGAGATAATTCACAGGTTATGCTAACATCATTACTTATCACAGAGATGCCATTAATGACCTAGACCATAAATTTGCTTAATAAAACATTCATTTATTAAAATTACACCATTATAACTACTACATTATGTTTCTCTTATTTTTTGTTCATTTCTTAATTTTGTAAGAAGATAAGAAACTAGTAATAAGGGTATGGTAGAAATACCTAGTTGGTGATGCACATGTAATCCAGACAAAGATGGAGAAATCCTCTTTAGCTTGGAAGTAATAACTTGAAAATAAAAATCACTAATAAAGGGGTTATTATCAAGATAGTTGGGTGGACCACATAGTGTGATCTAGATCCAAGAAGCATAAGCTTATTAGGAGGTTGTCAATCCACTCTTAATAACAATCAAGTTGAAAGAGATAAACATAAGGTACTTGCATAAAGATAATTAAATGCAATACAAGAAGAAAGTAGAATGCTTGTTAAATAAAATGAATAAATATAGCAAAATTGAGTCAATACTCATGCTAAAAGAGATTAAGTCAAGTTTAGAAAATAAAAAAGGGTCTATGAATAGATAGGAACATGGAAAGTTAAGTTTGGTTAGGGTTAAGGGGCTGAAAATGACTTGGTATTTTCTACCATAGTGACTATTGATAGTTGTGTTAACCATCGGTAGTTAAGTTGACCATCGATCGTTGGGTAACTATCGATGGTTAGGGGTGACTGTTGGTAGTTGTACTAACCATTGGCAATAACCTATGGATTTTTGAAGGTACTCAAAAAAGAGTTATAGAATGGGTGAATAATTTGATAATGGTTTTATTAAGGATTTAGAAGTTAAAAAACAAGGTACAGATGGGTTTGATTAGGTCAGGGGGGTTAGAAATCTAATGAAACAAATAATAAGTAGAATATACCTAAAGCTTGCTAGATGGTTGATGGTTGATGGTTGAAGCAATTTTTCTAGAGTAATAGTACTTTGGCCTCAAAAGCAAATTTGGTAGAGGTTTGGGTCTCTTTTGCTATTGTTGAGTTGTTGAAAGAAGACTAGATGATAGAAATCTTGAATACCTGTATGCAAGAATTTTTGTGATCATGGATCCATTCTACCTCTTACTCCCTTCCTTTTATAGGCAAAGAGAGATGGAGGATAGAAGGTTCCTTAGAGGGTGAGGTTATTTATTTTTATGCTTGAAAGTTTGTTAATACCACATAAAGTGAACATATTAAATTATGCCTCATTATCTTGCACATAGTTGGTGATGTGTTAGAGAGGTGAGGATCTAACCATTGATAGTCAGGCTAACCATCGATAGTTAAGATAACTGTCAATAGTCAAGTATTCAAAGAAAAAGGGATCAAGGTGGGTAGATGTTCAAGTTAGTAAGTTCGTGAGTTTATTTAGCTAAGTAGATAACTAGACTCAAGGTCTTAATAGGTTGGTCAATGGGTCAAGAAGGGTTACGTGGTCCATCAAGAGTCCAAAGGCATTTCAACATGTAGTATGGTTTTCTAGTTTCTATATTTTGTCCCTTTTTGTTATGTGGCTTTGAATTAACAAGATTTAAAATAAAAATAGATTACTTGGTTGAAGGTCTATTTGCCTTGAGTATGGGAGGAGGTATTCCCCCTCAAATCAAGAGTCAATGAGGTGAAAACTAAAATTGATTTGGGGTTTGATAGGTGGTATATAGTTATTCATGAGGTTGGTGACAAAAATATGGGGTTAAGCATTTGAGATGCAAACATGCACATAAAATATGACTAAGCATGATATTCAAGATCATGCAAAAACTAAGATTGCTAATGTTGGTAAAAATAAGGTTGATTCTAGAAGTACAAGTGATAGGGTAACTAGTCCACAACATTGGTCATAATTGATCAAGTGACTATATAAGTATTTTAAATAGGGCAAGGTAGGAAGTGTTTCCTTGAAAAACATAAATGTTCTAGTCATGCACTAGGTGGTGTAAATTTAAATGTTCAACATGACAAGGTTGGTTGGTATGGTTAAAAAGACCAATACAAAGTTTGTCATGAAATATTTGATATGTTTAGGTCAAAAAATGGCCAACATCAAGGTGGACATGGTCTAATGGTTTGGTGAAAGAAAGGGTAATCTCCAAAAATTTCAAGTTTTGGTTTGGGGGAGATTAGGTTATCTCCAAAAATTTAGTACTTAGGTTGGGTGCTTAAAATTTTTAAAGTGATACTTTGACCATCAATGGTCAGGTTTTTTAAGGTCAACAATTGATGATCACCCTAACCATTGACAATTAATGAGAAACCCTAAAAGCACATAATATAAAAAGTGAAAATGAAATTTCATTTTCACTTTTGACATTTTGACTTTTGTGCTTTCATGCAGTTCAATAATTGGTACTTTGGAATTTTGTTGTGAGATTTGATTGAGTGTTTGTTGAGGTGGTGATTGGTTGAAAGACTTTGTTGAGGTGATCATCTGGGACCAAAAATGTAGGGTGAATGAGGATACAGTCGAGTAGTTAGACATGGGCTCTATTTTTGATAGCAATCAAGGAATGAGGTAAGAGATGTTTTAGAATTATTAGTTTAATTGATTTTGTTGCTTTAGAGTTGAATTTGGGTAAGTTGTGATTATTTTGGTAGGGTTTGACCTAAATGTAGGTTTTGGGTAAAAATTGAAACATTAGTCTATTGAAATTTGAATTTGGTGTAGGATTTGGGTTGAGGGTAGACATAAGATAAAAGAAGGTAGTTTTGTTTTGTTTTTTGTGTTGTTTTATTATAGTTTTAAACTAGGTCAGTTCAAGGGTTTCACCATTAGCAATCACACATAGTGACTGTAAGTGGTTTGATCTAACTATAAATGGTCAACTTGACCATCGATGATCAAACATCAAGGTAAAAGGGTTTACCCAACCATTGATGGTTTAGGCGAACACTCAGTAGTTGAATCTTTTTTATGAGAGGTTGTGTTTAAAGAAAAAGTTATATTAAAAAAATTTAAGTAGTGGTAAGGTAGTTTAAATGCTAAGTATAAATTAAGGCAAGGAAATTTGTTAATTAGGAATAATGTGTTTGAAATGAGTTTGTATAATGAAGTGTTGGTTTGATAGATTATAGTAGGTGTGAAAATGTTTGTGGGTAAAGGTAGATGTTTGTGATATAAGTGTTAGGTGTTAGTTGGATAGGTGAGGGTAGATGTTTAAAATATTGGTGGGTGAGTGTTTTAGAGATAATGTTGTAGAGGTAAAGGTTAGAATAGGTCAATTTAGTTGAGTTTTTTGGTTGATAAAGAGGTTGATGTAGGTAGAATGAATGAGAAAGTGTGTGTGTTAACTTGATCTTTTATAGCCATGAGACTAGATCCAGATGAGGGATCAAGTTCTGAGGATCTTTGTAGAGATCCATGGAGGGATGACTCAAGATGATTAGATTCATATGGATGAGGTTAGCTTAGGAGCCATGAGACATTATAATTAATTATTGAGAGATGTGTTGATGATCATGGCCCTCATCAAGAGATGGGATTTAGCCACAAACACCTTCTTAATAGCAATAGGAGAGATGACCATCCTATTGGAAGATTTTCATAGGATTACATGGTTGCCTATTTAAGGGGAGCCTATTTACCATATTAAGAGTGAGGAGTGGGACAATCAGATGGAGCTCTTGTATAGTGAGGATTAGGTCTATACTAGGTGGCATTTAGGTGGTTTTAGTTACAGGCCACTATATTAGAGGTCTCTAGATGAGAGGCACTTGATGATGATGATGATGATGATGTTTTATTTTACATTTCCTAATTTAAGTAGTGGATGATTTCCATATCTACTGCTAGGAGTGTTAATAGAGATGTTTCTTGAGAGGATGGTGTTTAGGTGGGTACCAATCTTACTAGTTCATATATATAGGGAGATTTGGGCATTTTGAGATCATAGATAATATGGGATCAGTGTTGGGTTCATGCTCTATTATTGGGCATATGAGCACATTCAGGTTCTAAGACCAATAGAGCTACCATGGGATGGCTATGCTCAGGCACACTATGGAGTGGGATTCTTATAATAAATAGGATATTATGCTTCAATAGGGGTAGGTAGAGGAATGAGGAACATTGAATGGTTTAGGGATACATTAGAGGGTTTGGTTGTGGGTGATGTCATCTAGAGACAATATGTGGGTTGGCCTAGGTGGGCCTTTTATAGCTATCACACTCTATTTTTATAGATATGGAGGTGGATCTATGGGAAGAGAGAGAGTGAGACTGAGCTCATCCATTCGATAGATTTTAAAGGTAGTATGGCCTTGTGTAGGGGATTATAGCTCCTTCTTGAGGTATAAGAGGGAGGATACAAAGTTTTTGTTATCAAAGCCACAGCCAAAAGATATAGTATTAGACCATGAGGAGCTGCCTATAAAAGTAAGGATAAATGATGACAATTTTGTTTAGGGTTATGCAGCATGGTACCAAGCCATTTATGTAGTGGTTGATTTTTGATGGGATGATGGGGGCCTACAAGCTATGGATGTGGATCCAGCTAGAGTACAAGTATAGTGTGGTAGTCAAGATGGATAGGAAATGATAGTATTAGTAGTTTCATAGGCTCATATTATAGGTTTATAGGTATAGGTGGCCACATTACAAGGTTAGATTGTGACTTTGAAGGGTAAATTTTCCACTATTATAGTAGAGAGAGATCAGGCAAGGACCTCCCTAGGTTTAGTGACCTAGGATAGGGATACATTGAGGTCGAGGGTAGGATTAGTGGTAGCACCAATAGGAAGGCCACCAAGTATGATTGTTATGACATGATACTTAGCCACAATTAATGAGTTGAGATATTATAAGGCCATAGTGTTGGCACAGTGTCCTAAGCAATCGAGATGGGGAGAGTATAGGGCTAATTTAGTAGGTGGACCATCTATGGTGACTTTAGGGTAGTGGGCCTCTATAGTGAGTGGATAAATAGGCATCCTAAGAGGATCAGTACTAGATGGTAGTGTAGGAGTGAGATGAGCCAGTGGTAGTGGTACCCCAGGGGCATGATATATGATATGTTATTTAAGTGTAGATGTACATAATTTTTATATTGGCCTATGTGTCAGTGATGTGAGATGTACATGAGAGAGAGATTTATACATTATTACTTGTATTATTTATTTGATAGACATGATTTATATGAGGATGTTTATAATTCTCATGATATAGATGTGATTACAGATGGTATTTATGGTGCATGGTTCATGGTTTTGATGTTTTGATGTTTTATGCTTTATTCTTATGAGATGTGGACTTAGTAGCTTTAGGCATGTGATGACTTATGGATGATATTTTTGTCTTATTCATGGATATTATTATGAATGGTTCAATTATGGTTATTGATGTGGTTTATGAGATGATGTAATATGATGTTTGTTGTGATATTATGGTAAATGGATAGGATGATACTATATATAAATAAATGATGTATGATGTGATTCATGATGTTTGATCATATATAGATATATGATGTAGTTCATGGTGTTTTGATCATTATTAATGTTTGTTGTTTATTTTATGGAGATGTGATGTGATTATGGTTAAGGATGTAATTAAAACACATAAGGTAGGTTAGATAAAAAACTTAATGTAGGAAAAAGAAAAATGAGAATCATGAGATGTATGTCTACATGAACCAATGATAAGAGGGTAAGGAAAAATCATGATGCCTTTTCATTGATAAGGACCTGACAAACCCAAATTTGGATTGGCTTAAGAAACCTAAGCCTTTTGAATATTTTGCATTAGCATGCTTTGGTTGATAAAAAGGTGTCTTGATCACATTATGTCAAGTAAGCTAATAATCCTTTGATTTATAGATAGTGTAAAAGGGAGATAGGTGATAGGTGAAAGTTAAATGGGTGGATAGGTAAGGTAACCTTATGTGAGATAGTTTTCCCCTTTTATAGGTGACCTTAGAACCATATTAGACAAGTCCATATCTTA
Organism: Torreya grandis; assembly: GCA_037957365.1. Lineage (NCBI taxonomy): Eukaryota > Viridiplantae > Streptophyta > Pinopsida > Cupressales > Taxaceae > Torreya > Torreya grandis. The sequence continues at coordinate 1,126,764 of JARHVA010000910.1, read as the reverse complement.
ATGCTAGGTGTAAATTGATCGATGCAGGAAGTCTACTAATGCGATATATGAAAGTTGATTGCAACTTTCTAGGATAGCTTGTTTTGTTTTGATTTAGGGTCTTTTATTTCTTGATTTTGTTTTTGATAGGTTATTAATATGATCAATGTGAAAAGCTTCAAATAATTAATTTTGACCCATTTGACTTAGCCATCCTTCAAAGAAGTGGTCTAAGTGTGGGTTTGTTTATTTGGTAGTTGTCTTTGAAGGGAGCAATCTATATTTTAAGAAATTTAGTTTTATGTAGTTCTCTTTCAAAGGAGTCAGTCTGTTATACTAGAGATATGTGACCCAAGTGGTATTTTGGTATCCCAAATTATTTTGATGTGAGTTTTTATACATGGACAAGTCTAATTCAGCTTAGATGTTTACCTTAATCAGGGAAAAAATTTTATCACAAATAAGTGAATAATACATAAAAGGGTTGGTTTTGAGAGATAAAAGATCATGGGATTCCATCTTGATTAGAGATGAAAAGTATCCATGAGAACCATGCCATGGGTAGAGCTGTGGTACCCATATTTATGATTAGGCTATAATTATGATGGTTAATCACATGGTTTTATGTTTTAATAATGATCCAAAACTTAGAAGCTTTGAATTAAATATAATTCAAGAAATAATAACAACACAATTGTAATAATTTTATCTTTGAGAAGAGATGTTTTATTGATCAAATTTGCAGACCCAAACATATGCCTATATTTGAGAAGAGATGTATGCTTTCCATTTCAAGTTATATCTTTATTTATACACATTTTGAAGGTATGAGGATGATTTCAAAGGTCACCAATATCAAGGGAGATTAAGTGGTTTGAATTCCATGATTTACAACAATACAGAATTCGAGGAATTACTATTTTTAAAAACTTACTATTTTTAGACTACACTACAAAAATTGAAATTTTTAGAAATTCCATTTAGTTTTTAGGGGTAAAAATAAATTTATTAAATATTATTACCATCTCAAAATATTCTCCCTCATTTTTATCTTTCCAACGGTTCAAACGGGGAGTCAAATGGAGCTATGGTGCAAAAGTTATGGCTCCCAGAAGTTCTACCACCAATTGGGGTAGAACTGTCACCTAAATTGTCACCTAAAATATTTCTTGGATCATTCCTCTCTCCTTTAAAAGCAATGGTCCCATTACATCAAGATTTTTCATCAAGTGTTTTAGTTGTATTTTGATATGATTCTTGATGCATACTTGGAATGGACTATGTACTTTGTAGAGTTGTATAGGGCCAGATTATTCACCATTTATGTCTAACCATCAGTCTATGGATAGAAGGCCATGAAATTATTTAGCTTGATATCTATTTTATTTTATTTTTGTGTTTTTTGTGTAGTCAGGGATAAAATATCAACTTTTTTGGATTCATGTGGCTTAACCACCATGAGAATGAATTTCTTGGCACTGATCAAGGAGATAGACGTAGAAGGTGGTACCTTTGGTACCCTGTAGCACCATGTTCCAAGAGTGAGAGTGATCCTTCAAGTTCTTAATTCATAGATGCCATGTTCATCATACATGAATGGCTAACCAAAGAGTACATCACAAACATCCAGATTAACCACATCACATAAGACCTCATCTTGGAAAGGTTTTAATGCATATGAGATAAGACATTAGATGGTGGCATGGAGGTTTCTCCCTGGACTCAACCATCCAATACTATATGAATTTGGGTGAGGCTTCATGGATAAATTTAGGCTTTTCACAACATTAGCAGAGATTAAATTCTTTTGACTTCCACTATCAAGAATGAAATGTAGAGGTTTACCTTTCACCCATAACTTAGAGTGAAACAACCTTTCCTTGTCATATGGCCTCTCCTCATGGGTTCATGATGAAACAACAATGGCATTAGGATTAGACATCTATAATACCTTATTCATCCTCTTTGACTACAGGATGTGTATGAGGCAGAGTACTAAATGTTGAGAATTGTGACTCAAAGAGTAAGGACTTGATGGCTCAACATTATTCTTTGGAGTGCATTCCAGTATTTGTGGTAATCACACCATTTCCCAATCATTCCCTTCCATTTTCTTCCAATTTTGGCCTTCTTTGTCACTTTTCCATTTTGTAGGTTGACTCTTTGTATTCATTCTTCCATGCTTCTTCTCAATCTTCATAATGAACTTGTACGCCTCACTAAGTGTTTCCAGATTGAAGAGTTCCATCTCCCCCCATATATACCATTGTAGTCCACCATGATATTTTAGAAAGTTGTGTTTCTCACTTTCTTAGATGCCCAATCTCATAGATAGAGAATGAAAAATGTTAGTGTAATCTTGAATATACTATTCCTTACCTTGGTGAAGTTGTTGCCACTCTATATATAGATCATTATATTCTCCAATGGGGTAGTATTCTTCCTTAACAGCTTCTATGAAATCATCTCTAGGTAGGTTTTACCTCAAGGCCAATATCATCTACACTGAATCTCTTCTTGTACACTTCCCACTAATTTTTGACAGGAACTGATGCTTTCAAAAGCACAAAAGTGATCTTTTCTTTATCGATGAATTTATTTATAGAAAAATAGGAAGACAATTGATCCAACCAATTTTCTACTACATCAGTATTGATTTTGCCTTCAAGTATAGGGATATCAAAATTCCCTTGAACCTCAAAGGGTGTTGGGGCACTAAAAGGATGTGGGAGTGTAGATGAAGAGCTAGAATTTCCCATCAAGATTTGTTGGAGAATTTGGGAAACTTTTTTAGCATCTATGCTTGCTACTATTAGAGGGCTTCATTCACCATTTCTTTGAAAGGATCAGATGGGTTAGTGTTTTCTACCATTTGAGGTCATTTAGAGTGAATAGGTGGATATTTTGGAAGCTCTATTGTTTTCCACCCAAGATTCTTGTATCCTCATCTCATCCTCAAGATCATACACTCTCAAGATACAAACCACTTATGATACCACTGATCCAAAACTCAGAAGCTTTGATTGAAAGATAATTCAAGAAATAAGAATAACATAATTGTAATAATGTTATCTCTGAGAAGAGATGTTTTATTGATCAAATTTGTAGACCCAAACATACGCCTATCTCTGAGAAGAGATGTCTACTTTCCATTTTGGGTTAAATATTCATTTATGCACATTTTGAAGGTAGGAGGAGGATGTGGAAGGTCACCAATCTCGAGGGAGATTAAGTGATTTGACTTCCATGATTTACAACAATACAGAATTCAAGGAATTGTTATTTTTAAAAACTTACTTTTTTTAGACTCCACTAATGAAATTGAAATTTTGAAGCACTTCTATTTAGTTTTCAAGGGTCAAAACCCATTGAGAAAATATCAATACCATCTCATTGATATTACCCTCATTCTTAGATTTCCAATGAGTTTAAATGGGGAGTCAAACAGAGCTATGGTGCAAAAGTTATGGCTCTTGGAAGTATCTACCACCAATTGGGGTAGAACCATCACCTAAATTGTCACCTAAAATATTGCTCGAATCATTCCTCCCTCCTTGAGAAGCAATAGTCACCATTGAATTAATATTTGTCATCAAGTGTGGTAGATGTATTTTGATTTAATTCTTGATGCATACTTGGAATGGACTATGCTTTATGGAGCTTGTGCAAGGCCTGATTATTCACCATTTCTATTTGACCATCAGTCTGTGGATGGAAGGCCATGAACTTCTTCAGCTTGATATCTATTTTCTTCTATTATTGTGTTATTTGTGTATTCAAGGCTACAACATTGAGCCCTTTTGGATTCCTATGGCTTGACCACCATGAGAATGAATTTCTTGGCACTAATCAAGGAGACAGATGTAGCTAGGTGGTACCACTAGTACCCTGTAGCACCATGTTCCAAGAGTGAGGGTGATCCTTTGAGTTCTTTATTCATAGATGCCATGTTGATCATACATGAATGGTTGAACCAAATAGTACATCATAAACATCTATATATTTCCCTCATTCTTAGCTTTTTAATGGTTCAAATGGGGAGTCAAACGGAGCTATGGCTCCCAAAAGTTCTACCACTAATTAGGGTAGAACCGTCACCTAAATTATCACCTAAAATATTGATTGAATCAAATAATTTATCCTCAAATGGAGAGGGATAGGTAGATGTGAGGGTGAAAATCTTGTAAATCAAGAAATGATCTTAAGTTAGATAAGAAGGTGAGTTTGATCCTTTTTTTAACAAAAGAAAGGATGTAAATACAAAGCATTGAGAGGCTCAGGTTCTAGTTTACCTTAAAGAGAGAACAAATGGTAAGCTCCTAATTCATACTATCGGGTTATGATGTAGGGTCCAAGCTAATTAAAAGCAAACTTACCTCTTTTGCTTTTCTCCATATTGGTTACATGTTGGTTTTCCTTTAGGATGAGGTCTCTAATATTAAATTCCCATTCTTTCAAGTGTTTTTTATAAGCAAACTTGATTCTTTATTGATAGACACGAAGATGGTTAAACACTGCTTGGTAATGTTTGTCAAGTAGTTTAAGTCTTGCTAGACATTCTTAACAATAGTCACCTTTTGAAATGATGTCTTGCAAGGATATGCAAAGAAAGGTAATTTGGACTTTGAGAGGTAAGATTGCTTCTACTATGAAGACTAGAGAGAAAGGGTTAGCACCCATAGAGGTTTGAATTTTAGTGCGATAGGCCCATAAAGTGAAAAGGATGTGCAAGTGTCAATCTTGACCTAAAGCACTAATTACTTTGGTTAACATTTTTTTAAAGTTTTTGTTAGAGGATTCTACCTATCCATTTGCTTATGGATGATAAGGTGAGGAAAAACTTAACTTAATGTCAAATGCATCATAGAGACCTTGGACTTGCTTATTGTTGAAATATTTACTATTATTGATGATGATCTTATGGGGAACACTAAAATGATAGACGATATGGTGGTTGATGAAGTTGACAATATTGTTAGCTTTAGTTGAGATAAGAGTGATAGATTCTACCCACTTGGTGAAATACTCAGTGGTGGTAATGATGGATTGGTGTCATTGTGAAGAATGATGATTGATATCCCTAATGAGATTGAGTCCCCATTATGAGAGAGGCCAATAGTATTTGGATACTTGTAGGTCATGGGCAGGTACATGATGTAAATTGGCATGTTGTTGACATTTAACATACTTCTTTACATAATCAAAATAGTCCTAGTTAAGTGTGGGGCTATAATAGCCAAGGTGAAGGATATGTTTAGTGATAGCTAGACCACTAAAGTGTCCCCATAGATTTTGTCATGTGTTTCCCTAATATCATGGGAAGCTTCATGACTATGTAGACAATGGAGAAGGAGGTCATCAAAGATATTCTTCTAAAGGATTCCCCCTAATATGGTATAACAAGAGGTACTCTAAACAAAGGCTCTTTGGGCATTCTTAGAGAGATTGGGAGGAAAGATATTGAGGTTGAGGTAGTTGAAAGTTTGTTCATACCATATGTCAAATGAAGATTGTTCTACATTACAAGTGGTAGGAAGGTTAGAATAGATATAAGAAGGTGTTATAAAATGGTGGATGGTAATAAAGAGTTTAGACTCGGTAGGTTGAAATAGGATTTGGGAAGTAAGGGAAGCTATTATATCCATGAATTTATTGGTAGATCAAGAAACTGACTGGATAAGGTAATGATCAAATGATGCTAAAAGTACATCTATGAGTTGTTTATAATTTTACAAGACATTATTCTTACATTAGTAGGATCCATTGACCTAATTAACCACAAGTTAGGAATTAGCAAAGACACTGATTATTTTGAATCCTAAGGCTAAAGTAGTTTATAGACCTATGACTAGGGCTTCATACTTAGCCACATTTTTGGTTCATTCAAAGTCAAGTTTAAAGGAATGAGGAAGAGGTTCACCATCAAGGGGAATGAGGATAACTCTAGCATCCCCACCATGATGCAATTTGGAGCCATCAAAGAACATGGTCATTTGGTAAGTAGGGTCCTCTTGAGAAAAGGGTTATGATGGACTCATCTATAAATTCAAGAGGAAATGGTTGGTTGTCTAGTAGATGGGCTTCAACTAATTGGTCAACAATGACTTGACCTTTAATTAACTTATGCTAAAGGAACTCAAGATCAAACTCAGCTAAAAGCATGAGCCACTTAGCCATACGTTAGTTTTGGTATGATTTAGAGTGCATGTACTTGAGTGGGTCAGTGTTAGGGATGACATAGGTTTTGTGACTAATAAGGTAATGACAAAGTTTATAATCCACAAAGACTAAGGCAAGGCAAAGTTTCTCAAAGTAGGTGTACCAATTTTCATACTCTATAAGTGTTTAAATTATGTAGTAGATAGCTTTCTCCTTATTTTTTTCATCATGGTGAGTAAGCATTACCCCTGAGGAATGGACAATGGTAGAAATATAAAGGTATAAGGGTTGGTCCTATTTAGGTGGGGTAATAATGGGTAGAGAAATAAGGTATTCTTTTAGTGAATCAAAGGCTTGTTGGTAGTCCTTGGTCCATTTAAAAGAGGTATCTTTCTTAAGAAGATGGTGAAAGAGTTGACATATATTTGATAATTAAGAGATGAAGTGATAGATAGATTGGATCTTCCCCTATAGGCTACAAAGGTGCTTAAGGTAGGTTTGAGGAGGCATCTCCAAAATTTCTCTGACTTTGGTAGGGTCTACTTCAATTCCTTGAAATGAGATGATAAAGCCAAGAATCTTTCCAAAAAGGACCCCAAAAATACATGTTTTGGGGTTGAGTATGACATGGAAATGGTTAAACATTAAAATATGATGGTGACAATGGCTAGGTGATCCTTATGATGTTTATATTTTCCAAGGAGATCATCCACATAGTCCTCTTTTTATGGATTAGATCATGGAAGATGTAGGTCATGGCATGATGGTAAGTTACTCTAGTGTTCTTTATACCAAATGTCATGACCCTATAGTAGAAGGTTCCACATGGGGTGATGAAAGAAGTTTTATATTAATCCTTGGGGGTAATCAAGATTTGATTATATCCTGAGAAATTATCCATGAGATATAACATCTTGTGGCCAACTATAAAATCAATAAGTTGGTCAATGTTAGGTAAAGGGAAGTCATCCTTTGGGTAAGCAAGGTTGAGGTCATAAAATTTGATATAGAGGAGAAGTCCCCTTATGGATTTAGTAATGAGAATGATGTTAGAAACCCATTGAGGATAATCGATGGGTTGGATGAAGTCGATAGACAAGAGATGTTGAAGCTCGTTGCTGACTAGAAGGGTGATATGAGGGTGCATCCTACAAAGATTTTTCAAACAAGCTTAGTGTCAAGATGGGTGACAATGTTATGAAGGGCTATGGAAGGGTAAATCCTAAGCATATCTTGATAGGACCAATCAAATGTTATGCTATGGTCATGAAGGAAAGAAGGGTAATCTTATTGTTCCACATAATTTAAGGATTGACCAATCTTGATAATATGAGGGTTATCTTAAGTACCTAGGTTGACATCGATAGTGGATTTGTTTAACATGGTTTAGTTCTCAGGAAAAATGGATTTATGGATAGAATAATCCCTTTCACTAAATTAGGTGAGAATGGAATCATCATCCTAATATTAGATGGTGTTGATGGTAGGAGAATCATTTTCTACCATTTTAGAATGGATGAGAGGAAAAAATTTAGTTCGGGAAATCCTTTTGATAAGTCAGGGGACCCAAACTAATAATATTGATCAAAAAAAAGTTAGATATAATGATATCAAGCTCCTTTGACTTTGAAGGAGATGGGGTTTATGAGGATGGGATATCCTCATCGATGGTGGTGATGGGTTTAGGTGAGATAGGTTCTTCTGGTAGTATGAACCCAAGGCCAAATAACTCCTAAATTTTATGGGTTTTGATGGAAGGTAACTTATGAGGTCCATGTTCATAATGGCCTAGGCCAAATACCTTATAAGCACACCTTTGAAGGTATAATTTGGAAAATGTTATTTTTTCAAGATAGGAGAAGTCATAGGTGAATGGTTGGGTGGTAGCGGTATCAGTGGAAGAAATAAGTGGATGATCAAGTCCCCCCTAGATTAAGTTGGTTTGATGGTTGGAGGCTCGAAAGGGATGATGGTTCCAATGTTGGGGTCATATTTAGAATCATTGGTGAGGTTCCCATACTCTTAAGGAGTAGGGAAAGCATATAAGGCTAAAATATGATATTCCCCCAATGAGAGACTTTATAATGTGGGTTCTAAGGGATCCTCTATAGGGATCTAAGAATAAGGGATAGATGAACATTAGAAGCTTCATTAATGGTATGGGTGGAGATGTTGGTTTTGGTTGATGAGGTGGTGTTATTTTTGGTTGGTGGTGAGTTTTATGAATGAGGAATAAGAATGTCATTGGGTTGATATGTCATATTTCATGAGGAAAAAGGACTAGGGTCAGCTCTTATGGTAATAACTTGACCTTCATACTCAAATTTGACACATCGATGTAAGGTAGAAGGGACACAACTCATGACATGGATCCAAGGGAATTAAAGTAAAAAATTGTATTATAAGTCACCCTCTATAATGTAAAAGAGTTTGGGAATGGTGTGAGATCCTAAGTAGATGTGGAAGACAACTATCCCCAAGGTAGTAGCCATAGTATCATTGAAAGAGTGGAGGACCACTGTAGTTTTTGACATGATATTCTTAGGCAATTAAAGTTGATCATAAGCATGGGAAGAGATAATGTTGATACTAGTTCTTCCATCAATCATCACCCTTTTTATGTGGGTTTGATTGATGTATGTAGTAATGAAGAGGGGAGGATCAGGATCTTCAAAATGGATAGAAGTTATTTCTAAATCCTATAAAGTAACAAAGGTAGAAAGTTATAGGGCTATAACAAAGGATGCAAGAGGTTGATGATCTTCTAGTTAAACCTCTATAGATTTTAGGGCCTCTATCAATTCTTGGTGATGATGAGGTGAGTTGTTGATTAGTTCATAAAGGCTTATCTTCACTAGTGTCTGGTAAAGTTCTTTTAACACTACTCATTGGATGGTTTTAGAAGGGTTGGAAGGAGAGGCACCCAACATGGATATTTTGGGTTTTGGATAAGGTGAAGTTAAAGGTGAGGGTGCTTGGTTTTGGTTGGAAGGTTGAGGGGTGGAATGATATGTCCAAGGTATGGACACTTTTGCTTTTCTGTTATCATTTTTTTAGCCTGATATCGGGTAACATATGGATAGTGTGGATTAAAGGAGGTGTTGGTATAGATACTTGCTTCAATTCTTCCTAACTTTCAAATGATAGTGGAGGAGTAGGTAAATGTTTAATGGGTTGAGTTGGTGGTTAGGTTAGTAATTGGCTCAAGGGAGGTTCATTCGATAATAGATCATCCTCATCTCATAAGCTATGGACAAGTGTTTGGAGAGCTTTGTAATTATCCATATCATTTCTAGGAGTCATATGGTATGAGAAAATCAAATTATCATTGAACCATGATGGTTTAATATGTGAAGGGTCAAAAGTTTTGATGAATGTTAGGATTAAGGAAGAGGTTTGCAACAACCTTTGTAGAATGGTTTAATAAGATTCGACCAAATGTGTTAAAGGTATTGGGTTATTGGTTGTAGGAGTGGGAGCCTTCTTAAGAGTAGGATTTACAACAAAAATTAGAGATGGTGGAATGGTTTTGGTAGGTGGTTTCAGTTGGGATTGTTTAGTTTTGTTTGGTTTGGAGGTGGAAGATTTAGAGATGGAGGGTGAAGGTTTGGTGATAGGTGGTAATGTAGAGGTAGCTAGGTTAGTTAAAAATGATGGGGATTTTGATGATTTGGTAGTAGGTTTGGGTAGAGTAAAATTAGAAGGTTTACTAGATGAGGAATAGGTAATAGGGTTAATAGAGGGATGGGGTCCTAAGATAGAAGGTAAGTGTGAAGGAGGTGGTATGGGTCTAGTTTAAGGTGGGAGATTAGGTGGTTCCACCTTCTTAGGTGGTTTGGTTTGGGTTTTATTTGGTGGAATAAAAGGGGTTAAGTCCAAATTTAAATATGGGTGAGCTAGGTTAGGTGTAGGAAGTATACCTAGATTCTTTATGGGTTTGGTTAGAGAGGCATTAGGAGATTTGAAAAATTTAGATAGAGGTGGGTTGGATGGTTATCCTATGATTTTAGAGGAAGAATTATTTAAGGATGGGTTGAGAAGTGAACTCTATACTTTGGAATAGTCTATAAAAAGTCTTGTAAATGGATTTGATCCATTGGTCATTGGTTTCAAAAGTTAAGCCCATAGGTGTAGGTGAGGGGATGGTTTTTTAATCTATGTTCTTAATGGAAGGTGCAAAGGTTTTTGAGGATGATTCCTCCATGGAAGGTATAGGTAAGGCGATCACTTCTTTTAGGATGGTTCTTAAAGAAATAATGGTTGGTTCTAAGATAGGTGATGAAAGGTGTGATAGCCTCAAGTGAAGGAATGGATATGGTTGCATCCTTTATATGGATGTCTAAAGGAATGGTAGGTAATTAAACCATTTCAATAGATGGAGTGGGTAAAGAGGTGGTTGAATCTAAAGTTTCCTCATTTGGTATTTCTATCAAAGGAGATGTGGATAGGTCTATGGTCTCATTAAGTAATGAAAAAGGGGTGGTTGCTTCCTCTATTTGGGTGTCCAAAGGAATATAAGGAGAATCCATCACTTATATGAGTGGAATGGAGGAAGGGATAGATGAGGTGATGGTCTCCTCAATTATAGGTTCAATAATAATGACATTAACCATATGGACCTCACAAGCAAGAGATGATTCTAGTTTATTGTCATCATAGTTGGTGGAAGGGGCATGGTTGGGAAAAGGTTTATGAAATATTTCAAGGGACTAATTTGGAGGTGCATTGGGATTATAAAATACAAGTTTTCCCTTATCAATCATGTTTTTGAAAATATTTTTAAATGTATTGTACCTACTAATGTCATGCCCAATTATGCAGTGGAAAGCATAAAGATCATTTTTAGTATACCAACCAGGTGTAGGGTGAGATACACCAAATTTTTGGGGAGGTTTTATTAGAGGAAGTTATATGATGATTTATTTGATTAGTTTATCCAAAATTGAAGCATAATACTCCCCTATTAGAGTATATTATTTTGGGTCAACTCAGCTTTGGTTTCGGTTTCATTGGTTGGAAGAGTTAGAAGAACTGGTCGGGTTGAGTTGGTTGACAATTATTGGTGGAGTAATTTTAAGTACAATTGATTTCTAAAATGCCTTTGATTTGGTATTAGGATGGTTAGGTTGATTGGTATTTTTTGTGGAGGAAGGGTCATTAGCTTTAAATCTAGAATTTTTTTCCATAGTTTTAATTTTCGCTCATTAATGGTTTGGATTTCTAATTTTTGTGCCATAGTGAAAGCCTCATCAAAAGCCCTGAAAGTTTGAACTTGGAGAGTAGGGGAAATATGTTTGGCACAACCCCAAGAGAAGATTTTAATCAACTCAGACTAGGGTAAGGATAAATTAATTTTGTTGATGAGACCTCTCTATCTAGCTACAAAATCGGTAATTGATTCATCATCAAGTTGCCTAATGGAGTAGAGGTCAATAGTAGAGACATTTTTAGTATATTGAATGAGAAATGATCTAAAAAGACTTGGGCAAGTTGAGAAAATGAAAATATGGAGTGTTTGGTGAGAGCACTATACCAATCCAAGGTTGGTCTTGATAAAGATATGGGGAAGGTATGAAGGAGAAGAGCATCGTCATACATAATCAAATAGCAAGAATGGCAAAATGCTCTCAAGTGTTATTATGGGTCTTCCTTGCTTTGGAACTTGGAAAACTTGGGTAGTTACCATTGTGGATGATAGGACTCAGATATGAATGGATCGATGGATGGATGGATAGGTTCATTATATATTTTATTGTAATATAAAAGGTTATGAGCTCCAAAAATAGATGATTCAAGATTGGACATTTTATCCATCTACATCTTAACCAAATCTATTTGGGGTTGAGGAGATCCATAATTAGATAGTAAGTTTGGTTGAGGTTGGGTGGCTAAAATGTATGGATAAGAGATGGAAGGTTGAGAATATACCACATATTGGTATGTGGTCATTATAGGTTAGGATGGTGCCACATAAGGGTATGTAGACACAAAAGGTTGGGTGAAAGGTGTTATGTATCTTTGTGGATTAGGAACATATCGGTAAGATGTCATGGGTGTTAATTGAGGGATAGATATGGGTTGATTTGGAGGTATGGATGGGTTAGTAGATGGTTGGGGTTGAGTGGTAATTATTGTACTAATAAGTGGAAGGGTAGGGGGTATGAAAAGTACCAAATTTTGAAAAGGGATAGAAATTGGTTTGTTGGTGGTGATAAGAGGAATGGTGGAAATATGGGTAGAATATACCCCCATGGTGGATGGGGTATAGGTAACAAGAGGTAAGGTTTCCTCTACATTGGAGGTGTTGGTCAGTTTAAGGGGTGTTTAATTATTGGTTGGAATGTTGGATTGGGTTTTGATGGTGGCAATGGATGGGATATTGGTAGAAGAAGTTGCTTGGGTGATCAAAGTTCGGCTGGAGGTAATACCAACCATAAGAGGGGGAGGCATACCATAAAGTTGGATCTATAGGAGGAACCCAAGCAATATGGGTATGATGAGCTAAGGTGTTGAGATAATTTTGGAGGGCCACAGGCTTTTTATCAAGGAAGGTAACAAAATCTACATCACCCTCAACAACTATACGAGGCATGGTAGGAGAAGGAGAAAGATGAGGATAACTCTCAACATCAAAAGTATACTCCATGAAAGAAGAGGAAGAGGAAGATGGTGGTTCTTGGTTGGTTTTATTCCTCAATTATTGTCTAGTAAAGACCATGAGAGGAATAGAAAAGAAATGACAAAATCTCACAACTCAAACAAAAAATAAGCAAAAGGAAAAGAATCTCAAGACAATCCAAACATACACTAGAAGTGCATTTAAAACTTAGGAATCTTTTTAGATCACTTTTGACTTATGCCTTAGAAAGTGTGAAGAAGAAATTGGTTTATATATCAGGTAATAAAGAGGAATTCTAAGGTTGGTTTTAGGTTGTGTTTAGGTACTCAAAAGAAACAAATCTATATTGAACTTTAGTATGTGGCTTGATATTTGGGTCCACCCCCTCACTTCACATACTAAAGTGATAAGGGTGTCAGGTTCTTAGCTAAGATATACTAAATTTCAGAGTTTATACTCAACCAAAGATCTGGGTTAGTTCTCCCCTTGGTAATGACCTCCAAGTAGGATTGTCAGGAAAGGGTAAGGTTTATTGTTAGGTGATGAAATCCTAATCGAGCCTTATCTCAATTTTATTTTGATGTGTTGATTGATTATGTGGTTTGGTAAAGTGTGTGATAACAAGAGTGAAACTATAATTAATTACATTATTTTTAAGTTACTAGATGAACTAAAATAAGGAAGCAATCAATGTATGTAAGGTATTTATTTTAGTCCCAAAATAAATTTTAGATTTCATTGGATGACCAAAGAATAAAGAAAGAAAGGGGCACCTAGATGATGCTAGGGTCCCACTGAGCGTGCCCAAATGTTTCTCTTAATTTTTGCTCACTTATTTATTTTATAAGAAGATAAGAAACTAGTAATAAGGGTATGGTAGAAATACCTAGTTGGTGATGCACGTGTAATCTAGACAAAGATGGATAACTCATCTTTGGCTTTGAAGGAATAACTTATAAATAAGAAAGCACTAACAAATGGATTGTTAGTAAGATAATTGGGTGGATTGCCTAGCATGCACTAGATCCAAGAAGTATAAGCTTGTTAAGAGGTTGTCAATCCAGTCTTAATAATAATCAAGTTGAAAGAGATAAAAGTAAGGTAACTGCATAAAGAAAAAAAATACAATACAAGACGAAAGTAGAATGCTTGTTAAAGAAAATGGCTAAATATAGCAAAAGTGGGTTAATACTCATGTTAAAGGGGGTGACATCAGGTTTAGAAAATTAGAAAAGTGTATATGAATAGGTAGGAACATAGAAATTTAGGTTTGGTTGGGGTTAAGTGGTCAAAAATAACTTGTTATTTTTTTCCATAGTGATCATCGATGGTTGGGTTAACCATCGTTGGTTAAGCTGACCATCGGTGATTGGGTAACCATCGATGGTTGGGGGTGACCATCAGTGATTTTACTAACCATCAGTGGTTGCCAACAAATTTTTTAAGGTACTCAAAAAAGAGTTATAGAATGGGTGAATGGTATGATAATGGTTTTGTTAAGGATCTAGAAGGTGGGAAACAAGGTGTAGATAGGTTTGATTAGGTCAGGGGAGTTAAAAATCTAATGAAACAAAGAACAAGTAGAATATACCTATAGCTTGCTAGATGGTTGATTATTGATGGTTGGAGCAATTTTGCTAGAGTAACAGTACTTTGGCCTCAAAATTAAATTTAGTAGAGGTTTCAGTCTCTTTTTTATTGTTGATTTGATGAAGGAATACTAGATGCTAGAAAGCTTAAATCCCTGTATGCAAGAATGCTTATGATTATGGATCCATTCCACCTCTTACTCCCCTCCTTTTATAAGCAAAGAGAGATGGAGGATAAAATGTTCCCTAGAGGATGAGGCTATTGATTTTGATGCTTGAGAGTTCATTAATGCCACATAAGGTGAACATATTAAAATGTGCCTCATTAGCTCACACATAATTAATGATGTGTTAGAGAGGTGAGGATCTGATTATCGATAGTTAGGTTAACCATCAATGATTAAGCTGATTGTTAGTGGTCAAGTGTTTGAAGAAAAAGGGGTTAAGGTGGTTTAATGTTCAAGTTAGTAAGTTAGTGAGTTTAGTTATCTAAGTAGCTAACTAGACTCAGGGTTTTAATAGGTTTGTCAGTGGGTCAAGAAGTGTTAGGTGGTCCCTCAAGAGTCTTGAGGCATTTTGACACCTAGTATAGTTTTCTAGTGTCTACATGTTCATTATGCATTCAATTGATATTAACTAGAAATATAACTAGATTAAACTCAAATAGATGCAATACCATCTTTATTTAATCAAAGTCCATACAAAAAGGGTAATATTATAGAGTATGTGCTTGGACAAACTACTTATCTACCCAGCAACTCACAAGCAAACTTAGGCTTACATAAAATGGAGCCTTAGTAGCATCCATGCTAAATATTATGATAATGGCATCCATAACCTTATATCTAGAGCTAATTCTATAGATATTTGATACATCAATTTGTGTCTCTCTACTCACTAGTTTGAGATTATTTTTATAGGCTACAGGAGCACCTTCTACCAAGGTGAAGTTGCACATGATAGATGTCTAGTTGGAGATTTTAGCAATCATTTTGTCAGCTACATTACCTTTCACCCTTTATGTTGTGATCACCACATGCTACCACTCCTTAAAGATGCCCATGAAATCATTGAATTAGTTACTTGCTTACAAGCTAGTGTAAGGTCTACAATGACTCCTCCATTTAGCACAAAATATATCAAAACAATAATCATGCAAATTGATTACCTCATACTGAGATGTTTGTCGAGTTAGCATAGATACATACTTAGATGAATTAGGGTCCCACCATTAACCCATATAAAATTACTAGTTTGCCCTTAGACTAGACTGATAACGCCTTATCTATAATGAACTCAGGTGTGCTCTCCCTCATCTCAGTGCTAAAGTCCTTGAATCCCTTGATAGTGAGCTTAATTTCCTCCATGGTGCTATCTATTTCTATGGAAGCGGTTTTGAGTGATAGCACATTAGTTCTATTTAACTATTTCCTGAAGGCTCCTAGCCTTTCCTTAGCCTTTTTGACTCTTTTGTTTAGGATTACTCTTTGGTCATAGAATTTAGTTTACAAAGTATGGAAGATTTCTTCTAGGTTATGCTTCTTGGTCCTTTATTTATATGTTTAGCATGTTGACCCTACCCATTAATTGTGCATGCTCCACCTTGCTCATAGAGTATACCTATGTCGTCAACTCTTCTTTCTCCCCCTTTGCTTATTTGAGATGCACATCTATGACTAATGTTTGGTTGGAGAAGTTCATGAAGATGGCATCATCTATGTATGTGCCTTATTGTATCTTTTTGAAGAGGTCTTCTACCTCTTCGAGCTTGGTAGTGAGCTCTTTTTTTAGCACAATGCATATGTCTTCCTCTTCATCTTGTGTTAGTTTTGCCTTCAACCTCAGGAGCATATGCTCTACTAGCATGCATACTTTATCAACCTTTGAGAGGTTTGATGTGTCAACACCATCCAAGATGGATGGCTCGACATCTTCTATATGCTTGACTAGTTGTTGTAGCTTGAATTTTATGGCTTGTGCATCTACTTAAACATCTTTGGAAATTTTCTTCCATTTTATTACCCTAACATCATTGATGATGTTTTTTTATGCAACTTCAATGGCCATCCATATGAGTGCATTGGCAGACCTAACTGGTTTCATGGTGTAAGGATTTATGAGAAGGGAATCTTGCCCTTCTTCAGGTTCATCCATGGCTAATATGGAATTATGTGATGCCTTAAAGTGAGGTTCATCCATGTAGTTTTAAAATTCAAATGAAATATGTTGGTGCATCCTAGTTATGGTTGATTTAGGAAGCATATATTCAAACATATATAAGTCTTCCTATATCCAACCACTTTTACATCTTTTCCCTGAGGCTCAATTTTTTACCTTCTTCTCCTATGATAGCCAACTCCATTTTCTCTATTTCCTCTTCATCAACACTATCACTCTCTTCGATTGCTTTCCTCTAAGGTTTTTTCTTCCTATTCATATAAGGGTTCTTCTTCAAACTTGTCTCCTTTATCCTCTTCTTCTTCTCCTTTGGTGCCATCTTTACCTTCCTCCTATTCTTTTTAGATCTCCATGACACTCTTCATTTATTCTTTCAAGATGCCAGCATCACCTTCATTATCTTTAGGTGTCCCTTTATTACTTGGGCATGCATGTAGTGTATCTTGATCTATTGTGCTGGTGGGGATGCTAGGCACCTTTTTTGCTAGGTCCTATATTGGTTTTTCACTTATGAAAACCTCTTTCTCTTCCTTCTCTTTCTTGGCCTTTTATTCATTGGCCTTCTTTTTCTTAGCCTTCTTATTCTTCTCTTGTGTTAAGGCCTTTTCTTCCTTGACCTTTATTTCCTTGGCCTTAACCTTCTCAAGTTCCTCCTAGGTCATTAATTTTTCCTTCATGGCATCCCTTTTCTTTTACAGTGCCAATGGTTTCATAATTTCTACCTCCCTCGTCCCTAGTTTCCTCCATACCTTTTTACTTTTCCTCAGTTTACGAAGGCTGTCTGGTAGGTTATTTAGATGAGGCACTTGGTAGCTTCTCTACTTATCCAATCATGGTGGTAGTGTCACCTTGGAGGTCTTTTTGGACTTCTTTGGTGTTGGGCTCTTCTCCTACTTCTTCTTCTTAGACAATATAAACTTTTATCCCTACTTCTTCTTCTTCCTCCTCCATCTCTTCACGTGCACCTCGCACCTACATTTCCTCTTACACCTCCATCTCTACCAAGGTTATTGTTGGTATCACAATGGGCCCCTTAGACTTATTCTTTTTCTCCTTCTTGATATGAGTGAACATCACATGCTTTTTCTTTGGGGTTGAAGGGGTGGCTTCTTTGCTGGAGGTGATCTTTAACCTTAGGCACTCTTGAATTTTTCCAAGTGTTTCTCCTCATTTTTTTGGGGAGATTTCTTCTATACTGCTAGTGTCAACTTCCCTTTTTTATTGATCTAGAGGGGGATATCATCATCCTTTTTAGGGTTTACACCCTTATTTCTTAGTTTTATCTCATAATATAACATGTGTATGTGCCTAAGTATTACTTCCTTCTAGAGGGGATGGAGGTCAGTGCGATCCAAGTCATCCTCCTCATATTTTCTAGTTGTTTCTCCTACATGTACATACTAGCATCGTAAGTTATTACTTATTTTCAAATCTATGGCCTTGTCCGAGATGTCTAGATATTGTGTATTGTTAATTCTCTTAAGCGCATCCCTAAAGTAATTCATGAAAAATGTGTAAGGGATTTTTATCTAGCCTAATCGATTACCATTTATGAGTGCCAAGCATACTACATAAAAGTGTTACATCATAGTAAAGGTTGTCATTCTAAACATGTTCTTGGGGATCTCCTTGAGGATGCATCATTCCATCCTAAATACCTCTATGTATTAGTCACACCACCCCATTACTCGAGTCTTGTATTTTTTGGAGAAGGTAGGTGGGTAGGTGAAGTCCTGCTACTTTAGCATCAAGGAGTCCTTGTGCACCAAGAAGACCCAAAGATTGTCTTTATTACCATTGGTCATGTTGATCTCCTCTATCATAATTAAAATCAACATCAACCCCCACTTGAAAGTCTCTCACATCGTGTGACACTTAAGTGCACTCTTCACCATCTCTTTAGCTATGAATTTTACTATGTTGAACTTGACCCCGTGCACCATGTGGTGGGTGATGCACAAGTATGCCTTACTAATATCTATCCATATTTCATCAAGGAAAAGTCTTGGATTTCATAAGGCACACTACTACCCTCATGTCAGGGTCCTTGATATCATTTTTGGGAATGTGAATATTCCTTCGTATTACCCAAGGATTTTCATGACCCTATTTACTTAAACATCATCCACCATCATCTTGTGTATGTCTACACTAGAATCAAGGATCCTAGTGATTTTGATGCTTAGGTATATTGATAACCTCATGCACCTCCCTATAAATTAGAAGTGGTATCCATAGATACATGAAAGGAGTAATTGCACAAGTTCTTCTGGTTTGCCAAAATATGGCAACTCATAGAGCTGAGTTGCATTGGTGGTTACAAGCTTGTCTCTAATGAAGACATCAAATAATGTTGCACCTACCTTTATATTTTCTCTAATGTCAACCATCCAATATTGTGTTAGCTCGTGTATTTTTTGGGGTGTGATGGTTGTATTCTTTCAGTTAGTTGGTCACTAAGACCTTTAGGGGAAACTACATTTCCCTATATCACATCTTTACGAGTGCCTCAGGGTTAACTACTATGATGCTAACCCCTTCCACCATTTATTCCTTCTTCTTTACAATAACTATTTCTTCTATCATCCATTACTATTTGACATCACTATATTCTTATGGTAGACCATAACTCATTCATTTCTTTCCTGTCATAAACTAGCTAGTGTTGAAGCATGGTCTATTTATCTTGCTAAAGCTTGTAATATTTCTTGGCACTCCTCAAAATCATGGGATCTATGAATTTGGCTTTAGATTTTTTTTGCCATTAATGGCATCCTTGGCATCACTTAAACTTTCTCCTATTTGGTTCTCTCATAATTTTTTCCCCTTAAGCCTCCTTTCTAATCCCAATAAGAACACAATCTCCTTCTCTATGTAATTGTTCTCATTTGGTGGTTGTGGATGCTCAAGGTTTCACATTGGTAGAATTTGATCACTTTGGATTTGGTTTAGTTCTAGTTTTGTGCTTAATTTTTCCTAAGGTTTATAACCTAAACCAGTCAGCCTTTTGCTTATTTATACCCTTAATTCAGGTACCATTTTAATTATAGGTGAGGAATGACATGGTGGTACCTAGATTTCTTAGAATCTACTAAAACCTACAAAATTCATTAAAATATACTACCACTTACGTATGTAATATAGATCTTTTTTCCTTCATCATCACCTCATTAAATTTTCTAAATGGTATTTTTGATGAAGTGACATGTAGTTCAAATGATCACTTCTTGCCTAAATTTAGGTGGATGTCAGCGTATCTTAACAATTTTCCTCCTGTGTTTTGTTCACTTGGTGCAACCTTCACCTTCCTTATGGTAACCTAGGTATAGTGCTTCACATTCATGTGATTCAACCTCTAAGGTTCCACCTTCTCTTCTTATTATGCTTTCATTTCAAGTGTGCTTTCCTATCTTGGTTAATTTCTCTACCCTTTCATCTCATCTTGTCCTACCCTACCCCATACAAATCCATTACATTAGTCCTCTAGTACTTCACTCTTTAGGTGTCTTATGTACTTAGAATCTTGTGCACCTTTTCTCATCTTATGTGCACTTAGCATCGTGTGTGCCTCTCTTCATCACTTGGTACTCATATTTATGCAAGTCTAACAAACTTCATGCATCCAGAATCTTAGGTGTGTGGCCTCAAGTGCTTAGAAAGCATCTATGATCAACTCATCTGACTAGAGTTATGCATGGAAGTGCTAGAATAGTTATCTTAAAGACTTGAAAGTGACTTATTCACTAATTACCAACACAATATAAATTAACATAAAACATAAAGAAATGTTTTGCTTATGCCAAAATTTATTTTGATCAGCATAACACAACTAACTTGTGATTGGTAAGTTAGTGTTTTGATGGTGCAAGCACCATCCTATTACCTATAAGGCTTCAATTAGTTTCCATTGAAATGCTTAGGGATGATTTCACCTAAAAATGTGAGTAGCTTGTATGCACCAGTTTATAACATATTGTGGATGGCATATGGACCCATCTACCCATTTTGTATATTTCACAGGTGCTTGAGGTACTTGGAGTACTAGAGCAATACCAATTCTCCTTTACTCATTAATTTTTACTTAATATGTTTATCATGCCATAAATTTTGGCATGCCTTCTTTACGTATTGGCTCCACCTTACTTGGGTGTGCACCTCATCTAAATACTCCAAGTACTTTAACCTCACACTCAATGATTTTTGGTCATCTAAATGACCAATACATGCAATGTGGAATGATGACACCATGAAATCCATTAGTATAATCACCTCTATGCCAAACACCATTTAGAATGGTGTAACTTTATTTAGGCACTTATAGGTTATGTGAAATGCCCATGGTACTACTGATACTCAATCATCCTAATATTTATGACCAACATCACATATATTCATGAGGTACATCTCCAGGATCTTGTTGAATGCCTCAGTTGTGCCATTCACTTATGGATGATAAAGCACTGTCTTATGGTACACCACCATGTATTTGGTTAGCAAGATCTGCATAGTTTCATTAATGAAGTGTGTGCCTCTATCATTAGTAAAACTAAGTGGGCATGCATAATGACTTATGATGTTCTCCAATATGAACCTTGTAGCTATAGAAGTTGTGCAATCTTTGGTTGGCACTACCTTAGCCCACTTGGTGAAATAATTGATGGTTGTTAGAATATATATTGCCCCTATGTGCCTTGTTATAGGAGTGATCAGTCTAATAAAATCAATGGCCTATTTTTAAAATGCCATTTTGGAAAGAATGGGGATGAGAGGAATCTCATCTTGGTAGTTGGTATTCCCTATGTGCTAGCATAAGTCACATGCCTTGGTGTAATATTTTGCATCTTAAAATAAACTTGGCCACCATAAGATCGATTATAATACCTTGTGCACTATTATGTTTTCATCACAATGACTTCCTAATGTCCCCTCATGTACCTCACATAAAATGGAGTCCCTTTCATGTTCTAAGAAACATTGGTGTATTAATTCATCATGAATTAATTTGTATAGCTCCCTGATAATGATCTGAAAGGGAGTGGTATGAACTATGAGTTGTTTCTTCTCTTTGGTATCATAGTCTGGGGTGTAGATCTAAATTTTATAAAGTCATTATCTCTTCCAAGTCCTCAAGGATGTGATAGAATCTATAAAATTATTCATCTAAAATGTCATCCTTAATAGGTGTTGTTGCATCATCGGAGTTGATGTAGGATAAGTGGTCTGGGCCTGAGTTCTATTTTTTAGGCTTGATGACAACTAAGAACTAGAATTATTAAAACAAAACAATCCATCTACAAATATGCCTATGGAGAATGGGCTTATTTAAAAGGTAATTAAATGCCTCATGGTCCATGAAAAAGATGAATGGGGTTGCCAACAAGTATTGCCTAAATTTTTGTAGGGTTTAGACAATGGCCAGCACCTAGTGCTTAGTTTTTATATAGTTTTGTTTTGCTTAGGTAAATTTTATTCTTGTGAAGGATATGGGATGATCCATTTTGCCTTCACCGAGTTTCACTATAATGGTGCTAGTTGTATATCTAGATGTGTTAACATGGATGTGGAATGGGTTCATCTAGTCAAGAAATTTTAAAATAGGTATGCTAGCCAATTTGAGCTTTAGAGTTTCAAAAGCATCTTCTTACATTATGCCCCAATAGAATAGGACATTATTGTGCAAAATTTCCTTTAACAGAACTAAAATCTTTGCATATCTCCTTATGAATATTTTATAGTATCCATAATGGCCAAGAAATGAATGAACATCTTTCTACATGGAAGAGGTTTAGATCTATAGAATAATTTCAATCTTCACATGATCGATAAGTAGACCATATTTTTAGATGATGTCCCTAAGTAGGATGCAAAATGGTGTCATAAAGATGTAATTATTAAGGTTTAAGGATATATATAACTACTTACACCTTTCAAACATCAAATGTAGGTTATCATAATGATCTTTGACGAGCCCATATGCAATCCAATCATCTAGGTACACTTAGAGGAACTTTTGGATGAAATCATTAAATGGAATGATCACCACTCTAAAGAAAATGGATATCACATTATTGAGTCCAAAGGGTATCATGCTATAAGAAAAATAAACTTATTTAGTTACAAAATTTGTTTTGGTCTTTTCCTCCTCTTCAATCTAGACTCAATGGTACTCGAAGAACCCATCAATGAAGGTGTAGATCTCATAGCCTGTGATGCCATCCAAGATTTCATAGGTAAATGGAGTCAAGAAGGGGTCAGTGACATAGGAAAAATTCAATAGTCTTTAATCAAAGTAGATATGGATGCATCCATCCTTTTTGATGACAATAACCATGTGACTCACCCATTCTAACTCTTGTATTGGGTAGATCACTCTTACAACTATCATATTGTCAATTTCTATTTTGACCTTGGCATGGAGATTTAGGTTCATTATATAAGGGAATTTCTTGATATGTCTTACATCATCCACTAGATTTATACTCATTTTCCTGAGGGATGGATGGGTGCCCTTTATGTCTCAATAATTTCAACAGAACAAGTCTTGAAACTCCTTCAAGAGATCCATAATTCATGTCAACTCTATGTTAAACCAATATGCACCCAAAGTAGCCATCTTTGGTTCCCATTTTGGGTTGATGTCTATTTGGGTAGTTTTGAGTGGTTCACGATAGGGCTCATTCCTCTCTTGATGTGAGTCCTCAATTTTCCTACTTTCTTCAGTTGTTTCTATGTGAATAAGAATAGGATATTCTATATCG
Source organism: Torreya grandis (assembly GCA_037957365.1). Classification (NCBI taxonomy): domain Eukaryota; kingdom Viridiplantae; phylum Streptophyta; class Pinopsida; order Cupressales; family Taxaceae; genus Torreya; species Torreya grandis. Next base: position 1,103,482 of record JARHVA010000910.1, on the reverse strand, counting down.
AGGTTATTATCATCCACTTGGTGCACTAGTTTCTTTTTGCCTATCAAGGATGCTCAGTTACATACCTTCCAAATATTAGTTTCTTCATCACTTGAGTCACTTTTGAGAACTTAATCCTCAAATAAATTTGGGAGTGCCAATCCTTTCTCCCTAAACATATATTTTAGGTACTCCTCTAAGATAGTAATATCCTTGAACACTACCTTTTGGATTACTTGCCATGGCTTGATCAATTCCAAGTTATGTGAAGAAAAGGAGAAGGTGTGCATAAACTTCTCCTTCTGGACATCCCAACTAGATATCTCATAATGCATTTCATTCATGACATACCATGCATGCACCAACATCTTCAAGGTTCTATATAAGGAGTACACCCATAAGTTCCTTGGGGTAATTTTTACTACAGTCAGTCCATATTTATTCACACAAGTGCAAATGCACTATTGGATCTAAATTACCAAAGTATAAAGAAATGTCCAAGTCCTCATTTCTTTTCTTGAATCTAGTGTTGATGGTTTCCTTCACATCCTACCAAGTTAGTAAGGTAGGCCTTTGCACATCCTACCAATGAGTGATAGTGCTTCTCAAAGTATACACCAGTGTGCCCATTATTTCTATCTCTTTTAGGATGCATGATTCTAGGTCATTGACATATTATTCCATAGGATTTTTTCCCTCATACTTTTGGAGTGTGGTAAGTTTACCTTTGCTCAGGTAAAATGCTTTCTTCTCCTTCTTTCTATTATAAGATACCCATCTCTTCAAAATATAATCAATTTGGACCCATCCAATCCTCATAGGGTTTGGCACCTTCATGCTCACTAAGTGGCACCTCCAACTAGTCACCTCATAATCTTCTTTGACCCATTAGTCATAAAAAACATTGATGGTGTGAGATTAACTATCCATCTTCCCAAAAAATCACTCCCTGGTCATTAAGGTTGAGAGTCTCAATGCCTTACATTGTGATATTGTAGACATGGTTAATCTCATCCTCCAGAATAACACTTTTTACATAGGGGGTCCTTGGTCACTTGAGAGGTGGGTCACTACCCTCTCCTTGCCATTTTCAAAGGTCATATAGCACTTTTTGAAGGGCAATACCAGCATTATTTACATAACACCATGGCCTTCCTAAGAGTGCTAGATAATTATCTTATTTAGCTAACTTGATCACTTAAAATTCAACATGGAATTAAAAACCCATGATATCTATAATGGCACTTTTTTATAATTCTAATTGGTTGTATCCTAGATTTTTTGGCCATGAAAAGTACATGAGGAGAAGGCCTTAAGGCTAGCCTACCCATTTTCTCCCATGCATTCTTTGTCAATATATTGACCTTAATGCCTATGTCTATGAAGAACTTGCATACAAACCATCTATTAATGGTGGAATTCATTAGGAGTTCTTGATCATACTTCACATTTTATATATTCCTAACTTATCACACCCTCTCCATGTATGGTGTAGTAACTTCAACTGGCTTCTACCCTGCATGCTCTAAAATCAAGTTATTCAATAAGGGAAACATCCCTTCTATCTATAGGAGGCATAATATCTACATTAGCTCTTGTACCTCAGCCTCTTGACCATCTTACTTATTGTGAGAGGTGGTCACTCTTTGCTTCTAGGTATCATGCTAGTTAGAGATCTCTTTATAGGTTCTAGATCACACTCATAGCCTATTATAATACATATTTTTACTATGCAAGGTCAAGGTAAGGAAAAGTTTTGGGTTTAATCCATGTTATGCACTCAGTGAAGTTTTTTTCCCCATATTCTAGGTGTAACTCTAGTACTATCAAAATTGGCATCTGAGTGGTGAATACACTACGAGTAGTTACCTGCACTTTGATTGGTTTTGTATAGGTCAATTGTGTCTTTCGAGTCCACTTCTCCATTTTAGGCTCATGCCTAATAATTATTGTACCCTTGTCTATGCCAAACCTACCTTAAGTCAATTTTTTATACAATTTAAGGCATTCCTCGACCTTGTGTGGTCTTTGACAATACCCACACATTAGATGCATAAGGCAATTGTGTTGATTGTGCTTAGTCGAACCACACTCATAACATGATTGTAATGAAAATATTCCTCCACTACATCCTCTACCTCACCCTTGGGAACCTCTTTACATCTCATATCTTGCATTCTTTTGGTCATATCCCTCATTTCCTTGGGTCACTTGCCCTCTAGTTTCTATAGTTATTTATTATGTACCTCTCTCCATATTTTCATGTATCTCATTGATTACACAACAATTAGTTATAGTATGAGCATAGGCATCACAAAAATAGCAATAGATGGTTATGTTAACCTAACTAGTATATTGCAATAAAGGGAAGTTGTGGACATCATGTGCCTCATGACAAACCTCATAGCTTAGAATCAATGTGCACACATTCCTTTGATGGCAATTGGTCTTGTTATAGCCTTTTATCTCATAGTTAGTGCACCATAATCCACTTTGAGCATCTTGTGATGAACTAATAGTCATATTCTATAGTTGGGAGGCCATATATGCAATTTTCACCTCTTTGAATGGGCTAATTCTAGTATCAGCACTTCTAACTACCTCAACTCTAAGCACAGCTTCAAGCACTTTGTGAAGGTCTGTGAATGCCTTTATGGAAAGCATTCCTCTGAATGGTACTAACAATCCTTAAACAAACCATTATGCATGTTGAGAGTGGTGAATGTCATAAGGAAGCTTGGAAAGAAGTGTCTTAAATCTAGAATCATATAGGTGCATGCTTTTTAAGATCCCTTGGTTAATCTCCTTGATCACAGTGATGTTTTGTTGTTAAAAATTTGGTATGTTGAATTCTTTCAAGAATGCTTCCTTCAATGTGTCATAGTCAATCATAGCCTGGTTAGGATCAACTTTCATGTACTAGGTTTAGGTACAATAAAAAATAATGGTCATGAAATGGGTTACTTTATGCTCTAACTATGTTATACCTTGAGCATATTGTTATAATTCACACTTTAGCACATGTTCTATGGTATTCTCTATACCATAATACTTTGAAAAGTATATGGCCATATCATAATATATCTACGATAGGGGAAAACTTACATCTAAGGTGTTTGTCCCCTAATAATTATCTTGGTAGTGGCCCTCTAATGCCTCCAACTAGTGGGTTAGGCATTGGTCTCATTGTTACTATTGGTGTTATAGATGATGATGTCACTATATTACTAACTTGTGGCATCAGGCCACTTCCTTCAAGTTGTTGCCTAGTGTATGAAGTTAACATTGGTTGAGCTAGTATTTTTGCACTTTATTTCTATTTTAAAAAACTAGCACCCAATGGTCTAAAGGTATCCTCACTTAACTCCTTATAAGGATAAGCTTGTACAAGTACAAAGTTATACTCTAAAATTGTGAGATGGTCAAAGTTTATATGGATAATAGGGTTAGTTAACATTCTTATTTCTTCACATGGGGGATCCAACACATGAGCTTGCATCATAGGTTCAAAGGGGATAGGTGCTTCATATTCATCTATAGTAATTAAATTTTGTAGGGACCCAGATCATTCTACACCTATAAACTATTGAGCTTGATATATGTCTTCAATGTTTCCTCCTAGCATAGATGTAACTCAAGAGATCCTTCCCCATACCCTTCCTGCTCACTATGGATTCTCTTAGTACTTTCAAGTTCCATATCTTCTATTAGCCTATGCCTTATCTTATTATAAATCTATCCCCTAAGCTTGTGGGTATCAATCTACTCATCCCCTTTCATTGTGCTTCACCTACACATCCCCTTCTCCCCTCCTACACTAGTCATATGTGAAAGGACTTTAACCTTCCATTCTAATGGTTTCAAAGCCATAATCCACCATCAACTTCTTAATATTTGTGCCAAACTCTTTCACAAACATGATTCTAGATTTTTGCAAAAACTAATAATCTACTTCCTCAAGGTAGGAGTATATCGATACTATAAACTCTAACACATAACCATTCAATGCTCCTTGCCACCATTTGTCTACTATCCTAGTGTAAGTAGCATATAGGTTCTCAAGCCTCTCTAGGTGCTCTTTCATCCCTCAAGGCATTGTCTATAGCTTTGAATTTTTTGGGTCACATAAGAATTCAACCATTGATATACATGTTCAGGTAGTTCACAAAAGAAGACCTAATATAGAGCATTATACAGGTTATTTTAGACCCACTTCCTTATCTTCTATCCTTTATAGGATGGATGATTTAGCACAAAGTTGTCTTCCAATGCTCAATGTTCTTGAGGGAGAGTTGGAGTATTGTTCTATCACACCATTGTAGTAATAAAATTTAACATGGGTCCCAGTAATGCTACCAAAATGTTGCAGTTTAATTGGGGGCGTCAATTTATTTATTCCTAGGGATTAGATACTTATCTAGTTGTCCAAGTCAATTATAGACTCATTATAGCTAGGAACAGACATAGTATAATCCCATATCACTCAAAATTTATCACTTTATTGCATTAGCATCAATTCACATAAGGCACAAGCCTTATACTCTCACCCAAAGTGCAATAGGGAAAGAATCGAGAAATGTATTGGGCTAGTTGTGCCATGTCACAATGCATAATATGTAATACTTGGTCATTTAGTGAAGGATTTTAGAAGATTCATTGGTGCAAGCCATTTTTGAGAGGATTCTAATGGTTTTTAGGTTCAAAGCCTATTAGGGAACTAGTTTTGGTCATAAGGGCATAAGCCTATATCGTGTTAGTTCTATGATCTCATGGGTGTAAGCCTTTGTGTTACTAAGCTAAGCATCATTCAAGTGCTTTAAGAGGTCAAGGTAATTTATTTATATCAAGGATTTATGCTTAGGCCAACACTCTTGGCAATGTCATCAAATCTTGGGTGCATGACTTTTCTTACACTTGGGCTAATTCACAGGTTATGTTGGCATCATTAATTAGCATAGAGATGCCATTAATGACCTAGACTAGAACCTTGATTAACAAAACATTCATTTATTAAAATTACACCATTATAAATATGATGTTCATTAAAAATTTAATTTATATTAACTAGACACATAACCAAATTAAACTCAAATAGATACAACACCATTCTTCATTTAATCAAAGTCCATATGAACAGGGTATATAGAACAGAGTACGTGCTTGGCTAAACTACTTATCTACCCAGGGGATCATAAGAAAGCTTGGGATTACATAAAATGGATCCTTATTGGAATCCATACTAATAGTTTCCATAACCTTATATCCAAAGTCAATTCTACAAAGCTTTGCTACATCAATTTGCATTTCTCTGCTCACTAGTTCAAGCTTGCTTTTATAGGATACAGGAGCACCTTCTACCAGGGTGGAATTGTACATGTTAGATATCAAGTTGGATCTTTTAAAAATCATTCCCTTTTCACTATAATCACCATGTTCTTCCACTCCTTGAATATTCCCATGAAATCATTGCATTAGTTAGCTGTCTGCCAGTTGGTACAAGGTCTGAGATGATTCTTCTAAATGGTGCAAAAGATATCAAGATAGCAATCATGCCAAGTGATTGCCTCATGCCAAGATGTCTATCAAGTTGTCATAGATTCATACTTAGATGAATTAGGGGCCCAAAAATATGGAATAACAAGTTAGACTAATCAAGCAGAGATTGGTCGAGGCCAATGATAGATAAAAGAGCTATGCAGATCTGAAGAGGATAGTAAGGCACTTTACAATTGGTGATAAAGTGTTTTTATGGGTTAAGCTATAAAATATTTAAATTAAATTAAATAATTATAAAAAATTGTCACTAAGATATGTGGGACCCTACGATGTGTTAAAATTGGTCAATCTTATTACATATAGGCTTTTGTTACCACTAGCCCTAGCTCTTCTATATAATGTCTTCCATGTTTCATATCTTAATAAATATATAGATGATTCTACATGTGTTTTATTAGAATGATTTATAGGTTTTGGATCCTGGGGTGGTCATAGTAGAACCAATCATGGTAATTCGCACATGCAAACTTCATTTGCATAATAGAGAGATGTCTCAATGCAAGATCTAGTGGGACCAATACTTTGAGGATAATGCTACATGGGAGGACTATAATGAGTTCTTCAAGAGATTTTAATATTTATTTGTTTGATTAGATACTATTATAATATGTTATTTTTGGTTAAACAATATTTTTAATTTTAGAACATATGTTTGAATAAGAGTCATCCAGGACGATGACTATCTTTTGGGGGGAAGGATGTTACATCTTGATTCCTCACTAAGCAAACTATTTGACTATTTATGGATGGTTATATTGGACACACATGATATCATTTATATTTTTGACTAATCTTGAGATTTATTCTATTATGGGATAGTATAATGTTGTTGAATTAGATGATGGTACATGATTTCTTACTATGAGTTGGTTGATGTATGTGGTTACATTTTAAGCCTATTAATGTATTGTTTTAGTTATATTATTGCTTTATGTTTATCATGTGATATGATCTAATTACCTATGTCTTATGAGGTGGACATAGGAGAATTTATCCCTCGAGTGTACTGGAGGAAGAGCATAATCAAAGAGGATGATGTAGATGGAGACGTTGAAGGTCTACAAAGAGTTAGTGAAACCCTGCACACACACAATACTTAGTACATGGTAAAAATTCATTAAAAATAATTAGTTATTGTATGTTTATTTATTTCTTGGAATATTATTTTATATGGATTTCGAGTATAGGTAAATGTCATAATGGATTCTTTTATGGTTGTGACATGTCTTATCATTAATAATGTTAGGAACAATTTTGGCAAAGGTAAATTTAAATATGGGTTATTTGTAGATTTTGAAAATTACCATTTAAATTGTTATAACATATTTAGATGTTAATTTAATTTAATAAGTCATGACAATTGAACATTCCATATTAATATTTATTAAAAAATGGAAATTATTTTGAAAAAGGAAAAAATGATGAAAAAATAAAGAAATTAAATAAAAGAAAAATTAGATAATAAAAATAGAAAATCTCAAAAAAGGGAATTAAAATATATATTAAAATTATCAAAAATAAAAATAAAAGAAGAAAAAACAAAAAAAATAAAACAAAAATCTGGAAAGAAGATTTATGCCCTTTTAATTAAAGAAGTTAGAGAAAGTTAGAAAAAAATCTTATGCATTGGAAAAAGAAGGTCAGAGAGGAGAGGAAAGGCACAGCAAAGGGAGAGCAGATATAATGTATCAACGAATTCAAGAGGTAGGAGATGTTTTCAATTATTCATCATTGATTAAAGGATTTTATGCATGCTTTTAGTTTTAGGAACTTGGTTAAATAAGTATTGAGACCTTTAGCTAAAAACATGATTCTGAGTGAACAAAAATTTAATTTCAATCCTAGTTATTAATTTAATAAATAACTATAATAATGAACAAACTGTTAGCTAAAACATTTAGGATTCTCCTTGTGGAATTTGAAACACATTATATACTTGTATATTTCTAATCTTGGCATTGACTTAGTTAGAATTACTGATGTTAATATTTTCTAGCATACTTTGTATAAGGCATCACTTAATTTGGAGTCATTGTATTGTTGTTTTCTTCAACCAACTAATTTTATCGGTTCATTGTGGTTAGTGAATGAAGAAACCAAATTATACAGTCATAATTTTGGCTCATTTCCAATAACATAGGCATCATTTTATATAAGGATAACTTGTATAGTTTTTAAACTAGTAAAAACAACAAATCTAACATTGGCATAAATTTATTATCTAATTCTAGCTAAGTCTTATTATGATAACTTACTATCTTATATTTCTAGCAAACTAAGTCAAATGCCATCCTTTTGGCTGAATACAGTAATGGATGGGTCACTTGAAATCTCTACCTTGAAAGTCACTACCATCTATTATTCTATAGTATTTTACAACTTGAATATTTTGTACTATCAATAGGGTTTGGGAGCCACTCCTAGTAGTGTCTAATAGTCTTAGAGGCATTATTGCTATGGATTTAGCATGAGTTGAAAAAACTATGTTCTATTTTGATAGTTTGTTATAATCAGTATGTGGAAAAAACAAATTACACAGTCATAACTTGGGTCATTGTTATTTATTTAGTATAGGCATCCATAAATTAGGGGCATTGAAGTAATGTTTAAAATTATTTTGATTTTATCTTGTAACCACTACCATATTTTACTAGACGTATAGGTCAATGGTGTCTAGTTTTAAGATCAAATTATGTTGATTAAAGTTGTTTGGTTGATGGCATGGTGTCACCCATAGTCTTGACCTAAATTGTTGAGCTTTCAAAATATATGTATGCTTCTTATAATGTGTTAAAAGAAAATAATTTTTTAACCATAATATTTTTATATAAAATAATGCCAAAATAATGATGCAGATTAAGTATGTAGCTAAATAGTTAAATAATATTAGCACTATTAGAATTCTAGTTAAGTGATAGCTTAATAGTATTGCTATAAATTTAGCTAAGGATTGATAAATTTATATAAAAGTATAAACCGTTAGCTAAAATGGAGGAACCATAATTAGTTAACAAGGCTAAATCATCCTTAAACTTTTTTATTTAGTAAGTATAAACTATGAGCATAGTCGATAAAATGTTAGGTAAACATACCTTTTATATAGGCATCAGTTAACATTAAGGAAATTTTTATATCAGAAATTTATAATTATCCACCTAATTGAAGCAAAAATTGGATAGGTTTTATTAGTTTGATTTATGTGGAGTATATGAATATAATCTAGTTTTTAATATAAACTTCTTAAATCTTGTAAAAGATTTCCACTATAGCTATAGTGAGACTAGGTTTATAATTGTTTGGTTAAACATAGGGCATGTAGTTGTGATTGTTGGTTGGAGGAATGGAAAAATAAGCTCATCTAAAGATTTGGCCCTTGTTATGTAATTAATCATAATGGTTATCATAACAATGAGTATGTAGTCATAAACTCTTGTTGTCAAAACGTGGGTTGGATTAATCATGAGTTAAACGGTTAAACATATCAACCCCTTAGAAATAAACCTTGATCATTTAGATCATTTATATATGGAAACCATCACATGGAAACATAATAATTTATGTGTTTATGACTATTAGCATTTTAGATTTGGTATATTCTTGTAGTTATAATTCTCAGTGCAATTTAAAAAAATTTGAAAGAATTACTTAAAGATAACTTAGTAAATGATTTCTTATAAACCCCTAAAATATAAATTGAACATTAGACTGATTTCTTATGTTTTAAAAAATCAAAGTTCTAGATGTTCTAATGAATGCAAATGTGTGTTTCCATGTATTTATGACTACTTCATTAGTTTGATTTCTATGCTTAGTAGTTACATTTAAACACTAGACTATGGTAATATGGGTTGTCATAGGGTGTAGTTAATTGGAAACAAATTGTATTACTTGAACTCTATAAATAAATATGTATTTACCCAAGTGGTATAACTATAGTCATTATTTCTAGTATGGGATAGAATATAATGTAAAATTCATGCATAGGTTTGATGGATTTAAATGTATGTTATGGTTACTATTATGCCTTGAAATCACACCTTTGGGAGAAGTTCTTTGGGCTTCCCCTGATTGAACCATAAAATGGGAACAACCCCAGGTTTTGGTTATCCTGTGATGGGGTTGAACCTCTGAATTAGGTTGGCTTCCTCTTTGATTCTCACCTAAACTAAATCTAATCCTATCACTTCACGAGAAAAGGTTTAGAAAGAGATAAAGGATCCTAAGAAATTTAATAGGGTGATGCACCAAAATTATAGGTCAATCCTCTTTTCTTGACTCGAAGAACACTAATGAAACAAGTAAATGTTTGGTTTCAGACTTCAACTATCTATCCACATATTGATGTGGAGGCTCACCAAATGGTCTAGGTTAAGGGAAATGAAGGGGAGGTCTAAGGTAAGACAATACCCAGTCATAGTATCCACATGCAGGTTTTGATAAAAAGATGTAGAACACTAAAAATGATGTGCATGAACAGATGAACTAGTAACTAGGTGAGATCACAATTTGATGAGGGATAAGTTTATAACCACATAAACAAATTGAACATATACACACTATACTAGAATATTGAAATCAAAACATAACCTTCTATTGCTTTAAGAGGTTATAAATTCCATCTTGGCAGAGTCTGGTCTAACCAAGAGGATAAACTAAGAGAAATATAGAGAGAGAACTAATGATCTTTCTAAACCATGAGAGATATCTATTTTTGGCCCTAAGGCCTTTATTTATAGAGAGAGAGAGAGAGAAGAGAGAGAGAGAGGTTAAGAATCTTGATGTTCTCTATAACCAATGAGTTGTCAATTTTCAATATGTTCTATCATGCTTTTGGTCCAATCAAAACAAGTCATTATGAATGAGATTTTCATAATTTGCTCAGATAGCCTCTAGATCATTCTATTTTTAGAAAGCTACACTAGAAGACAAGAGTTTGCCAAAGGTGGCAAGTCATGACCTAGCTAGAAGTGAATGCTCTAACCACTTTCCAAATTTGTAAGCTCTGATCTTTTGATCTTTAACTAGATCCAATTATGAGGGCAATATCTTTAGGTCTTTGAATTGCCAAGGACATGTCATGTCTATTTTTAATGGCAAATTTTTGAGACATGACTTAAAATAATCTTTTCACACCTGCTCTATGCCTTAGATCTTGAACCAAATTAACTATAGAGGAAAACCAATCTAAGGATATTGATTTTCCTATAGATATAGCACCTTATCTAATAATCAATCCCTTGTATCAAGCTCTATTTCTTCCACTTCTTTTTCTAACTTGGGTCAAGCTCGAATTTAATTTCTCCTATTTGTCAAGTTGGTCTTATCCTATTTGATCACTTTTTGTTGAATTATCTTAGCTTGCTCCTTTGTTAGCTATCATTAATCTGGCTTGATTCTTTGACACCTTGACCATCGCATGCCATCAGATTTTGAGATCTAGTTAAATTTAGATCATAGATCTTTGGGACCCATCACCTTGAGATCTACCTATTTTTGGTCTTCAAGATTTGCTGACCATTTGACTTGATCTAAGTTCCCATGGTCTTGACACTTGTCAGCCACATGCTCCTCCTCAAGTCTTTGCCAAAGATTTTTTAAATCCTAATAGTTAGTTCATGGAGCTTATTATTGGCATTCGTATGAACATCATTGATGTCTATGATAATGTTTTTTGACATCTTGTAGACCATCAAATTTAAACTCATATGGATCTTTGCCTGGGCATAAAATTGACACTTGCACAGATGTCTTTCATATTTTGGCCAACTTTGCAAACTTGTATCTTGAAGTGCAAAACTCACAAAGGCACCAAACTTTTAGGATATAGTTTTAATGCCATAACGAGAAAACCTATTTGATCTATTGGCTTGGAAATATTCCTGAGTGAAGATATCAAATGCATAAGTCAGTTGACCCATTCGATCCTGGCTCAAAAATGGCCAAGTATGAAGATTAGGTCATTTTAGTTTGTTGACCCAACTTTGAAGATGCATATCTTGCATCATTACATGAGCTTAAACTTGGTGTGAATGATCTTGTTATAATAATGAATGAACCCATAAGATTGATTTTCCTTGACTTTCCCATATGTGTGAAATCCAGCAATATTGAAATTGCCATTTATCTTTTCTTGCTATTAGAGGGTAAATGTTTGGACAAAATCTAGATGGAGTGAATGGATTAGATGAGTTCCATGTGTTCCCTAGTTTTTCCTGAGCATTCCATAAGGTCTTTTGCAATTTTATAAGGTTTTAAAGGCTTGTGAGCTTCATGACCTCTTCACTCTACCCACACCATCCAGAGCTTATCCAAATGATCTAAATTAATTACTCAATCCATAACTTTGCATCAAGATAATTTAGCAAATGATCATATCTTGGTATTTGGGCCAAATATGGCCAACATTCTTGGTGACTCACAAATAAGTATGCATGATATGCTTGAGAACCTATTCCATTTATTAGTTTGATCTATTAGGTATAGAGTCACCTCTCTGCAACTAAGCTAGTCTAGAACCTCTTTTAAAATAAAAGGACAGAAGGAAAAAAATAAAGCAACTAACCTACTAAAAAAATGTGCACCAAGGAACTTGGATAAAATCATGAAATCTAACCTATCCTAAAATAACCAAATAAAATGAAACTATACAAAACCATTAGTTGGTTATACAAAGTAGTTTCCTTTTCTCAATAGTACATGATGATTTACATGCTTGAGGGCTACTAAAAAAATATGGAGAAGTACTATATTTTCAATAAATTTATGGTATGATTCTCCTAGAATAAGAAAAGTGAACTCACCCTTCCAATCTGATTGCTTAGACATGCTAGCCTCATGGAGTGAACAACCAAGTTGATCTTGTTTTTGTTAAAGCTTAAACATGCACTCTAAATTGAGTAAAACCTATTATGGCTCCTCCCTGACATCTCCCAAATAGGATAGGTATCTGATAAGGCATCCTCTTGTCAATAAAAACATCAAGAGATCATATTTTACCTCACTCTTTTGCTTTGTCATTTCATCATCATGCTCCCCAGGCATAATCAGATCATAATCTTCTTGAAGCACATGCCTATGTGGAAATTTCTACTTGTATCCAAAATTATCCCTCTCATAATATGATGGTCCTTCCAACTATATATCTTGAGTTCTCAATATGTCTTCCTAATCAAACTAACTCAAAATTTGAACTTGATGATTTACTTTATCAAGATCCATCTTGTTAGTGTCAAAGCCATGCACATAAGGTTGGTCTAAACTTAATTCTCCCTCTTCCAAAAGAAGTGGGCTACCTATTATGAGCTCCTCATCATAGATACTTACATGATATTATTCAAGCCTACCTATGACTATAATATTCTCCTCCATCTTTTGTACAACAAGCTTCCATCCCAAAAGGGAGATGGTGGGAGGGTGAAGAAATCATTCTTACTCATAGGTTATGATAGTGTCATTCCAATTCAGGGATTTGAAGGATCCTTTTGATGGCCCTTGAGGGAAGGATAGAGAGTCTCTAAAATCTTGAAAACCAATCTCACTGATCTAGGTTATATTTTCTTGATTCACCCCTTGTATGACTAACTCTTCTTCTATCAAAACTAGTTCAATTCTTGGTGAAGATGAGACTTGACAAGGTGGACTAGGGGGTTGTTTCAAGATCTTTAGGAGTTGGATTTGAGGATATACATAATAATGTTTCAAGTGGGCCTACTAAATTTTGAATGATATTAATATACTACCTACATCTTGAATCAAACCCCCTATTATTGCCACATCTTCATTTACACAGGCCATCCATTATTCACCTTCGAGGGTGGACCACCCATATTTGACAAACTAGAAATAACTTCTTGCCTTATTTATAACATGGGTAGGGATGACTAGAGAAAATTATAAACCCATACCAATCTCCCTTATTAACCCATATAGGTTGATAATACTTACTTGACTCCTGATACAGATGTAACAGGATAAGCCTAGTTTTAACAAGGGGTAGAAAGGGGGAAAAGGCCATGATAAGGTTGGTAGACCTTTTGAGGGATGCTTTGAGGGAACATATAAAAATTATCCATTTGATAATAGGGATACTGAGGCATAGAATAATCATACTAATTAGAATATAGTTGATTATACATACTAGATAATGATGATTAGGTACTTGGATTGCTCAAACTAGATGAGAGATGCTTAAATTTACTATTGGTGTTTATTGAATGCCTCCAAAGGCTAGTATGTAGAAGAACAACACCAAAAAAAATTCTACTACTTTAATATTTGTCCCACTAAGCATGCCAAAAACTGTTATGGCTTCAACTCGCACCCTTGGGAAAGTTCTTCAGGCTTCCCCTAATTAAGCCATAAAATGGGAATAACCTGAGTTGTGTGTGTTTGGTGATGGGGTTGAACCTATGGAGTAGGTTGGATTCCTCTTTGATGCTCACCTAAACTAAATCTAATCCTAGTGCTTCATGTAAAAAGGGTTCAAAATAGATAAGCTCTCTTAAGAAAGTTAATAGGGTGATGCACCAAAAATATAGGTTGATCCTCTCTGCTTAACTCAAAGAAAACTAATGAAATAAGTAAATGACTAGGTTTATACTTCAACTATTTATTCACATATCAATTTGGAGGCTCACCAAATGGTCTAGGTTGAGAGAAATGAAGGGGAGGTCTAAGATAAGACACTAACCAATCATAGTATCCACATGCAAGCTTTGATCAAAAGATGTAGGACACTAAACATGATGTACATGAATAGATGAACTAGTAACTAGGTGAGATCACAACTTGATGAGGGAGAATTTTATACCACATGCACAAATTAGACATATACACACCATACCAGAATAATGAAATCAAAACACATCCTTATTTTTCTTTAAAAGGTTGTAAATTTTATCATGGTAGAGTTTGGTCTAACCAAGAGGGAGAATCAAGAGAAAAACAAAGAGAGATCTAATGATCTATCTAAAAAGTGAGAGATATATGTTTTTGTCCACAAGGCCTTTATTCATATTATGAGAGAAGAGAGAGAGAGAGAGAGAGAGAGAGAGAGAGAGAGAGAGAAGAGAGAGAGAGAGAGAGAGAGAGAGAGAGAGAGAACTTAGGAAGCTTGTTGTTCTGATAACAAATGAGACATCAACTTTTGAGATGTTCTATCATGATTTTGGTCCAATCAAAACAAGTCATTATGAATGAGATTTTCATAATTTTCTTAGATAGCCTCTAGATCATTCTATTTTTAGCAAGTTACACTAGACGATAAGAGTTTTCCAAAGGTGACAAGTCACGATATGGCTAGAAGTGAATGCTCTAACCACTTACTAAATTCCCAATATTTGATCTTTTGATCTTCCACTAGATCCCATTATGAGGGTAAGATCTTCAAGTCTTTGAAGCTACCAGGGACACATCATGTCTATTTTGAATGGCAGCTTGTCGAGGCATGAGCTTGAAATAATCTTTTCACACCTACTCTATGCCCTAGATCTTGAACCAAATTAACTATAGAGGAAAACCGATCTAAGGATATTGGTTTTCCTATATATATAGCACCTTGTCCAATAATCCATCCCATGTATCGAGCTCTATTTATTCCACTTATTTTGCTAACATAGGTCAGGCTCCAGTTTAGGTTCTTTTACTTTTTGAGTTCAGGCTTGTCCTATTTGGTCACCTTTTGTTGGATTATTCCAACTTACTCCTTTGTTAGCTATCATCAATCTAGCTTGATTATTTTGACACCTCAACCATCGTATATCATCAAATCTTGAGATCTAGTTAAATGCAGATCATAGATCTTTGGAACCCATCACCTTGAATTCTACCTCTTATTAGTCTTTGGGATATTCTGACCATTTGACTTGCTCCAAGTTAGTGTAGTCTTGACACTTTTTGGTCAAGCACTTCTCCTCAAGTCTCTGCCAAAGATTTTTTGAATCCCAATGGCTAGTTTATAGAGGTTAATCTTGACATTCACACGAATGTCATTTGATGTCTGTGAGAACACTTTTTGATGTCCCATAGATCATCAAATTTAAACTCATATAGATCTTTACCTGGGCATAAATTTGACACTGAACACAGATGTCTTTCATATTTTATCCAACTTTGCAAACTTACATCTTGAAGCGTAGAACTCACGAAGGCACCAAACTGTCAGGAGATGGTTTTAATACCACAAGGAGTAGATGCATTTGATCTACTAGCCTAGAAAACTTATTGAGTGAAGATATCAAATGTATAAGTTAGTTGTCCCATTTGATCCTAGCTTTAAAATGGCCAAGTATGAATATTTGGTCATTTTAGTCTGTAGACTAAATTTTAAAGATGCATATCTTCCATTTTGCATCATTGTATAAGCTACAACTTGCCATGAATGATATTGGCATAAGAATGAATGAACCCATAAGAATAATTTTCCTTAACTTGTCCATATGCATGAAATATATTAATATTAAAATAGCCATTTATCTTTACCTATTATTGGGGGTAAGTGTTTGGATAAAATCTGGATGGAATGAGTGTAGCAGATGAGTTCCACATGTTCCCTAATTTGTCCTAAGCATTTCATAAGGTCTTATATAATTTTGTAATGTTTTAAAGGTTTGTGATATTTATGACCTCTTCACTCTACCCATACCATCTAGATCTTGTCCAAATGATTTGAATTAATTACTCAATTAGGTACTCCATATCAGGATGATTTAGCAAGTGCGCATGGTTTGGTATGTGGGAAAAATATGGCCAATAGTTACTCCTATGTTTATCATACCATGTGATGTATTTGCTAGTAGGTTGTAAGTTATGTGAATCATATGGTTGAATTGTATTGTATCAATCTACATTGTTAATGTAGAGTAAAGAGTGATATGGACTTTACTGACTTACTAGCATTGTAATTCTATATGAAGGCAATCCGATCAAGTGGTGTGTATGAATTTTATTGATCTATAGATCACTTTTATATTACTCTTCATAAAAATTTGGCCAAAGTATGTTTAGTGAGACATTATCATTTCATAAGTATGGCTTACATGTATGTGTGATATCTTTTAATAGATTGAGTTTTATATGATACACTACATGGTTATTTAGTTAGAAATCATACCACACATAGGTACTTGCTTATCTCTCTAGATTCTTGCACCATCACTATCCACTCATCTATGAAGGAAGGGTCATTTCTTGATGGGATTAGTATAGGGGATAATTTTTTCATAATTGGTGTGTAAAATTGCTCAAATGATGCTCTCCCTCCCCACAGCAGTACTACTTATCGAGATGACACTTGAGATTGCCATAAATACTTCAAGTTTGGGAAATATGCTTTGGGGAAGCCAAGTATCTTATTTATACACTGTAATATATTGTAACTACTATTGAAAATCATCATGAAGAGTTGTAATTATTTATTATTACACATTTCAAGTGGTGACTATATATTTGTATCAGCCTTGGCTAAGTTATTATAATTACTTTATATATTATGTTTTGACATACTCTCATGATGTTAGAGATCCATGGCTTATATTGTTGATATTATCATGCATGTATACTTTGAATGGTCTCTATTAGTTTCTTAGGATGTAATCTATTTTTATATATGTATTTATTTAAAAATAAAAAATCATGTATTTTTAGATAGATCATAATGGGGATGTTACATGAAATCATAGGGAGTTCTTGATTAAGAAATATAAATGAACATTGATATAGTATTTACATGTCATTTGAGTAATCACATACGGTATATATTATGATGTACAAGTACTCATATATAAGAAATTTATATAGCTAAATGGATGGTTAAAATAAGTCATAAGGTTTATGAGGGATCAGAGACTATAATCATATGAAAATAGTCTCCTAGAAAATGGAATAAGTTGTTTAAATGGAATATTATGTTATAACTTGGTTATCTAATTTTCTAAAAATATTATGACTAATAGCTTGAAAATAAGTATTGTGTATATAAAAATGGTGGATTGTATTATTACTAATTATATTATATACTTGAATCTAATTATAGAGATTATATTATGTAGTCTAAACATAGGTTATACCTAGTTGGTATAAATTGTATTTATTTGCTTATTATTTATTGATAAATGATATTGTGGAGATTCATTCATATGTTTGATGGGATAAATATATGCATTTTGATTATTCTTGTGTTGAGCATGTTTTGGTTTGCTGGTAGGAAATAATTTGTATGAATATATTGGTTATATTTATGTTAATCAAATCTCACATTTTTGGTACTAAGTAGTGAGATGAACTTCACTAGATTACTAGTATCACAATGCCAAATGAAGGTAATCTGATCAAGTGGTGTGTATAAAATTGATTGATCCTAGAGATAAAAAACTATTGAAAACTTTGGTCAAAGTAGTGTTAGTTAGACATTATCATTTCATGTGTATGATTTACATGTTTATCTGATATCATGTTAGAATGGATTTCTTTATGATACACTACATGTTCTTAGAAATCATATAGCACATAGGTACCAGCTTGTTTCTCTAGATTCTCACACCATCACTATCTACTCATCTATGAAGGGAGGGCCATTCCATTATGGGAGATTAAGTAGGTGATTGATGGTCTGTGTTTGGTGTGAAAAAATACTCAGACGATACTCTCCCTCCCCACAGTAGTACTTCTTTGGATACGACACTTGAGATTGCCATAGATACTAAAGTTTAAGAAACTCAAGCTCCATAGAGCCTTATATCTTGTATCTTGTATATTGTATTATATTTATTATTATTGAAACATTATACTTGATGAGATTTATTTATATACTTATTTTACCATGATAGCAGTGGCTGCATGTTGTAACATCTATGGTTGGAAATTTGTATTTACTTTCTATATTCAGTTATGTTTTGTTCATATGATGTTGGTGATCAGTAACAAGTAGTTTTTATATGATTATTTTATAGTTAAACTACTTAGTGTGTTAGTTAGATCACTAATTATATTTTCGTGGTGAATTTTGATGAAATAATACATTGATTTAAAAAATTATGTTATTCAAAGTCGATCTCAGAGGGGATGTTACATGTGGTATCAAAGTTGTGGCTCAAACTCTAAGACCTAATAAGTTCGCTAGTATTTTCATATCTTTCTATTTATCAAAAAGGAGAATGGTGAAAGCTAGATTATTTAGAGAGGGTCTTTTAAATGTCAATTATAGTAACCCTCCATTTGATCCTAACTAATTTACCATTGAGCAAGTAGTAAAGTTAGATTAGATTCTCGAAGCCATGAACAAAACTAGGGATCAAATTTTAGCCCTGGAGTAGGAAGTTCATGGCCATAAAGAGGAAAAACACTAGGATGAACCTAAAGAGAATTTCACTAAGTATGAAAACCCTCAGGATACAATATCATAGGTATTATTATATTGGTTAAGTGAAGTGTGATCTCACATAGCTAGAATAGAGGTGATTTATTACTCTCACCATCCTTTGACATCATTATAAGCCCACTGAGTAGATTCATATTTTTCATGATGTTCATTAAGTGTTCCTTTAAATGGAAACTTGTTTATAAAATGTTTTTTGAAAATATCCCCTAGATTTCATGAGAAAGTGTCTTCTACTTATTGTTGATAGAGAAATTGTAGGAATAGAATAGATTAATGCATATGTGTGGTTAATATTTTTCCTTCCGATTGTGGAAGCAGGTTGTGATACTACACTTACAAGTTTGGTAAGTGTGTAGTGATTTTGGAAACTTGGGTTGTGATGTTTTCTTCATACCATGTGATGGACTTTAAGAATTTTTTTGTTGAGATGTTAGTTCTTTAATTTTCAATTGTGACTTTTTAGAGTCACACTTTCCAGTGCTACTTTATCTAAACTAGTGAAATTTGACCATGTAGAGTGGTGAACCTTGAATTTATATTAGTTATGGATTAAGATTTATAAGTTCATTATAATCATTATGTTATGATTCACCCTGGATTAGATTAGTATTATTCTTATCTTGATTAAAACATGTTGTTTTGATGAGTCATATATGTACCTTTTGCTTAGAGTGTGTATGGAGTTAGATGTGTGGAAAATCTTGTTAGTCTAAGGAGTTGAGATAAGCCTATAACTTGTGTAACTAGCTAAACAAGTGGGAAGGAATAATCTTGTTTATTAATTTTATAAGGTCGTAAGGGTAGTGTGATCCTTAGACTTTGTTTGTTATGTTAATTTTAACATTATTTCTTCCTAACTATGAATATAATAGAGATGGATTAAGCTGTGAAATTTAATGCCAGTTATGTTAGGTTAATGGCAACTTAATGAAATTATGAAAAGATGTATGATTTTTATTATAATGGATATTAATACATCTTGAATTATTTAGCATATATCATTGTACTCTAGGATCTATTAATATGAATTTGTAATTCAGTAAAATCATATGCACATTTTGGAGATCATTAGGTCATGGAGACCTAATGGATGAGTGGAGAATTAGGAACACGAGTATTAAGAGATGGGAGTGGATCCTAGTTAGTCTCACATTGACTTGATAGTTACTGAGTTTGGATCAGATAATAAGAGCTTGTTGAATCTAGGATTTGGCAAGGGGGACTTGTCAAATTCTATCATATGGCTACATGCATGTATACTGAGGAACATTTATTCCTTAATTTTGTATACAATATAAATATATTATTTCTAATTCCTATTCATCATCATACTTGTCAGGAACTATGCAGACTAGTAATGGTATTGACTTACACATATCATTCTTGACAGGTTCTCTAAACACTTTTCTCGAGAATGAGAAAAACACTCTCTAGGTTAAGGAGCTGTGCATAAGGGTTGAGAGGCTTTATGGAACTCTCTCTAGCCATATGTTTTTGGATTTTATGATGAATTCATTTGCTTATAGTTGAAGATTAAATTTAAGATGTTATTGAAACTTTCATCGAGGTATTTGGGATGCTTCAAGGTATTATAAGTGGTCAATCTTGTAGTGTATAGGCTTGCATTGTCTCTAGCCTTAGCTCTATTTCATAATATCTTCCATGTTTCTCATCTTAAAAAGTATATATGTGATCCATCACATGTGATGGATTATAATGTTTTATATGTTTTAGACCCCAAGTTGGTCATGGTAGAAATAATTAGAGTAACTAACACTCACAAACTTCATTTCATAATATGGAAATGTCACTGTGCAAGGTCTTGTGGGACCAATACGCTGAGCATAGTAGTATTTGATTTCCACATGTATTTACTTGATTTGATATTTTATACTATGTTATTTTTCTATTGAATAATGTTTTTAATTCAAAACTTATGTTTGAATAAGTATCATTGGGATGATGACTAGTATTAGGGGGAAAGATTTTACATTATAATTCTCTACTAAGCAAACTTATGTGATTATCCATGGATTTTTTATAGTTGATAATCTGATTTAGTTATTATTAATTAAGCTATGAGTTATATGTTATTATGGGATAGTGGAATATTGCTTTGATCATATGATTGCATTGCTATGAGTTAGTTATAGTGTAAATTCTTACATTATGATCATATTGATTTGCCATTTTAACAGTATTTTATTGTGTATATGTGTCACAATGAATGGACTAACTACCTACTTATCATGAGTTAGATGTAGGAGAGATTCATTCCTCATATTATGATAGAGGGATAGCATCATTGGAGAGGGTAACCTAGATGGAGTTTATTGGGGATGATAGATAAATAGATAGAACCCTACACACACCATGTCAAATAACACTCATTATATGCATTGATTTAATTATTAATGTTAGTATGTTATTTCAGTTATTTGCATTTAAAAAATTGCTTACATATGAGTTAGTTTAATTTAATACTTATATGTGGTATACATCATGTGTAATTGTATTATATATGTTATGCATAGGGTTAAATGCATAATGTTGTAGTTTGATTTCATTGGTGATTGGTTTAATAAATGTCTGGGTTTACCATTCTAAATTAAGAGAATGTTAATGACTTACATTAATAGCATTATTATTAAGTCATTATGATTGATTATTTGTATTAAATAATTATTTATTTTTAAGTTATTGCAAAAATATGAAAATATAAAATAAAATAAATAAAAAATAAAATAATGAATATATTTAGGAAAAGTGAAAAAAAGGTAATAAATCAAGAATAGATTTAATTATTTTTAAAGTTAGAAAAATCTATAGATAGGGAAAATTGTATGAAACATAAAGGGGAGAAAACAGTAATTAAAATTAAAAAAGATTAAGAAGAAAGAAGAAAAGAGGAGGAAAGGAGATAGCAGAGAGAAGGGAAGTAGGAAGGAAAAGAAAGGAAGGCACAGTGTAGGAGATCTTTGGGTTCCTACTGCTTTATCTTGGATACTTTTCTAGGTAGGTGAAGCTATTAAAATATTGTGTAGAATTTTATCAAAATTTTGTGTGAATTTTCATGTGTAAAATTTCCCCACATCTGTGCTTTAACTTGGTAATAATAATAACTCTTCCCTACAATTGAGCCTTGAGCCTTCCCAACTTAGTTTAAGACACTAGATGCTCTATAACATGTATTTAGTCTCCATTTTAGCTTTGTATAAATCTCCTTACTTATCCAAATATTACCTCATCTCTACATAGATGTTTGACAGAAAAACATAGGGTGCACCATTCTTATAGGATCTAACTCAAAAAAGAAAAAATTGAGTGAGTTTGGACTGTGTAATATTCATACAATGATCCTTACATGTTATATCATATATATAATAGTTATAACTACAATGACCTATATATCTAACTACAACAAACTATATATAATTGTAGTAATTTTGATATGCAATCTAAATGTATATACATGTAGTGATTATATATATGTAGTAAAACTATTTACGCATGCAGCGATTCATATTGAGAAATGATTTGGAATAGAGGGGACTATGTAGGTTTATGGCGACTTGATTTGGTTATAGGAAGATTTTTAAAATTATTCCTGATCAACATTAACCATTTTAGATTAGTAGATAACACATATTTATATGTCATCTGACCATACGAATGAATATGTTTATTAACTAATCAATATATGTGTTAGGAGTTAAATAAATATTTTTGATAACTAAAATACATGGTGATATGATAATTAATATAACATGTAGGAGATAGAGTGTAATATAATACTAGTAAATCTCAGTAAGTTGGTATAAATACATTGTAATATTGTAATATGTTAATATCAATAAGTTTTTAAGTCACTAATGTTAATATATATTATCAGTAAATAGAGCATGTAAATATATCTTATCGATAATATGCACTCTATCTTATTAGTACATGTTAATATGTTAACACTGACTTAGATAGAGTAATGCAACATACTGACTTGGTGACATAATGTATGTATAAATCTATTGCAATATAATATGTTAATATTTAATATGTTTGTATAGTACAATATATCCATTATATGTAGGAAGTAATCTTTTATGAAGGGACGTGTACGTAAAATTAATACTTATACATGGAGATATTTTTTACACAGTTATAATAGTTCATAATGTTATATAAATCAGGATTAAATTAGGTTTAATTATTTTTATCGAGATTAATTTATTTTTTATTTATGTTGCTACATGTGGTAATTATTTACTAAACCAACTCATATACCAATATATACTAGTATGAGTTAGTATAAATAGATTTATAAAAATTCATAATGTGAATTGGTATCCATCGGCTTGGTATACTCAACATTGTGCTAGATTCATACTCATACTCAATCTAATATATATTCATTGGATATGACTAAATAAGCTTTCAACAATATATATAAATAAATACAAGATGGAGATTTATATATTGTATAAATATAATAATGATATTATTATACCAAGAAGAAGATTTAATTATTTATAACAGTGAACCTATATGTACAGATCATGACGGATATTAAAAATCCATCTGTTGTTTAGGTATTATGTGTAATTATACTCCAAAATAATTATATGTATGTATGAGTTCATTTGGTACAATGATATAAATATCATATTTATTTTGTCCCTCTCTACTTGATATGTTGAATATAAAACTCTTCATTCATAAGTATACATGTATTACTAGATAATGTAACCCACAACGTATTACTAGTGGTTAGTGGTTGGTATACATCATGATTGTTCCAATATTGGTTAGTATATTTACGAGTTATGTGTATTGTATAATGATGAGAATACTCTAACATATTCGACTTATATCTATTGAGAATTATTGGTTAGTATATTATTCTATTGTAAATTTTTGTACGATACATACCTTGAGTGTACTAATAAATATGAGGGCATATAAATATATAGCTTATGTATATATATACATTGAGATGCATACTTCTAAGCATAGACTCTGATTAGTATATTATCATGACTTGGGTGATTTTTACGTATATTTGATGAAACTTTTATGTATCATATAAGATAAATTTGTGTATTGTCGAATACTTATATGTGAACCATAATACAAAAGATTATGTGGTCTTGAGAACTTATGTACAGAGTTATATATGTTTTGAATAATTATGATGAAAATATATTTAGTTAAGGATGAAAACTATGAATGAGTTTTACATTGTTGAATCCCTTAAAGATCAGCAATATATTTTGTGAACATAAAAGTTTTAAGGATTTTGAAATCATAGGGAGTTCTTGATTAATAAATATAAATGAACATTGAAATAGTATTTACATATCATTTGAGTACTCATATATGGTACATATTATGATGTACAAGTACTCATATATAGGAAATATACCTATATCTAAATAGATGGTTAAAATAAGTCATAACGTTATTGAGGGACTGGTGACTATAACCATATGAAATAGTCTCCTAGAAAATAGAATAAGTTGTTTAAATGAAATATTATGTTATAACTTGGTTATCTAATTTTTTAAAAATATTATACTGACAGCTTAAAAAAAAGTAGTGTGTACATAAAAATGGTGGACTATATTATTACTACTTGTACTATATACTTGAATCTACTTTAAAAAATTAGATTATGTAGTCTAAACATAGGTTATACCCAATTGGTATAAATTATATTTATTTTCTTATTTTTTAAGTGCTAAATGATATTATGGAGATTCATTTATATGTTTTACAGACTAAATGTATGCA
This sequence comes from Torreya grandis, assembly GCA_037957365.1. NCBI lineage: Eukaryota > Viridiplantae > Streptophyta > Pinopsida > Cupressales > Taxaceae > Torreya > Torreya grandis. Next base: position 1,078,785 of record JARHVA010000910.1, on the reverse strand, counting down.
TTTTGATTATTCCTATGTTTAGCATATTTTATGCTTATAGGTAGGAAATAATATGTATGAATCTATTGGTTATATTTATGTTAACCAAATCTCACATTGTTGGTATTGAGTAAGTAGTGAGATAGACTTCACTAGTTTACTAGCATCACAATGCCAGTTCAAGGTAATTCGATCAAGTGGTGTGTATGAAATTGACTAAACCTAAAGATCAATAACTATTGAAAACTTTGGCTAAAGTAATATTAGTTAGACATTTTCATTTGATGTGTATAGTTTACATGTTTGTGTGATATCATGTTAGAATGAATTTCTTTATGGTACACTGCATGTTCTTAGAAATCATACAGCACATGGGTACTAGCTTGTCTCTTTGGATTCCTACACTATCACTATCTATTCATCTATAAAGAGAGGTCCATTTCATAATGGGTGATTATGTAAAGGATATATGGTTCATGATTGATATGAAAAAACACTCAAATTATGCTCTCATTCTCCATAGTAGTACTTTTTTGGAGATGACACTTGAGATTGCCATAGATACTGGAGTTTAGGGAACTCAAGCTCTATGGGGCCTTATATCTTGTATCTTGTACATTGTATTATATTTATTATTATTAAAATATTATAACTAATGAGATGTATTTATATACATATTGTACTATGACAGTAGTGACTGTATGTTGTAATAGCCATGGTTGTAAATCTATATTTACTTTCTATATTTAGTTATGTTTTGTTCATATGATGTCAGTGATCAATAACAGGTAGTTGTTACATACTTATTTTATAGTTAATCTACTTAGTGTGTTAGATAGATCACTAATTATATTCTCATGGTGAATTCTAATGAAATAATATGTTGATTTAAAAAAAATCATATTATTCTAAGTTGATCCCAGAGGGGATGTTACACCATTGATGTAAGTGTCCCTTTTCCAACTAAGTGTTTAATGCCCAAAATTCACCCAATTTGAAAATGAAACGTATCATAACGGTCAAAATAAGTGATTTAGTGAAATATATTTTTAAAATGGAATGTTATATATACAAGATCAACTCTCATTTATTCCTCACCTAGTAAATACTGGGAACTCATATGGTAACTTACCAAGAGCACTCAATCATGCATTCAAGTGAAAAAATATACCCTATTCATCCCTATTTACATATCAGGCATAGGATCAGTATCTCCTTATGTTTGAAGTATTTAAGTAGAATCCCATGATCCATATTTTTTAAGTTACAATTTGTGTCACTTTATGTATATAATTATCACACATTGTTTCCTTATGCGTACACAAGCCCACATGTAGGAGAGAACTACATAAGTTTGAGGCCCTCCTCAAATTTTTGGCCATGTAGGTAGCACCAATTGATATAAGGGTCCTTGGGGTAGCTCAACGCCATTTTCCATCTAACCCATTTTTCCCACAGTCACTCCAAGTGTGAGGAAGTTAAGGTTTGATCATTTTTTAAAGAGTGAGAACTTGTATGTGTGATCTAAATACATTAGAATAAAGGTGACAAAAAACCCAAAAGGCTCTAGGTGGTTGCATCTAAGTCTAATAAATATTTCATACTAGACACCTACATCTAATTTAGATACCAACATCGATGTAACTATCCAAATCTGACACAAGCGTCTGAGGTCACAAAGTGTAAAATTTCATAATCTGATGATTATTTTAGAATCATGATCTAATCTACTTCTAAACTATTTTATCTTGGATTTACATGTGCATAGTAAACTAGCTAAGTACTCTTGTTTTAGATTTATTTTATTATCAATTAATAGATGTACTTTATATTTTTTACATACCTCGATATTATAAATTTAGAATATTATTTATTTAAGTTTTTAAATTAATGGACCTCCTATAGATATGTTTATCACCCTTGTGTTTATTCATTTCTACATTCTTAACCCTATTTACCATTGTACTATAAAGTTTAAGGTTAAACAGTAGACATGTATACTTCCACAAACTTGTCCACCTAGAGGAGCCACATCTTATACCAAATAATATCTAGTTGCCAAATTTTGAATCAATATTTTGGGTCTTTTCACACATTTCACAAGGTTGACTAAAGGAAGTTGTCAAAAAAAATTGCTATAAATACAAATCAAAGGTAATTTTATTTTACTACTTGGTTCCTAGCTTGGTATTATCTATTGATCACTTTCACACTATTTCACATTGATTAAATCTTCCCTACTCTTTCTAAATTCAATATCGTTCAAAAGGAACAACCATAAGCTAAGTCTGAATCATCTCGATGCAAGTCAAGAGTTATCATTATCAAGTATCAAAGTTATATTAGTTGTTATATACATGTGGTCAAGGAATACAATTATGAATTCAATCTAGGTGGGAAAATTACGTTGGCTCGATTTACCTCCTTTGACTATTAGATACATAGGCAATGATAAATCATCAAGGGGTGAATAGTTTTAACTCAACTCATTACACTCCTATCTCTTTTTTATAGGTTTCAAGCTTTCAATGTGGCCTTAGGGTTTTAAAGACAAAAGAAATAAAATATAAAATTTCATGTGTCACAAATATAATCACAACATCTTAGCCTACTCAATAGACACAGGCACATAATGTGTAATAGTTAAATTTTCATCATAGTCAACATAGATAAGTCCATAATTAATGGACATGAGTAGCCTACACTATTATCCAAAAAGTGTAGTCTTATATAAGAATATTCTCAAATTTTGTTCCTAATCTTATATTTTCACAATAATGATTTTTTTTATTTATTTATCAGTCAGTAGTCACAATCAATTGGGACAAGTCTATAGTCAATCAATAAGACCAACTTGGGTTGTTGTCTATGGAGCACAAACTTGTTTAGAAACTATTTCAGATTATGTTTCTAATCTTGATCATGCATAGTCATATCTTGATAAAATTTGAAATACATATACAATATGATCACACATGATAGATCTAGATAAAAGAATGAACTAGCAAATACATAGATCAATGTTGACATGAAAAATTAACTTGAATAACCTCTGAGAGGTAAAAAATCATAAATTGATATATTCATATATTTGAGAACACCCAGTGTACCCAATACAAAATCCTTCAACCTCTTACTTCTTCTCAGACCATTCTTCATAGAACTATCTTTGTAATGATATTTTCCACATGTAAATATATTACAATGTCACAATGTTGTACGTGTGTAATTTACAAAAGGAGTAAAAGCCTATTTATATTGGGGTGTGGAGGTGGACCATTATGACTAACGGGTCCAAAATATCTCTGAGAAAATTTTAAATAATGATAATAATTTAAATTATTTTATTAATATATTTACATGATGATTTAACCAACCTGTGTTAAATAATAATAATAAAACATTTATTATTTACTTATGTAAATGTGATAAGGGTCTAATTTATGCACCACTTAAGCATTATATGGTCCAACACTCCCCCTTAATTTTAAGTGGGCATAGATGCCATAGTCACCTTAATAAATGAATTATAATATGTACATATTTGAAGGATTTAAAAACCTTCGGCATGCTAAAGTCACCTTTTAAAACAAAAATAACTATAATTCATAAACTACTCAAGGTAAGTTTTAGGCTAACATGATAATGAGACATTTCATAGTTTCTCATGAATAATCAACCAAGCATATTTGGAGCTTTTTATAACATACAGAACACCATTACAAAGTATGTTTTTATGTATTGGATACAAAATTAAAAATTCCACACAAAGTTTATTTAAATCAGATAACTTCCACATGAACCTTACAATGATATATAATGAGAAGAAGAAAAAGCACATGGTTGTTAGGAAGTGACATTGTCATGCACACTCACACTTAATGAAAACTTTAAGAAGCTCAATATTGTATGAAACTAACATAACTTGATGGCACTAAGTGGTTTTGTAAATATATCTACCACTTGTTCATCCATAGGATAAAAATACAGATCAATATCACCTTTGAGGACTTTTTTTAAAATAAAATGCACATGAAGTTCAACATGTTTAGTTTGTTGGTGTAGAACTAGATTTTTTTCCAAATCTATACAACTTTAATTATCACAATAAAATATGGTATTATAAGAAATATTCAAATGAAGTTCTTCCAACAACATTCATATCCACATGGATTTTTTGGCAGCTTCCATGGCACTTTTGTACTTTATTTCAGTAGAAGAGATAGAGACAGTGGGTTTCTTTTTACTGCTCCAAGTGATAGCACCTACACCAAAATTAAACACATATCTAATAGTAAATTTTATGATTTATATTATCACCAGCATTGTTACCATCATAATAACCATATAATTTAGCATTATTAATGGAAGAATAAAATAAATCAAAATTAATAGTTTCTTTGATATAATAAATTATACATTTAACTAATTTTCAATTATCCAAATATGGATGCATAAATCTAAAAGCAACACCAATGACATATGAAATATATGGCCTAATAATAGTTAGATAAATCAAACTACCAACAAGTTGTCTATACAAAGTAGGGTTAGATTTTTCACATACAAGTTTTAGATCAAGTTTTACACCATCTTCAATAGTCGTATATGTAGATTTACAAACAAGCATATTAAATTTAATAATAATGTTTTGTGCATACTAAGATTGTGATACAATAATAGAATGTTTATCCTGAAACATAGTCATTCATAAAAAATGATGTAGAATGCCTAAATCAATTATTTCAATTATTTAACTTAGTTTAACCTTATATTTATAAATTAAACTATTCAAATCACTACTAATTAAAAGATCATCAACATATAAAATAATTAAGATAACATGAACATTTTTGACTTTAACAAAAAGATCATTATTAGAATAATAGTTAGATAAACCTAGTTATTTGAGAAAATAAGTAATTTTAGAGTACCAAATTCGAGGAGATTTTTTTAAAACATACAAGTATTTTTTTAACTTATTGTAATCACCTCAAAGTGAGTATCACTTGAGTCAACCTATCCCTATGTTATCCATAGACCTATCCTAAAGTATTAGACCTAGTTTTTCAGTCATTGAGCATACCATAGTCACCTACAGTCAACCAAAACATATTTTTAGGACTCTCTTCTTAGATCCTAATCTATTTTTTCTAGTATTTTACAAAGAAGACATTAACACCACATTTGGGACACTACAACCACATGGCGCTAGTGTCCCCAATTAGGTGTTATTATCCTTAACCCTAGCTCTTCCCAATGGATACTTTTTCAAAGGTGTGCCCCTCCTAAGCATATTTTTTAATTTACCCTTATCTGTACAACCAAAAAAACTCTATAAATACAAGTCTAATTCACCTCTATTGACTAGATGGAAAATAGATACAAAATCTATTCAACCCAAAGACAAAGTTGAACAAAATCAAGGTATTTGATACTTATTTTTCCTTAATTTTGCATACTACCATCTACAACAACCCTAAGCCTAGTTTTCAAACATATCAAAGCTAAATCACATTCAAGGCATCTAAGGCCACTCTCATTCTAGCATTCACTTACATTAAGCACTAGGTGGCTCACTACATCAGACTTGATCTCTCAAGGAGTATTGGTATGTATGTAACTCTATTCATAGTGGGGTGTTGAGGATGTCTAGTCCATCCTACTAATGAACACATAAATATTTCTTATGCCATACACACAAGGAGAATTAAGTTTGCACACTAAATTAAGTTTTTGAGGCACAACACAAAGCTCTAGGTTTCATGGATGTAGGAACATGACATAAAAACATAGGCACAAGTGTTCCCAAAAAATAAGAATAGACCTACAAAGGGGACACTACCACCACCTAAAGGACACTACACAAACATGGCTTTAGTATCTATAATATTCACTATTATCTAGTGAGTAGATGAACACTAGAATCCTATTGATGACACTAAAAAATACCCAGATCTCAACTTTTAGAATCTAAATCATTTATGATAGTTAGTTTTCAAACAAGTCTTTATTAATGCTTATTCATTACTATTTTTATAAGGTCAAAAGAAGTCAAAGGTCATAACAAAATAGTGCTTAATTATTGTAATTTATTTAAGTAATTTAGGCATCTCATCCCTTTAGCCAAACATAAGAATTACACTTGTGTAAAACCCTAAAAGGTTAAATCATTTGGTAAACCTAACTTACTATTTGCATTAAGACTAAAATTTGTGCAATAAATTAGGTCTACATACTTCTATTTTTTTATTTTTTTAGACAACCTAACTAATTAAATCAATTCCATCTTAGGATTTCAATTTATTTACATATAATTTAAATTATTGTAAAGAAATCTTAAATTTAAATCAACCCTAACCCTAGACACACTTAGGGTTTGTATCCTTTTCTATTTATACTTAGATTTTATTTCCAAAACTCATATGTTAGATCCATATAACTTCTAATTTAATTTCATATAAGCATGATCATAATGATAGAAGAAATCAATCACTTTTTGTTGCAAAGTTTAATACTATCATTTGCATGCTTGTTTCTTTTAATTCAAAATGAACTCAAAAAAGACATAAACACATGTATAGATGATGCTTTATATCAATTACAATATATGTCATATCTCATAACATGTTATCTTTCCCCTATGTGGAATTATATTAACAAGCAAACACATGCACACATAAAGGATTTAGAATATAAGATAACAACTATGTTTCAATTTTCAATGTCATATATTATGCACAATATAGAATCTCCTTCTCCTCCTCATCTCCATGAGGGTGATAGCTAATTTCCCTCTAATTAGGTCCATGTTATCATTCCTCCATGAGATGAAGCAGCCTATACCAATGTCATTAATACCCATACTCAACATATTCACACATCTTCCCTACAATATGGGTGCCAACATGTTCAATCAAAAACAATGAGGGTCTGTACTTATGAGACTCTAGATGATCAAATTCTTAGTATGAGTAAGATAATTTCAAGTTTACAAAATCAGAATCAACTATTACATGAAAATATTACAAACTTGGAAAAATATTTTACAAGATAAATGCCTCTAGGGCACATTAGTATAAATCATGTATATGCATCTTCACCTAGTAAATTGGTGGCAAACAATGTTACATATCCAAATTATAAATCACAACAAAGTACATCTGTAACTAGTGATTCAAAAATCATTCAAAGGTCAAAAAAGAGTTCAAGTTAGATACTAATGGAAATGATTATAGTTAAGTTGATCAACCTACCCCCTCTACACCCAATGAGGAGATCCAAATATTTTTGTGCCTATCATAGAATGCATGGGCACCACACTAATTCATGTTTAGCATTAAAAAGAAAAATACAATAGATAATATAAAGATGACTCACATAGTAACACATCATCTAAACAACATACAATGACACATCTACAATTTCAAAAAGGTTCAAATTTAGAAATAGTACAAAAATGGTTACCAAAGTATAACTCAAAATAATAAGAGGTTCACATAGTACAATTAGAGCAAGACACAAAACAACAAGCATAAATACATCAAGAAAATCTACCTCTCCAAAAGGAAGATCAACATTCAATATGGTATAATTTTGGTCATATATATCTACAACAATTTGGTTATCATGGTCAATATTTAGGCAAATAGGACCAAGGCATCACTTCTCATATTCTATCAATTGATAACATTGATCAACAAGGTTTAGGATTTATTGAACATCCTAAGGCACATAAATCACAAATACAATTTATCAAAGAAAAGCATCAAAATACATAGGACCTGTTACAAAAAGAGTAATATATTAAGTTACAAAGTCAAAATCATGCTCAGCCCATAAGCATTCTCAAATAAGTTTTTTTAGCAACAAAGCCTCCACATCATCATCTGTCTACAATTGACACATTTTCAAAGGGAAAAGTCATAATTAATATGTCAAAGCATAATTCAAAAAGGACAACTCCATAGTATGAGGCAATTCCCTCTAGCACACCACGTTATTATGATTTTGATTATGAATAATACTCAAATTCTTATTGAAATAGCATTCAACTAGAACATATAAATCATACTACATGAGAGATTATCATTCCTATTTTCAATACAAATCATGGTAATAGTGAGTCTCCCATGAGACTCATTAGTTAATATGGTTCCTACCCTCTTGTACATACTTATTTCTCTCTCTTTATCCTTGTACATAGTTTATTTTCATTTGCTTGTGCATAGCTTATACTTAGAAAACATAAAAACAATATAACATGTCAACTTATAAAAACTGTAGACACTCAAAAACCACACACTACATTTCTAGTTATCAAAACACCCCATGACCCCCTTTAGTTACCCTAAACCACTCCCTAACCTTTTCAACTACCAACCATAAGGTCAAAAGGCTAATTTTAGTCATTTTTATCCCTTCTCCCTAACCATCAATGGTTGACCCTTAACCATCGATGGTTGACCTTATCGTCGATGGTCACTTGAATTCTTGCATGATCAAAGGAGTCAACTATAATTTGATTGTAATTCACTCATTGATTACTAGTTGTCTAAATTTAGCTAGTTCACATGATTAATGTATAATTAGACTATGTGATGAACTATTTATTAAACCCTTTAATTGGAACCTCCCTTTCCTTTATATTAAGAGAGGAAGAGGGTTGAAAGAATGAATTATCATCAAGATCAATTAGGTAGGTTGTAAGAGATATTCATACTCTTAGGTAAATCAAAAAGCTTCCCAATAAACTAAGATCTAGGCTAAATACTTAGGGCACTTTTTTAACTCATTATAAAGATCCAAGATATCGTTACTCTATTGACATCACTCCAAGATCCACCAATAGCTTTTAGCCAGCTTCTATATTCTTCAGACCAGCAACACCTAAAATTTAAGTATCTATGTTTCTTATCAAGATTTAATAGTTATCTTTTATTATTTATAGTTCTTATGTTTTCCCCCTTTATTTCTATTTCACCTCACCTTTTTGTGTTGGAGTTATGCAACTCCAAACACTTCACTTCCTACTCAAAAACCACCCACAACCTATTTTACTCATCCAAACACTCAATCCAAGAACTAGACACCTTTGAGCCCTACTTCCTCTCTCAAAACTAATATTTAACCCAAAATTAGCCTCCAAAACCTCTCTAAAACATCCTCAATAGACTTATTTTTCAAAACCCAAACCCACAGTAATTGCCAATATTTAGCCCTAACCATTGACAGTCACCAACTATCGACGATCATACCTAGACCATTGATGATCACTATGTGTCATCCATAATAGAAAGCTGATTAAACCCATCTACCTGTACTCAAATTCCATTTTTTGAGTTTCTATTTTATCACAAAACTGTGACTTATTTTATAAATCAAGTTTGAGTAATTTAGCATTAGCATTCAATTATTTATTGTTATTTTTAGTCAAAATTACCTATTTATTTCCAAGCATTTCTTGTATTTGATTCTATTACCCTCTATTATTTAATGTAATCATATATTTTTAGCATATTATAACTTAAGTATTTTTAAAGTATAGATTGACAACCTCTAAGGAAGCTTGTGTTTCTTGGATCTAACTCACGCTAGGCAATCCACCCTACTATCTCACTAATCAACCATTTTTTTTAGTGTTTTATTATCTATAGGTCATCCTCTCTAGAAAAAAAAGAGTATCAACAATCATCTATATTCATGCACCTACAACATATCAGGTTCTACTAACCTCACCCTTCTTTTAAGTTTTACAACTTTCTTCTTAGAAAATAAACTAAAATTTTAGTAAAACATTTTGGCACACCTGGTGGAACCCTTGAGCTTTCTCTTGAGTTCATAGCTATAGGACACTTTGTTGCATTGGAGAATATTCATTCAATGCATTTTTTTTTTAAATTAAATGTTCCTTATTTCCTTTCCAAAATGCAATTTCTAATTTCTTTTCCTTTTTTAGAAAAAAGTTTAAATTATCTTGTTTTACTTTCACTTCTAAAAATCAAAAGGTACTCATTCTAGGCCTAGGCTTTACATCATCATCTAGGTGCATCTTGGTTATTTTTGTATTCATTTGAAAAGACATAAAAATTTTCTTTTGGATTTAAATTAATTTTGTATCCATTGTTTTCTTGTGTTGATTAGCTACATAGCTTAATTTAACTAAGTAAATTAATCGTAATCTCACTTCTCTCCACATACACAAGACCAAATCACACATTCAATTAAACATCAAAATATTAACATAAGGTCTGACTGGGATTTCATCACCTAGTGATCACCTTTCCTTAGTGATCCTAATTATATTTCACTACCAAGGGGAGAACCAACTCAATATGATGGTTGAGTATAATCTCTAGCAACTTGGTAAATTTTGGCTAAACACCCAACACCCTTATCACTACAGTGTGTGAAGTGAGGGGGTAGGGCCCAATACCAAGCCATGTACCAAGTTCTAGTATAGATATTGAGAGCCTTTAACTACCTAAAACTATCCTTAGACATCTTCTTCTAGTACCCATTCTACAAGCCCAAGTTGATCCTTCATAACTTCTTTAAAATTAAGGCATAAGCCTAAAGAGAGATAATAAAGTATCCTAAAATTTTAACGTGCACTTTAGTGTATGCATTATTCTCCTTGATATATCTTTATTTTTATGCTTTTCTTTTGAGTTTTGAGATTGCTTATATCTTTATTTTCCCCTTCCTTGCATGATTCTTACTAGACAACAACTAAGAAACCAAGCAAATCAGGATCCACCTACCAACCACCTATCTTCCTCATCTTCTTCATCTATGGAGAACATCTTAGATGTATAAATCTCTCCCCATCCTTCTGAAAGTCTCAGTATCCCTCAAATGGTTTCCTAAGGTAACACATATTTTTCCACCTTTCTAGATAATAACCCCATAGCCCTCCAATACTACCTTAACACCATATCTCACCATATCCCTATTTCGGTTCTATCTATTGATCCAACCTATGGTATGCCATCCCATATTATGGGTATCACCTCTATTACCACCATTTACATCCAACCTTTGGTCACCCAATCATCTTCTACCAATAATCCCACCAATACCACCATCAAAAACCAACCCATCCAACCAACCAACACCCAAATGCCTTCCACCCCAACCAATAATTATTTTAGTATGGGAGCAACCCAATATTTGGGCACCTATACTCCACTTACCATTGGAGTACCCTCTAGTAATGTTACCACCCTTCCTCTTATTTCCAACCCACTAACTTCCACTCCATTCCAAAGCTTGGTGGTTCCCATACCTTCTACCCTTCCACCTATTCATACCAAGGTTACCACCCAAATACAACATATCAACCCAACCATACCTTTAACTCAACCCATTTTAATTCCCTAATAAATACCTATTACACCCAACCCAAGCTATATTCCTAACCCATAAGGGTATATAACTCTATCTTCTACCTAGCCTCCTGTATCCACTTACCCATACATGGCATCTGCCTAATCACCCATGTCCACATACCAATATGTGGTAGCCTCCCAACCTTCCACTAGCTATCCTTATGTTGCACCTACCCAAACCCATCAAAATTTACCCTACAAATAAGGAGGTGCATTACTGTAGATAGATATAGTTAAGATGTTAATGGACAAGATGACCAATTTGGAGTCATCTATTTCTAGTGCCTATAACTTCTTATCATATGATCAAATTTGCAATGAACCAATTCATCCATGTATCCCAATCTAACCTTATCCTCCTCAATGGTAACTTATAATATTTTAAAAAAAATAGAGCAAAGAAGATCCTCAGCAACATCTTAGAGCATTTAGACACTCTTGCTAATTGATTGCTTATGATGATGTTCTCCTTCTTTACACCTTTCCCATATCCCTATCTAGTCTAGTAGTATATTGGTACAATGCTATTACCAAGAACTCCCTCTTTTATTTTGCCTAATTATCTCAAACCTTCTTAGATCATTTTCCCATAAATATATCTAAGAAAGTTTCCATCATCAACCTCTACTACATTCAAAAATTTGAGGATGAGTCAATTGTTGACTTCATGGCCCATTGGAAAGGTTTGATAAACAAACTCTCTTTATTTTTTCCATAACCTGAGCTAACTAAGCTTTTTTCTTGGGCTTGTGCCAAACACATTTCCTCCACCTTACAAGTCCAGACTTTCAAGACCTTTGATGAAGTTTTTACTATGGCACATAAATTGGAGATTAGAGCCATTAATGAAGGGAAACTTAAATTGAGAAACAAGAACTCTAGTTTCAAATCAAATGAAACTTCCTCCTCCTAAACCACCAACCATTCCAATAGTAACACTAAAACCAAGGGAACCATGAATGCATTTGTCCTTAAAACTGCCCCTCCTCTATTTGTTAACCAACCCAACTCTTCTAATTCTTCCAACCAAAATACTTGAAATCAAAATTGTAACAACCAAAATCAATACACTCCACTAGGGGAGTCATATGCTTCAGTATTGGAAAAAAACTTGAAATCAAACTTCATACAACTTCCTCCAATTAAACCCCCATAACAATTCAATTCCTATTGTCATACACCTGGTTGGTATAAGAAGAATGAATTGGATGCCTTCCACTATGTCATTAGACATGATTGTAGTATATGTAATACTTTCAAAATCATTTTCCAAGGGTTGATTGATAAGGGGAAACTTATGCTGGATAATCCCAATGCACCCCTAAATTAGTCACTTGACATATTTAGACAACCTTTTCCCAATGATGACCCTTTTGTGAATAATGAAAATAATATAGCAAAATCCTCTCATGATCAGGAGGTCCATACTATTAACGTGGTTCTTAGTGACATCATTTTTGAGGAAACCATTTCCCAAATCACTTATTCTTCTTCACTTATTAAGGTAGTGGAGTCATGTTCTACTCCTTGGGGACCAAAATAAAGGAAGCAACTACTCCCCCTTCACTTATTGAGATAGTGGAGTCACCTTATATTCCCCTTTCTCCATTTATTAAGGTAGTAGATATATCAACCTCTCCTTTCGAAGGCATACCAAAAGAGGCAACCATTACCACCATACATTTCTCTTCCATCATAGAACAATCCACTTTTCCTTTGGAAAGCATTCCTAAGGAAGAAGTCACTCTACCTAATCCTCACATGGAAGAACCACCTTCCCAACCCTTTAATCCTTTGATTGAGGGAAATGGAATGATAACCGCCCCCCTCTCTCAACCAATGGGTTTCTATTTTGAGACCAATATCAAAGGAACCAGAACCATCTATAAGCCTTTTTCTAGACTAGTTCAAAACTTGGAGTACCTATCCTAACCCAAAATGGATCAGGCTGCATTTTGGCACTATCTTAGGCTTCCTTACCTAACCAAACAAGAGCCCTAAACCATACCATTTTTAACCCAACCCTCCACTTCCACTATTGAACCTACCATCATCCCAACCAAACTATTAAAAACCTCTACCTCTTAAACCATAGTTGAACTAACCACACCAACTCCACCCAAAGTAACCCAAGCACCTTCTACCATCCTAACACGGCCTATCAAAAACCTAGGCATGCTCCCTACTTAGATCCTTACTCACCATCTATTAAATTTGGATTTAGCACCATCTATCCCACCAAATAAACCCCATGTTAAGCCAACCAAGAAAGTGGAGACACATATGATCCCAAAAACCAAGGCCTTGCCATCGATTTCTACCTTGCCTTCCATTATAAGACAATATCCTTCTTCCATCCTAGGACTTCATCCTTACATTAAGAAAACAAGTTCTCCTAAAGACAACCCAAACCCAACCTCCTCTTTTAGCTACACCTCTACCTATTCTTTCCATGCCTTCTACCTCCAGACCATCCACTACCAAGCTTATTATTTTTAAACCTTCTACCTCCACACTATTGTCTCCAAGCCATTAAATTCCAAACCATCTACCTCCAAGACATTAAATTCCAAAACACCATCCACCAAGAACATTCCACCACCCAAACTTCCCATAACTAAGCCTACTCCTAAGAGGGCTTTCACCCCAAAAGTCAAAGCTAAAATGCTAACATCCTTGCCACCTTTTGCCGAGTCTTACTCAACTATCCTATAAATATTATTGAAAGATTATTTCATGAATTTTCTTCCCATAAAACCATTTGACCCCCATAGTCCTAATCCATCCTGGTTTAATGACAATCTGATTTGCTCATACCATAGAATGCTCAAGACATGATATGAATAACTATAAAGCTCTCCAAGTCATAGTCCATCAACTATAAGATGAGGATGACCTATTATTAGAAGAGCCTCCCATGAGCCCACCACCACTCTAAGAACCAAAAGCAACCACCCAGCACATGTTTAGTCCCACACTCTCATCTAAGAGTGAGAAGGAACTAAAGCAATCCTCTAGCCCAATTCTTCCCCAAATCCATACCATACATGTGGTCACATGATCACAAGCCCAACAAAATAATAAGGGGAAGGTAAAGGTATCTATTTAATGGACATATCCTTCTTCCACCACCTAATCACCTAATCAAACCCAAGCACCTTCACCCAAACCCAAGGTGCCCATCTTGGATACCTCCTAATCCAATCCTTCTAAGTCAATCCAAAGAGTAGTTCTGAAGTAACTTCATAGAACATCGATGAAAATGAGTTTATATGAACTAATTAATACCTCACCCCATCATCACCAGGCAATGATAGAGGATTTTTAGTCCATATAGGTCCAACCAAAATATCCATAACCTATAGTAGCCTTTGTCAGAGCTCTTCAACTTTCCACCCTTGTTACCTTTAAGGATTCAAAAATACCTTCAATTCATCCTAACAATATGGATCTTCCCCTCTTCATTACCATGTACAAAAACTAGACCTACATCAAAAGGGTTATGATTGATGGAGGATCTAGCATCAACATCATCTCCTCCCATGCATATGACCAATTGAATTTATTAGAGAACATTATGTTAGAAACCATAGTGGTGCTTTGATCCTTTAATGACACTATGGAAACAACTCTTGGGATTGTCATCCTCCACATATTGTTTAAGACCTCACATGATTCTTGAGTTCTTATATATAGTAGAAGGTGAATTATAGTATAATGTTTTATTTAGATGCTTATGGATCCATTTCATGGGTTGTGTATCATCCACCATATATTAGTGCATCAAATTTGATCATGAGGGTCAAGTAGTTATCATACAATCTAACCCAAGTTCTTTTACATCATGTAACATTATGTGCTAGCCAAATGATCTTCTCTTCCTTCCATCTACAAAGCCTTCACCAATCAAAGACAACTCTACCTCTTCCACCAAATAAGCCTTGACCATCTCATCCATCCCTTCTACCCAAATCCCCACAAAAGACCCTTTGGAATTAACATTCCAACATCTCTCACTTGGGGAGTATTGCCTCCTAGCCTTAGATGCCTTTCTTACTCCCTAGGAGTATGGGAACCTTGACTAGAACCCTGGTTACAACCCCAATATCAAAACCATTATTCCTTTCAGACCTCCCAATCTCTAAATGAATCTTATCTATGGGGGACTTGATTAACCACATGTTTCCTTCTTGACCTCCTCTTCTCCTTGATAATTTACCTCTAATTTTTTCTATTTGGATAAACTAGAATTTACCAAGATATACCTCCATAGGTGTGCTCATAAGGGATTTAGTCTAAGATGTTAAGAACATGAACCAAATGAGTTTCCTCCATTTAAGACCCAAAATCCTCATGAGATATTTGGTCTCAAATTCACTCCATCTCAAGAGCCAACTAATTCACCTCCTATTACCATCATTAATGAATAAGTCCCATCCTCACCGAACACTTCACCATCAAAACCTAAGGATTTCAAAATCATCCCCCCTAATTTTTTTTCATAAACATGATTAGCTTTGGACCCCTAACTTATCAAAAGTATGAGGATACCATAACCATTCTTTTGACTCACCCTGAGATGGTAGAAGATGACTCTCCTACCATTAATATTGTTCGATGTCAGGATGATGATTCCCTTCTCACCTATCATGGTATAGAAGATTCCTCTATCCACAAATCCCTCCCTTCTAATACTTTAACCATGTTGAATTAATCCACCATGGATGTCAACTCGGGCACTCAGGATAACCCATACATTATCAAAATCAATCAATCACTCGATTCCTTGGAGCTTCAAAATTTTTCCTTTTTCCTACAACATCATAGCATAGAATTTACTTGGTCTTATAGTGACATGTTATAAATTGACCCTTCCATCACCACCCATAATATCATTACTACCCACAATTCCAAGCCTATCAAGCAGAAGCTTCATCAGATGCACTTTTGCATAGCCCTTCTAATCAAAGAAGAACTTCAACACCTCCTATCCATGAATTTCATCCAACCCATTGATTATCCCCAATGGGTCTTGAATATCATCCCTATCACCAAAGTAATAGGGTGAATTCATATTTGTGTATACTTACACAACCTTAACCTCACTTGCCCAAAGGATGACTTTCCTTTGCCAAGCATTGAACAGCTTATTGATCTTACAATCGGTCATGAGATGTTATCTCTTATGGATTGCTTCTCAGGCTATAATCAAATCTTGATTTCCCATAAAGATCAATGCAAAACTACTTTTACCATCCCATGGGGAACCTTCTATTATAGGGTCATGCCTTTTGGTCTAAAAAATGATGGTGCAACCTACCAACATGTCATGACCTATATCTTCCATGACCTTATCCATAAAACCATAGAGGATTATGTACATGACCTTCTTGGGAAATATAAATGTCGTAAATATCATTTAGTAGTTTTCAAGGTTATTTTCAAATGCCTCATCCATTATCATGTTTGCCTTAACCCCAATAAATAAATCTTTGGGTTGTTGTCAGGGAAACTCCTTGGCTTTATCATCTCTCTTTGAGGAATCAAATTTGATCCTGACAAAATCAAAGAGATCCTTGACATGCCTCTTCCCACTCACCTTAAGCAAATCCATAATTTGTAGGGTAAATTTCAATCCATTCTCTCTCATTTTTGGTGTAGAGGTTGTTTTGCTTCTCGAAGTCCAAATTCCCTCTCTTTGCATTTCCCTATAGGATATCATTTTTGAAGGTGATTATCATCAAGAATATTTAGCCCAACTTGAGCTACTTGAAAAGTGTTATTTGTTCATGTTTATCCATCTTCATGTCTACCAATAATGAATCAAGCATGCCTATAACAAACACCTAAGAGAATGAGAATTCAACATCAGAGACCTTATCTTAAAGGAAAATCAGCATGTAACCAATATGAAGAAAAACAAGTGAGGCAAGTTTGCTTTTAATTAGCTTGGACCTTATATCATAATGCATAAGTATGGATTAAGAGCTTATCAATTATCCTCTTTTGAAGGGAAATAAGAACCTAAACGTCTCAATGTTTTGCATATGTGTCCTTTATTTTGTTAAATAAGATCAAACTCACTTTCTATCTAACTTAAGCTCATCCCTTATTTTATGAAATTTTCCTTTTCACCCCCTCACTTTGAAGACTAGTAGTTAAATCATAGAATCATGTGATTTTCCATCATAGTTGTAACCTTAATCCTAAATATGGGTATCACAGCTCTACCCTTGGCATGCTTCTCATGGATACTTTTCATCCCTAATAGGATGGAATCCCATGGTCATTACCCCTCAAAAAATCCTCTCACCTATTATTTTAACCTTCTTGTGATTTAGTTTTGCCTTCATAAAGGCATGCCTTTTAGCGTATATCTATAATTATATATCATCAAAAGGAAAAACATTAACATCCATATACCCTATTAGTCATCTCTAACATTAGCAGACTATTCCCTTGAAGGAATTTTGCCAACACAAGTGAAAATTGCTCAATGGTAGGTAGACTGCTCCCTTGAAGGATAGTTATCCCAAAGCCTAAATCAAGTCTCAAAAAGCTTAGACCACTCCCTTGAAGGATGGATAAGTAAAAAAAATTGTTAATAACAAATAAATTTCTTAGAAGCTTCTCATATCGATCAATTTTATAGAGTAATAAAAATATATCAAAAGACCCATTATTTGGATGCTGCAATCGACTTCCATGTGTAGACTTCCCACATCAATTAGTCTACACCTTATATGGCATAGACTTTTTTATACTAACTCTTTGGCAACCTATAGAAGAGGTAAATCTAACACAATGGATCCTTTATCATCCATCTCCCCTTTTATACCCTCTATGAAATAATGTATTTTTTAGGTTACTTAACACTATGTGAATAAGAACCTTTTTAACCGACCAATGAATGCTAATGCGAACCATGTGAAGGGCTTATGTTCATAATTTGATCTAACTTTCTTTTGTTTTGATACTTATAAATGGAAGAGCATCATGTCCTCTTTTTTTTCTCAATCTAACTTATTGGTACATTCATTTAGATGCATGTATTTTGATTGTTTTATCTTTTCTTATCTTTTCTCACATATAGTTTTATTATCCAGACTTAATATATGTGTTTTAAGAACCATTCACCATCATCTAATTAAAATATCAATCATTAAAAACATTTAATAAATCATTATGTATTTTATTTAGTGATTTTGATTTTACCTTTATTTATGTGTCTTTACTCATAAAAAAATTTAATAAATTAACCATCTATCATATCATCACCATTTAATCATACATAATAAAAAAATGAGTCATCACATATGTTCATACATCAAATGTCTATCTAGATAAAGGAGAACATAGATTCAATCACCTGAAAAAAATTATAACATCTACTTAAAGCATATATCTCCTAAATTCCACTCACTACATCATATCATAAGCAACATCATCACATCCTAACCATGAACACAAGCAATAATCATAACCATAAACCACATCCACAAAACAATAATCACATCATGAACATGAATAACATCACAAGCAATTACCACATCCATAAAATCATAATCACATCATGCACTCATAAATCATTCATAATGATATATCTAACATCATGTCCATGACTCTCACAAAATCATATACATCTTGTTACATCAGCTCGTAGGCTAGTATCAAAATCATATACTACATAAAAATGGGAGTCTAAGGTGGAGGAGCACTATTTCTCCCTACGGTCTACCTATCTCCAGAACCTATCTATCCACCTATAGATGCTACTGGCTAACCTAATGTTTCATTGATAACTCCCCTAATAAACAATTCCCTATACTCACCATATCAAGGCTCATCAAGAAGCTTTTTGAAGATCAATACCTCGATATCTAAGGTCCTCCATAATGGCCACATATCTCTTCAAAGGAATGGTCCTCGAAGGTCCTATAGATGTTGGTGCCCTCCATCCTACCTTTCTAAGGGCATCTCTCTCATATGTAACTAAGGCTAGTTAGGTTCTAGCCTAATCCCTCTCTTGTGTTAGAGTGGCCACTTAGCTCTAATTTGTATCTCTCTCTAGGGTCACTATTGTTAGAGTTGCCTATGCTACTGTTAGTGTTACCTTGGCCTGATCTCTCTCTATGATGAGTGCATATTTTTTAAGGGTAACCACATTCATCTGGTCCCTACCTCCCTCCTCCATATCAACATCAATGGCTTACTACCTAACCTGTCCACCATCTACTCCTAACATTGATGCATCATAGTGTGCCTGGAACCAAACAAGGTACTTCTATGTAACCCCTACATCATTGATATATGGCCTCATTGGTATCTCCTCCTAATCAAACTCCATATACTCTGGCTCTAGATCTGGTAATGAAAACTCCACATCCTCCTTCCTATACCTCAAGAAAGCACTTGGGATACCTTGCACTAGCTTAAACTATCTCATCACCCTATCAAAAGGAATCAACTCTACCTCATGATCATGTCTACCATAAACCCACCTATAACTCTACAATGACAAGATCTATCTTGTATGACCTACCCATGCAATAAATTAGGTACATGGCCTCTAAATGACCTTCCCCTCAACCAATACTTCTATCCTATCCTTGTACCACTCTAGGTCTCATGCTTTTCCCCCTGGTGGTGTGAGAGTGTAATCATACCTGCATTACATAAAGCCAACTCTGAAGTCCATCTAAACCCATCCATGCTATGCCAATCCACCTAGTTAAAGAATCTTGATGTGCTCATACACCCAACAATGTAGCATAAATCTAACACTAATACCATACCACATATATAACCTATAGCCCCAAAGCTCTAAGTAGATATGTACTAGTAAAATCAGATCCCAAACATACACTATCTAGTCCATCATCATACCTACTAGAATGCCTAACAATAAAGAGGAAAATCTACTATTGCTCAAGTCTAGTAGTATATAATAGGTCATGACCATCATCATCATCATCATCATCATCATGACAACCCATCTCACTCCCCTATCCATGTGATATAATGGTGTATAACCTAGGCCTCCTATATACCACCTCATGTACACCAAGTCCTCTCTATATAGCACATCCATGAGCTAATCTTGTTCCTTATCGCTAATGTGTTTTATCAGCTCACCTTGTATTAATAGCCTCAATATCCAATGAATATCCTCTAGTAGGATAGTAATCTCCCTCAGTTGATATCAAAAAAATGTTAGTGGCTAGGTCCCATCTCTTGATGAAGGCCACCAACATATTTGCATCTCTAGGCATGCACCAATAGTATCTAATGCCTCCCAGGCCCACTACTATCATGTGTTCCCACTCCTTATATGTCATCACCCTACAAACCTCATCCAAAAGTTGAAGCACTTGGTCTCGTACCTGTAGTTGTTCCCTCACCTACACAATTAGATGTATGACTTAGTCTACTTTACCCTTCTTCCTTCACCTAATCTTACCTAAATCATGACTTACCCTTAACCCTTTCCCACTTTACCCATTCACCCTACCCCCTACCATAACATATTTTATCTCATTTTTTTAACACTTACCCAATCCTACCTAAAAAACATAATCCCTTAATGTTATCTTACTATACCCCATATACCATCCTACCAAACCTTCAACATAATCAAACCCTTAACCCATACCCTCAACCCATTCCTTATACCCCTCTTTCAACCCTCTTCTAATTTTTTCCTCAAACCATCGATAGTCAAATATCAATCAGTGATGATTCCCTAAGGAACTATCATCATTTAACCCTCGACCACTAATAGTTAGGTGTTGGACCATTGATGGTCTACACCTTGACCATTTGATGATCACCTATCAACTGATGATGATCAATAGCAACCATTAATGATCATTTTGTGATGACCATTGGTAACCTAACCCTAGGTCTAACCTACCAGACTCTCAAAATCATTAACAATACCACTTATTATCCTACCTCAACATTCTAATCTACTCCCCTACCCTCCCTCCCTCACACTTTTCCCCCCTCCTCAAACAAATTCTTAGCTATAACTCACAACTCCCCAATTTCCAAACCATACCCACACAAGAACAAGTAACAACAAAGAAACAAAACCAAAAACTACAAATTCAAGTGCATCACCTACCTCATTACGTGACTTCTATCATGGTGGAACCCTTAGAACCACCACCATTACTCGGCCTCACACCCTGCCTCCACCTTATTGCATCCTCATTGGTTGTCTATTATTTTGGCCTACCTCGATCAAAATCCACCTCACTGATATAACCTCAATCAAACTCACCTCACTAATCAAGCATGAGACTCAAGGATTACATACTCTATCATTTTTGCCAAGGTCAAAGGGAGGTGTCATAAGTTGATATCTAATTACCAAATGAAATGCCTTTTGGATGTTTTAACCACTATGGGGCCTTTATTTTTAGGGCTTATATATTGACCATCAATATTCACTATCAACCACTGATGGTTGACCTTGATCATTGATGATCAGCCCTTTTAGGGTTTTCCCCACTTAGCCTAACTTTTACCTTTTTAAATCCTCATCACACAATAAATTTTACCAACTTAACCTCACCTTGGTAATTTTATCCCACCTTTTGCACTTTTTTTGATGACCTTGCTTTGGTCATTTTAACTGCATCGATTGCCTTGCCATTTTTGACAAACTTACACTATTTTATATGCACCAACCATTTAGGTGCCTTAGATCATGAATCTTTATGATCCCAACACCTGCAACCATTTTTTGTCTTTTCAAGATGACATCCTACCTTGGATACCTATGATTACATTGACCTTAACTAGGATTCTTGAGTTTATAGGTGCTAACCTAACATACACACACTATTGCTATAGTTGGTTACCCTATCACTTATCCTTCTAGTACCCAACTTATTTTACACCCTACCTCAACTATGGTAACCTAGTCTATGCATGATCTATGATATTACACTTAGTCATATCCTCTATGTCTGTTAGCGCTTTAATGCCCAACCACTCAACAAACCCATTTTACCCATTTTTATCACCCACATATCCACTTATCAAACCTAAACCCAAATATACTTCACTTCATCGATTCTCAATTTGAGGGGGAACACCTCCTCCCATACTCAAGGCATCCAACCTTTTACTTACTTCTCTATTTATTTATTTTTCTAGCTTGCTGACATAAACTACATAATAAAAATGGGTAAATTGTAGACACTCAAAAATTATGTACTATGTTTTTAGTTGTTAAAACACCCCATGACCCCCTTTAGTTACCTAGAACCATTCCCTAACCTTCTCAACTACCAACCATAAGGGAAAAAGGCTAATTTTAGTCATTTTGATCCCTTCTCCATAATCATCGATGGTTGACCCTTGACCACTGATGGTTGACTTGATCATCAATGGTTACTTGAATTCTTGCATAATCAAAGGAGTCAATTATAGTTTGACTATAATTTACTCATTGATTACTAACTATCTAAACTTAGCCATCTATTTGCATGATCAATGCATAAGTAGATTATGTGATGAATCATTTGTTAAACCCTTTTATTAGAATCTAATTTTTCCTCTATATTAAGAAAGGAAGAGAGGGTTGAAAGAATGAATCATCATCAAGATCAATTAGGCAGGTTGTAAGAGATATCCTTCCTCTTAGGCAAATCATAAATCCTCCTAGCAAATCAAGAGCTAGGCTAGAGACTTAGGGTACTTCAATAACTCATTATCAATAGATAGGATCCCATTACTCTATCAACATCTCTCCAAGATTGACCAATAGATTTTAGCTAGTTTTTGTATTCCTCAGACGAGCAACACCTAAAAGTTAAGTATATGTGTTTCTTATCAAGATATAGTAGTTAGCTTTTATTATTTATAGTTTTATGTCTTTCCCCTTTATTTTTCTTTCACCTCACCTTTTTATGTTAGACTTTTGCAACTCTAGACACTTCACCTCCTACTCAAAAACCACCCATAGCCTATTTCACTCACCCAATCATAGAACCAGACACCTCTAAGCCATACTTCCTCTCTCAAAACTAGTATTTAACCCAAAAATAACCTCCAAAACCTCTCTACAACCTCTCCAATAGAATTCTTTTTCCCAAACCCAAATCCATGGTAACTATCGATGTTTAGCACTAATCATCGATGATCACCAACCATCAATGGTCACCTAACTATCGATGGTCATACCCAGACCTCCGATGGTCACTGTGTGTCATCCATAACAACAAGCTAATTAGACCCATCTACTCACACCTAAATTCCATTTTTTGAGTTTATATTTTATCATAGAATTGTGACTTATTTTATAAATTAAGTTTGAGTAATTTAGCATTAGCATTCAATTGTTTATTATTATTTTTAGTCAAAATTACCTATTTCTTTTGAAGCATTTCTTGTATTAGATTATAGTACCTTCTATTATTTAATGTAATCATCTATTTTTAGCATATCAAAACTTAAGTTTTTTAAAAGTGTGGATTGACAGCCTATAAGGAAGCTTTTGCTTCTTGGATCTAGATCATGCTAGGAAGTCCACCCTACTATCTCACTAATCAACCATTTTCTTTTAGTGCTTTCTTATCGCAGGTCATCCTCCACAAACAAAGAGGAGTATCAACAATCATTTAGATTTAAGTGCACATAACACATCAAGTTATACTAACCTCACCCTTATTTTAATTTTTACAATTTTATTCTTAAAAATAAAGCAAAATTTTAGTGAAACAAAAACATTAAAAATATTTCAAAAACTACAAAATTTATAAATTGTATGCATCTACTTGCTAAATATTGCATATTGCTAGTTATCTTAGTATAGTCAGTTTTATCTTACACATATGCTTCACTTATTTTTGTTGAGTGCTTACAAATTACCTATAGGATGCCAGTCCATGACATTGATCAAGACTAGTTATCATTTGCCTGCTGAGGGCATATACACCAATCTAGGTTTATTCATTTGATACATTTTCCCATTCAAGAGCATTTTTTACACAGTTTCTACTACCAAGTTCTATATTTACATATTATACATTCTAGTTTATGCATTTATACATTTTTATATTGATCATTGCTACTCATTACTTAGATTTTTCACCAACTATCACTAGTTAAACTCAGTATATGTGCATCCTACTATTTATAGAGATTTATACTACATAGTTATAAATGCTTTCATTTATAATATTCTTAGATTAGACTTGATTGTGTTTATTATGTTTCTTCCCTTTTTGATGGCATTTATATATGCCATTATTCTTTGGCTCTATGCCACTTCTCTATTTTTATGTCTTGGACATGTGCCCAAGTCCCTTGTGTGTGCTTTCCTATTTCTATATGTAGACATTTGATCATGTCCTTCTATGTGGCTCTAAGCCAAATTATTTATTGCTTACATATGTAGATATTTAAACATGTCCTTGTATGTTTTCATTCTCAGATTTAGTGACATATGCCCATGTCCCTTGTATTATGGCCCCTTGGCCTACTTTTGCATTCCTCATGTGCTTATATGTATGCTTCTTTCTATGCTTATTCACCATGACACTTTTATTTTATTATTACACATACACCAATTTTCAATGCCATGAGGGAACTGTTGTCTCCAAATCATGCACCCTAGAAGAGGGTTGTTCAAGCCTCCTCCAAATTTGGGTAATATTGGGACATTTCCAGGCCTGTGGGTGTGTTTATAAGTGGAAATTAACCTAGGTTGAAAGGGCTAGCTCCCTATATTAGCTTTTATGTAAAAAGACTGTTGAACCAGTTTGTATGAGTGAAAAGAGTTAGAAATAAGCATAAATGAAAATCCTAGTCTAAGATGGTGATACACTAAGAATTAGTATCCATATATATGCCTTAGACTTATGCACAATACATCATAATATAGTCTATAACCCAAGTGATAGAAGATTTAAACATAATTATTTCAATGTAGAGACAAAATGAATGAGATAACACAAGGTAAATAACTAGAAAAGACAACCTGTATAATCCATAAAAAAGGTTACACATGTATAAAATCTCATACAGCTAGAATGAACTCTACATGACCTGTTGGATCAACTCTTTGCTCAAAAACATGAAGGACAGAGAACATAAGGATAAAATATCACTTGTTGTCACTCTATGTCTCTTGCATGCCCAGGCAAATGTCTAGAACATAGAAAGAAAATAGACTTATGTTTCTTTACTCAAAGGCAAGAAAATGGCAAAATAATTTAGCAAAGCTTCACCATAATTTTTTTTTGGATGATAAAATAAGATCCCAAGGGTCCTATTTATAGCCAAAGAGGGAGAGAAAAGAGAACTCTTGGGTGCTAAAATAGAAACCTCCAAAATGGTTTGTAGTCACCATCCTAGTGAAACTGATTCCAGTTGTTCTCTCATTTAGTTGGAGTTTATCCTTCTCTTTGATTTGCCTTCTTCAAATGACCAGGATAGTTACAAAATCAATGGTGAGATGACCCTCCATAAGGAATGGCTCAGATCACTGCTACAAACTTTAGATTGTTCCTAAGAGCTCCCACATTTTGCACTATAGACCCATTCAAGTTTTCCAAGTGACTTTACTTCTACTTGCTTCTTTAGGATCTTTAATTGCTTTTACTTGTAAAATTCATAATCAAAGATCTTTTGAAAACTTGCAAAGCATTGTCTCTTCCTTTTTAGGATTTTCAATTACTTTTAATTGCAAAATTCTAAGCAAAGCTCTTTGGGAAACCTGATTTGCACTATCTTTGCTTAAGACCCTTTTGGGTTCTCTGATTGGCTTTACTCCTTGCTTGAAGAATTTATGCATGAAATTTGATGTCCTATGTCATGTCATATTTGAATTCTAATGGCTAGTTGGACACCCTAAATTTGACATCTTGTGGTACGTCATCTTTGAATTTCAACAGCTAGTTGCCTGCTCTAAACTTGATGTCTTAAGACACGTCATGGGGATCCATTAAGTTGGGTTTATTATTTCATTCAATATTCTCAACGTAATTCCTTCATATAATTTGTTTGAAAGAATTCTTTTGTGTATTTTTCCCAAAAGGCAATGGCTAGTTCCTTCAGGAACTTTTCTCGAAGGACACTTGGGGAAGGCATAGGGTCCCTTTGAAAATTTTGAAGGGCATTTCCAAAGGAAATGGCCCTTTGAAACTTTTATAAAGGGCATTTCCAAAGATAAAGTGCCCTTTGAAAAAGTTTGAAGGGACAGTTGGGCTAAAAAGTGCCCTTTGAAACTTTTTCGAAGGGTCACTTGGGAATAAAAGTGCCCTTCAAAAAAGTCTAAAGGGACACTTGTGCTAAAAAGAAAGTGCCCTTCATAAAATTCTAAAGGGACACTTGGGGGGGGGGGAACATTATCAAGACCATTTTGAGTTTTTTTATTACTTTTGCTTGTAAAAGTCATAAGACTTGCTCTTTGGAAAACCTAAAGTCATGCATCATTGAAAACCTGTAAAGCATTAGGAGTAATTTGGGTTCATAAACCCAGATTACTTCTAGTCATGAAACCTTTATGAGTTGAGTCATTCCCAAAACTTGACTTGGTCTTGATAATGTAACTTGATTTTATGAGAGGCCAAGACTTGACTTGTGGAGAACCTGACATACACTATAATGGAGCCAAAATACGTTAGCCTCCTTGACATACAATTTTGGACCTTTCAAATGGCCTATTCTTACAATTATTATTTGGCTCTCCATGAAAATTGTTGAGAAAATTATACTAAGGTGAAAATTGGTCAATATTCTTGGTGATTCTAAGGAGACGCATGCCTACTATGTCAAAGACTAGTCACTTAAATCATTCCATTGGGCATGGAGTCATGCATATAGGCACTTCAAAGAGAACTAAACTAGCTTTGGTTCAAAAAACACACTAGCTAGGTTGATTACACACACAAGGTGGAGACACACACCAAACAAATGGAACTAAAACACACCTATGATACAAATCACTTAGGGAAAACAAACACAATAAAGGAAACACACCAAAATAAAGTATATACAATACATGAGTAGCAAGGGTGAAAAGCAAGGCTTCAAGTGGATTCCATTCACTAGAATAGGTAGCTATTCTCCATCCATTTTAGATATCTAAAAGGAGTTTCTTTGCTTACACTTGTTGATGATGTAAGAACCACTCCACAAGGTATCAAACTTTGTATGTTTTCCTGGTTTTTCTCTTTCTTCATCCCATTTAAAGACCAAGTCACCTTCTTTGAACACTCTTGCCCTTGCCCTTTTATCAAAGGATTTTTTCATTAGGACTTGATGGTGTTCCAAAGCTTTTTGTGCATCATCATCAATTTGACCTCCATGGGAGTATTTTCAAGTAATTATAGCTATTGTTCAAGTTCCAAGGTAGGGAGCTCTTGTGATATGGATAGCCTAGCTTCTCTCCTATAGACAAGTACAAAGGGATAATTTCTAATTAAATTCTTGGGAGTGATTATGTCTACCCATAAGGTTGTCTTCATCTTGTTATGCCAAGCTCTTTGATTGGTTTCCAATATCCTCTTGATGAGGTTCTTGTTGGTAGACTTAGCCAATCCATTACCTTAAGGGTAGTAGTTGGATGAGGTACTCAAATGAACTCCACTCTTTACTTCCCAATCAAAAGTTCTAGCACTTATGAAAGCAAGTGCATTATCTGAGATGATGACATGAGGAGCCCCAAACCTTGTTATAATTCTATCATAAAATTCCAAGATGGCATTTTCATTTACTTCCTTCAAAGCAAAAGCCTCTACCCATATTGTGAAGTAGTCTATAGTAGTCAATATCTATTTTTGTCTAGCACTTGATGGAGGGTTGATCATGCCAATGAAGTTAAGGCCTCATTACATGAAAGTCTAGTCTACTTGGATTGGATTCAATGGAATGGTAGAAAAAATTTGTTTACCAACAAAGAAAGCACATTGAGGACAAACCTTAACCCAATGATAATAGTCTTTAAAATGACTAGGCCAATAGTAACCAACTCTCATTATTTTTGTAGTTATTGTTCTAGGAGAGAAGTGACCACCATCTGCACCATTATGAAACTTTTATAGTAGCATATCAAATTGGTCATTGTTAATACATCTTAGTAACACATTGCTCACATCTTTATTAAAGAGAATGCCATCCACAAGACAATAAGGAATAACCTACAGCCTAAAATACCTTCTTTGAGATTTGTTCAAGCCATTGGGACACTCACTATTTTGAAGAAAACTAATGACATCTTGTCTCCAATCTTGATTCTACATTTGATCAGTTGGTTGTTCTTGAACTTGATTCACCAAGGCTTACTCTTTTGGCTCTTGAAAGTTAGATGCTAAGTTCTCACATAAACCTCTTCCTCTTTCTAGGCTAGTTACCTTGATGTTAATGTCATATTCCATGACTTTCATGATCCATCCAGCTCTCTTCTCATTGAGATTATTGCTTCGGAGAAACTCCTTGGTGCTAGGATGGGAGACCATGACATGGATCCTTTTGTTGGAAACCATATGCCTAAACTTTTTCAAGCCTCTAATGATGGTTAAAGCTTACTTCTCAATGAAAGAATATCTCACTTCATAATCTTCTAAGCCTTGGCTGAAGAAATCAATTGGTTGATCAACATCCTCTTCATTCTTTTGCATAAGCATGACTAAGATTGTGTCCAGATTAGTAAAAGTATAAAGAATGAAATCCTTAACAAAATTTAGATTTAAGAGAGTGGGAAAGGTTGTAATTGCTTGCTTGATTGCCTCAAAGCTGCATTTACCTTCCTTTGTCGAAGTAAAAACTTGGCTCTTTTTTAGCATAGTTGTGATAGGCTTTACCACAGTAGCAAAGTTTAGGATAAACTTCCTTACAAAGTTTATTTTTCCCAAGAAACTTTGTATACCTTTCTTGTGTTGAGGAAAAGACAAACCTAGAATAGCTTCAATCCTTTCAGGGTTAATAGATAAGCCTTCTTTTGAAACAACATGACCCAAAAGCTTACCTTCATGGATAGTGAAGATGCATTTATTTAGATTGAGGGATATGTTTTACTCTCTACACTTCTTAAAAACTTGTCTTAGATGTTCCATATGATCAGTGGCATCCTTTGAAAAAATGGTTATATCATCAAGGTAAACAAGTAAAAATTATTGATCAAACCTTTGAAAGTCATATCCATTGACCTCTAAAATGTAGCTCTAGCATTGGATAAACCAAATGGCATCTTCTTGTAGTGAAAGGTCCCCCACTTGGTGGTGAAGGCTATCTTAAATTGATCTTCTTCATTTACCAATATTTGATTATAACCTGAATAACCATCAAGAAGTGAGAAATGTTGAGAACTTGAAACAACTTACAAAATTTGTTCCATGGAAGGGAGTGGGTAATGATCATTGAGAGATACTTTGTTTAGATCACAAAAATCCACACAAAGTCTAATTTCTCCATTCTTATTTAAAACCAGCACAAGTTTGGCTACCCAAGTTGAGTGCTTGATAGGAAAGATAATCCTAGACTCAATCAATTTGGTCAACTCTTTCTTCATGAGTTCTTTTACCTTGGGGTTGATAGGCCTTTATTTTTGCCTTATCGATTTAGCTCCATGCTCAAACTCAATGGTGTGATGAGCTAGACTTGGGTCAAACCCTTTTAGGTCCTTGTATTATGAGGCAAAGATGTCATGAAACTCTTAACATAATGCAATAAAAGCTTGCCTTTCTAGTTGAGAACAATCCTTGCCAATCTTCAAAAGTTTGTCCTTTTAAATCAGAACTCTCTCACAGTTCTCTTCTTTTGTTGGCATGCTCATTCTTTGGTTTTTATTTTGATCATCCTCATTGAAGACATTCTCCAAGGTACTCATCCCCTTAGGTATTTTATTTGTCTTCAATTGTATAATCTGCTCTTCATAATGATCATGCAACTTCTTTTGGTTTTTTGAAGAGAAGCCTACCTCATTTTGAAAGAAGTGTGCAATGTGTTCATCACTTTTAAACACTTGCCATGAAACTTCATTATCTGAAATGGAAGGTCTCATAATGATCTTGATATGATATTGATCTTTCTCTTATTCAACATCAACAGTGAAGTCAAAATGTGCTCCAATTGTAGCCAATCTATTAATGTGCTTGTTTAAGTCTCTTGGTATGGGCTGGATGTTGAAGGCATCAAAATCCTCAAGTAGATCTCATACCCTATGCTTGTAAGAATTGAGCAAGGGGTTCTTGGCTATAGCTTGACTTCTCACTTAATGAATGACCAGCTCACTATCTCCATAGACTTTCAAAATCTTGATTCCTCTGTTCTTTGCCCATTGGAGACCATGAACTAAGCCTTCATATTCTACCACGTTGCAAGTGAAACTGAAGTGAAACCTATAAAAAGATTATTAATGATTCTTTGATGGGGAAACCAACATGACACCAGCTCCTACACCTACTTTACTCTTTGAACCATCAAAGAACATTTCCCACATGCAATGAAGCTCATGATCTTTATTAGTGAGTGAAGGAATTGGGATGTTTTTCTCATGTATGCAGTAAACTCCTAAATTAGTTTCCTCAATGAAAGTGACAGGATCAAGGCCATGTGTTTTAGTGATATAATTTTCAAGTTAGAGGTTGGAAATACCTTCAAGAGGAGAAGATGTTTCACTATTTAGGACTACCTCTTCCTCCTTACTGATTAGATAGTTTTGATTTGTCATTGTCTCCAAGTATGGCTTAATGTGGAACCTTGCTAAGAGTTGAGTCCTTATGGTTACCTTGGTTCCATACCTTGTCTTGAAAACTAGAAAGTACCAATCAATAGAAATGAATCCTCTTATCTCATCCATAAAGTCCCTAGACAAGCATTCAGCAAAGTGTGTTGGAAGGTCTACCACCATAATATCTTGCACGATAGGGAAACTTGGGCAGCCATGTATAAACACTTTAAAACCTTTGACCAATCCTACCATCTTATTTGGAGTTCCATCTAGCTATAAAATGCCTTTACTATGTGGCTCATAGTTCAAACCTATCTTATCAGCCACTACTTAGGCATAACATTAGTGCTTACTCTACTATCCATAATACAATTGTGGACCAACTTATCTCCTACAATGAGTGTGAGGTAGAAGGGTGGAGGCTTTTCAACTTTAGTGGAAGGCTCCAAAATATGATTTGGATAATTTTTGAGAGACACACTATGATGCCTTAAAGATTAAGGAGCTACCTGCATGTTTGCTAACTGCTCTTGCAAAAGCTCCTTTTGACCAAACATATGTAGAACCTCCCAAAGGGATATGCTTGTCTTAGTGTTCTTTAATGAGTCCAAAATACTTAGATATGGAGTATTAACTTTATATTACATTTTTTATGGTAATAAAGGAGTTGTAACCTATTGTGTTGCAATCTTGGCAGCTGCATTTACATTCTGATTCTATTAAGGAACATGGCTTGTAGAAGGTCCAACACTTTAATTAGCATTTTGTGGCCTTAGAGAGGCATAAATTGAAACTATTTGTGTCTCATGTCCTTCTCCCAAGGCTCTCTTATTATAAATTGTATTAGCTTCAATTAACACACCTTAAGTCAACACAAAATCATCCTTTTCTTAAAAGTTCAACATCCCCACACTTGGACTACTACCTTCTCCATGATTATCCCTTTGGCTGGGACATGCTTCTTCTACTATCATGTAAGGAGTAGATTTTTCTTGTGTATCAAAGTGTAGCTAGTTCCTCCATTATCATGTGTAAACTAACCTTGAGGCTACCCCCATTGGTCCACATGATCTTCTCCTTGCACTAGGTTTACATGAACTGGAACAACAGCCTTTACAAGAGGAGTAAAATTTGGATTATATGCATTGGGTTGCCTATTATAACCTTGTTGATTTTGTCCTCTCCCTTGATAATTATATTAGGATGGAGCTCTATATCCTTATTGAGGATATTATTGTGCATTAGAGGAGTACTTCTTTGATATTGAGCTTGTTTGAGCTGAGCTCTCAATGACCTAATTTCTTCATACTTGTTTATAATGTTATCCACCTTCTTGGGAAAGGCTCTTAGATTCACATTAGCATTTGGAACCTGAGACATGTTTGGAGCTTTAACCAAATTGTGGGATAGCAAAGGTATGGAAACTCTTGGAGGGAGTCATCCAACCTGAATCAGGCTATTCTCAACCTCAATTTCTAGCTTATATGCACTTGGAAGAGTGAATCCTCTAATTTATTGTAACATAACAGTGACATCAGTACCAATCCCTTTGAGGTATGTTGGGAACATAAAGATAGGAGGAGGTCTCATGATTGGTGGTAGCCTATGCCATGTTCTTTGAAATCTCTCATTGAAATCTCCTATGAATTCATTTGGACCTCTTCTTATTACATTCAACTGATGTATTAGGGAAGCATGATCACTCTTATTTTTGAATCTTGTCACCAATAGGTCTCCAAAACCATCCCAACTTGTAATGCATCTCCCCCCCAATGTTCTATACCAGTCAAGTGCTTTGCCTTTTAAAGACATAGAAAGAAACCTAATGGCTATGTTGGCCCTAGTAACATTATGGAAATTATATAAATTAGAGATGTCTCTAATATGTTTATATGGGGTAATAAGACCCTCTCCATTGAAACTAGGAAGATTTTGGGTAGAATTTAGAGGGATGGGGTCATATACATGAAGATCTATTAGGTTTAGGTATTAAAAGTAGGGAAAGGTTGATGCTTATCTATCTCTCCCATTTCTCTTCTTCCTCTATGAACCTCTATTTCTTCTTCTTCTTCAACCTCCTCCTCTCCTTGAAATTTTTTATCCTCTTATGCTTCTTCCCCAAAACCTCCTTACCAAGGATTTAATAGGGCTAGGAGTGGTTCAGGGCATTATTCTTCAAGAAAAGCTTCAACTAAAGGAGCTTGGTCAAAAAATCTTAAGGACCTTGTGAGGACCATGTAGAATAATGTATAAAACTTGGTCTAGAACTAGGGATTCATACCCTTTTAGAGTTTCCAAATGCTGGGTTAGGGGTGTTTCTACTACTTAGGCCTATCAAGACCAGCATTCACCTTATCTTAGTAATAATTCAAGTCCTATTGGGCATGCCAAAACTATTGTCTCCAAATATTGCACCTTAGAAAAGGGTTGTTTAGGCCTCCTCTAGATTTAGGCAATGTTAGAACATTTGTACACATGTGGGTGTGCTTATAAGTGGAAATGAACCTCTAGGTTGAAAGTATTAGCTTTTGTGCAATAAGATTGTTGAACCAGTTTGTATGAGTGAAAAGAGTCAAAAGTTTGGATAAATGAAAATCATAGTCTAAGATGGTGATACACCAAGAATTAGTATCCACATGTATGCCTTATACTTATGCACAATACAGCAGAATATAGTCTATAAACTAAGCTCTAGAAGATTCCAACATAAGTATTTCAATGTAGAGACAAAATGAATGAGACCACATGAGGTAATTAACTAGAAAATTTAACCTATATAAAAGGGTTCCACATGTGTAAAATGTCATACAGTTAGAATGCACTCTACATGACCTATTGTATCAACTATTTGCTCAAAAACATGAAATACAAAGAACATAAGGATAAAACATCACTTGCTATCACTCTATGTCTCTTGCATGCCTAGGCAAATGTCTATAACTTAGAAAGAAAACATATGATTCTTTGCTCAAAGGTAAGAAAATGGCAAAACAATATCAACAGGGCTTCACTGTACTTTTTTCAGGATGATAAAACAAGATCCCAAGGGTCTTCTTTATATAAAAAGAGGGAGACAAGAGAGAGTTCTTGGGTGCCAAAATAGAAACCTCCAAAATGGTTTGCAATCACCATCTTGGTGAAACTGATTCTAGTTATTCTTTCATTCAGTTAGAGTTTGTCTTTCTCTTTGATTCACCTTATTGAAATGACTAGGATCACTACAAAATCAATGATGAGATGACCATCCATAAGGAATGGATCATATCACTATTTCAAACCTTAGATACTTCTTGTGATCTCCCATGTTTTGTACTACAAACCCATTTGGGTTTTCTAAGTAACTTTACTTCTACTTGCTTCTTCAGGTTTTTTGATTGCTTTTACTTGTAAAAGTCATAATCAAAGCTCTTTTGAAAACCTATAAATCATTATCTCTTCCTTTTCAGGATTTTTAATTGCTTTTACTTGTAAAAGTCATAAGCAAAGCTCTTTTAGAAACCCAATTTGCACTATCTTTGCTTAAGACCCTGTCGGGTTCTCTGAATGGCTTTACTCCTTGCTTGAAGACTTTAGGCATAAAATTTGACTTCATATGGCACATCATATTTGAATTCTAATGGCTATTTGGCCACCTTGAATTTGACATCCTATAGCACATCATCTTTGAATTCCAATGGCTAGTTGGTTGCTCTAAACTTGATGTCCTACGGCACATCATGGGGATCCATCAGGTCAGGTTTATTGTTTTGAGCAATTTTATCAAATTAATTCTTTAAAAAACTTTATCTAAAAGATTTCTTTCAAGGATTTTGCCTGAAAGGTAATGGCCAGTTCCTTTGGGAACTTTTCCCAAAGGACACTTAGGAAAGTGTCCTTCAAAAAAGTTTCAAAGGACACTTAGGGAAGGCACAGGGTCCCTTTAGAACTTTTCTAAACGGAATTTCCAAAGACAAAGTGCCCTTCAAAAAAATTCAAAGGGACACTTGGGCTAAAAAGTGCCCTTCAAAACTTTTCTGAAGGGTCACTTGGGAAGAAAAGTGCCCTTTTAAAAAGTCTGAAGGGACACTTGGGCTAAAAATAAAGTGCCCTTCAGAAAAGTCTAAAGGGACACTTGGGGGGGAACATTATCAAGACCATTTCAGGTTTTTCAATTACTTTTGCTTGTAAAATTCATAAGACTTGCTCCTTGGAAAACTTGAAATCATACATTGTTGAAAACCCACAAAGCATTAGGAGTAATTTGGGTTCGTAAACCCAGATTACTTCTACTCATGAAACCTTTATAAGTCGAGTCATTTAGAGAACCTAACTTGGTCTTGCTAATGTAACTCAAGTTTATAGGAGGCCAAAACTTGACTTGTGGAGAACTTGACATACACTAAAATGGATCCAAAACACTTTAGCCATCTTGACATGCAATTTTGGACCTCTAAAATGGCTTGTTCTTGCAACTTTTATTCAGCTTTCCATGAAAATGGTTGAATAAATCGTATTGAGGTGAAAATTGGTCAACAAGAACTCATGCATCCACCCTTCCTACTTGGGTGTCATGATGGATGTCATACCCCATCCCCCTAGGTAGTTACTCAGATTTATTGTTATACACATTGATTCCATCTATCTTGACACCCTTGTGTAATGCTAGCTTACAACGTACATCATACATCACCTACTGATGCTTAGATTCATTTACATTTTGATGTTATGTTTGTAAAATGTATTGGAATATCATATACATGCTCTAGCTAACACATTTTATACAGCTACTTATTTTTAGGACAATTCTTACATAGGTTCCATAATTATGCTCAAAAATAAAGGGCATTCATAGGTGTTTATCATATAGATCAGGATCCCACTTTGTTATTCATAGAAAAAATTTAGCACACAGGCTTAGTTTCAAAAATTAAACATAAGACATACATAGAAAAAAATAAAAACTTATAAAAAAGTTCAAATCACTCAAAAATTAGACCAGGCAGACATCAACATCTAGATTGGGACACTAATGCCATAGAGTGTTACTATCCACTATAGGGTGTTAGCCTTAACTTTAGGATAATATGAATCATTTAGACTAGTACACTAGGTATAGTATAGATTTGCATAGATACAGTCATAGGTTTGATAGTTATATTTAGAATTTGCTCATATACATTCATTTTAGCTCAAATTCATACCAGTTGCTCATATTTGGGGGCATCATGCACAACATGGTCACGCCCACATTTAGATTAGATACATAGATTCAACTATTACATATTAAATTTAAATTTTAGTAAACTTAGATACCAAATTAGGGGCATGTGTGTGGCACACAGTTTCCATATACTTAGCTACACACCAAGTTGATCAAATGGAATGACAAACTCAATGTCATTTTCTATGCTATATATATTTACTAATTCCAAGTTGTCACTGGATTCATGCCTTACTCTATCTATAGTGGTTTTCATTCCTAAGTGGCCTAGAGCTACCTAATATACTTGAGTGGCCATAGAGTCAAATACATAATTAGGTTTACTCAGTTAGATACTTTCAGCACTTTATACAGTATAATTATACATGCATCTACTTCACACCAGTAGAAAATGATGGATTCATGGCCTACTTGAGTTCTTGAGCCACCTACATGAGAGAGTTAGACACACTTATAGTCATATGAAGGCTATTCATAGAGATCAGGACCCACTTAGTAGGGGTGGGCAATGATGGAGTCAAAATTAGATTGATTTCCTGAGTCACCCATATGACGATTGAGCAAGTCATTAGCTAAGTCCAAGTTATTCAATGATATGATCACTATGTATACTCACAAACACAAGTTTTCACTAGGTTCATACATTGGTTCACATACCCAATGAGGTGTATTCATTAATTTCTTCTATCTTTATTCAGCTTTTACTCAATCGCTTCATTTAAGCATAGTCTTTTGCTTTTAATCATCTCTTAAGGGTTATTTTTTGCATGTTTCATTGCAAAACATTTCTTTAGATCATGTTTCACATACGTAGACCCAGATTCACATACTTAGACTCAAATACATGGGCTTCACTTCCAAGGTAAGTCTAGGTATGTTTATTTTTCCTTTATACTAGTCATTTTACTTTATTGCATTACTAGCATAAAGGGGGGAATGTAATCACCTAAAAGTGGTAATTGGATGCTAAGAGTGTTGTTTGAGTTAACCTATCCTTAGGTTATGCATAAACATATCTTAAGTATTAGACCTAATTTTTTAGTCATTGAGTAGACCATAGTCACTTATAGTCAGCCAAAACATAATCCCAAGACTGTCTTTTCAGATTCTAACCTAGTGTTTCTAACAGTTTACAAAGAAGACTTTAGCACCACATTTGGGACACTACAACCACATGACACTAGTATCCCTAATTGAGCACTATTATCCTTAGCCCTCACTCTTCTGAATAGATATGTTTTAAATGTTTGCCCCTCCTAAGGTTGGCCTAAGCATATTTTCTTATCCACATAAACAACATAACTCTATAAATACAAGTCTAATTCACCTCTATTGACTAGATAGAAAATAAATGAAAAAACTATTCAAACCAAAGACAAAGTTGAGAAAAATCAAGGTATTTGATACCTATTCTACCCTACTTATGCATGTTTCCATCTATAGTAGAACTAAACCCAATTTCAAGCATTTCAAAGTTTAATCATATTCAAGGCATCCAAGTCCACTCTCATTATAACATTCACTTGCACTTATATCAAGCACTAGGTGAGAGAACTACATCATCTTGATCCCTCTTCAAAGTATTGGCATGTAGGCAAATCTCTTTATAATGGGGTTTTGAGAATGTTCAGTCTATCCTACTAAAAAACAAAAAAATATTTATCATGCCATACTTTCAAGTAGGATTAGGTTTTGCACACTAAATTAGGTTTTTCAAGCATAATGTAGAGAT
Source organism: Torreya grandis (assembly GCA_037957365.1). Classification (NCBI taxonomy): domain Eukaryota; kingdom Viridiplantae; phylum Streptophyta; class Pinopsida; order Cupressales; family Taxaceae; genus Torreya; species Torreya grandis. The sequence goes on along the minus strand of JARHVA010000910.1, from coordinate 1,040,797 downwards.
CTAGGTTTTATGTGTATAGGAGTAAGACATAAAAATACAAGCGTAAGTACTCTTAGAAAATAGGAATAGTCTCACAAAGGGGATACTACTACCACCTAAAGGACACTACACAAATATGGTGCTACTTTTCATACTAGCCACTATTGTCTAGTGAGTAGACAAACATTAAAATCTTATTGATGACACTCAGAACTGCCCAGATCTCAATTTTTAGAACCTAGATCATTTGTGATAGTTAGTTTTCAAGATAAGTATTTATTCATGCCTATTTATTACTATTTTTAGAAGGTCAAAATAAGTCAAAAGTCATAACAAATTAGTGCTTAATTATTTCAATTTATTTAATAGATTTAGACATCTCAACATTTTAACCAAACATAAGAATTACACTTGTGAAAAACCCTAAAAGGTTAAATCACTTACACACAAAATGTTCTTTATTGTGATAAATGAAACCTTTAGGTTGAGTCATGTATATTTCCTCTTCTAAATCACCATTTAGAAAAGAATTCTTGACATCTATTTGATGGATAACCCAACCATTTTGGGTTGCAAGAGCAATTAGTAATCTAATAATACTCATTTTCACTATAGGAGTAAAGGTTTCAATATAGTCAATTCTAGGGCTTCTCACTAAACCCACGAGCAACTAATCTTGATTTAAACTATCAATTTTACCAATTTAATTATATTTTATTTTATAAATCAACTTGTAACCAACAATATGCCTTTTAGGTGGAGGTGGGACAAGATCCCAAGTCTGAATTTTAATTAAAGTATTGAACTCAACTTGCATAACAATATTCTATCTATCATTCAAAATGGGTCCCTCAAAATATTAAGGTTCATATTCATACACAATAATTAAGACATGATAAGAATGTTGACTCCTAATTAACTTATTAAGATTATCAACATTAGAATATTGGATCAGATATTTTACCATTTAGGTATTTTAGATTGACTTGAAATTCAGGGGGTTCCTCAGACTCTAAGTTATCTAAAGATAGATCAAATTCCTCTAGGGCATCTATTTTTTCATAAGGAGAAACATGAGAGTTAGGTTCATCAAAATAAGAACATTGAGGAAGTCCTACAAACAGCTCACAAAAATATTTTTTGAGAATAAGAACATTCATATTTTCATTGACTTGTGTTTTAGGCAAATCATATACTCTTAATCCTTTAGTCTTACCTCTATAACCTACAAAAATATAAGAATAAGAAGTGGGATCAAGCTTCTTTCTTTTAACTTTGGGAACAAATATGGAAGTAGGGATACCAAATATCTTAAGATGAGTCACACTTGATTTCTTTTTAAACCACATTTCTAAGGGAGTAGAAAGCTGCAAAACTCTGGTAGGGACTTTATTCAGAATATGCATAGTAGTATTCATGGCTTCAGCGCATAAGAACAAAAACATATGCATAATAAAATAGTATTCTAATCATTTCTATAATGGTTTGATTTTTTCTTTTAGTAATACCATTTTGTTAGAGAAGAATAGAGATTTGTTAGTTCCCTTTGAATACCACAACTAATGCAAAAAAAATCAGCCTCTTTACTAATGTATTCACACCATTATTAGATCTTAATCTCTTAATAGAAAAACTAGAAGTATTTTAAACAATAGATTTAAATTCCTTGAATTTAGATAATGCTTAAAATTTATTTTTAATGAAATATGACCAGATGATTCTATTATAATCATCTCTAAAAGTAATAATATATAAAGAACCCTTAAGAGATACAACTTCAACAGGTCCTACAATAGCGCTATGAATTAATTCTGAATGATGAGAGGAATTTGTATCATGATTCTTCTGAAAGTGATTAGCTTATTACCTACCACATAAGAAACTTTCACAAGTTTTATGATGGGAAGAGATAGAAGGTAAACGAAAAACAATATTATGAAAAGACATATCATGTAAACTTCTAAAATTAACACGTCATAATCTTTCATGTAATAATTGAGACTCATTCTTGTTATGTGATGAAAGTAAACATGCAAAAGAAGTAGTAAAAATGTATAAGCTATTATTTTGAACACCTTTAAACTAAGACCCAGATTAATTTCTAATGGACCACATATATTTAAGCAATGTTACTATGAAATTATCATTCCTAAGCTGAGAATAAGATAGCAATTTTTTCTTAAACTTAGGTACATAGAAAACATCATTAATAACAACATTTATAAATTTTGTTTTTCCTTACTTTGTTGCTTCTAAAATGAATTCTCCTAAATAGATATCTTCATAGATATCTCTAGAATCATACAAAATATTAGATAAGTAGGTCTTATGGTCTGATTGACCACTATCTAGAATCCATTCATTCTCATTTGAAGTAAATAATGTAGCATATAAAGAAATAAAATTTTAATTATGATCTTGATTATTATTATGATTAGGGTTTTGATTCTTATGTTTGTTTTGATTATATTTCTTCCATTTGTTATTTTTAAAAGATTGGTTATTAACTCTATCTTTATTTTTATAATATGTTTCCCTTCTATGACCAAACATACCACACAAATTATAATTTCTATTAAATTTAGGTTTATGATTCTTATTACCATATCTCTTGTTCTTATTTATGCCTTTAACATAATTAAGGTTAGGTTTATGGTTTTATTATTCTTGGAAATAGGATTGAGAGTGAGAAGTGCTTGAGTGGCATTATTTTTAGAATAAAAATTAGACATCACTTGCTCTTCTTGAATCAGAAGAGTTGCATGTTAGTGAGGTTTGGGATATCTTGCTCTGTTTGGTACTTTGAATTTAGAATTGAGATAGAATTATGATTTTTTTCATGAATGTTAAGTTGAATAATGAAATATAATAATTGATCTTGAATTAGATTACAATTACAACCATCTAACTAAGCTTTAATATTCTTAATTATAGAAAGAGAGATAACTTTTTCATCACCTTTCATAGGTGTTGTAAATAATTCAAGGATCAACTTAATAATCTTATAGAGATGAGTGCCCTCATGCATAGACTCAAATATTTTTTTGAGCATCACAAGGAAAATCCTGATTACCAATGTAGAGTAGGGATTTATCCTTAACACTATGTAAGATAGTCGACATGGATTTTTGTGATTTATGTTGAAACATATTTGAAATTTCAAAGGTAACATTTGTCCTCATGAGATTTTTTCAGTCCTGACAATAATGTTCCATAGATTTTGAGCCATAAATTCTAATTTAATGTGGATATTCTAGATATTATAGTTAGACCATTAAGAGTTTGTGATTTATCTAGTACAAAATGAGAAGCCATTGCTTCCTTTTAAACTTGACATTATGACACTAGATAAAGCTTAAATTTGAACCATTTTTTAATGTGAATGTTTCACTGAAATTTTGCTTTATTTTCTTTAAAATGAAAGTTGTAAGATTTGAAAGAGGGATAAGGTTAGTAGAACCTGATGTGTTATGCACACATGAATCTAGACAATTGTGGATACTCCATTTTGTTTGGGGAGGATGACCTATAGATAAGAAAAGACTATAAGAGAATCGTTGATTAGTGAGATAGTAGGGTGGATTGTCTTGCATGAGCTAGATCCAAGAAGTACAAACTTCTCTAGAGACTGTCAATCCACACTTTTAAAACACTTAAATTTTGATAAAAAATAGAAATAAATGATTGAATACTATTGTTAAATTACTCAAATTTGATTTAGAAAATAATTTGAAGTTTTTTTATAAAACAAAAACTCAAAAAGTGGAATTTGGGTATGGGTAGATGGGTCAAATCAACTTTCTATTAGAAAATGACACATAGTATCCACTAGTGATTGGGTATGACTATTGGTAGTTAGGTGACTATTGGTGGTTGTTAACCATAAATGGTTATAAAATTCCATCAATGGTTAGATAAAACCATTGAGGGTTACTATTGAGCCTGGTTTGGGAAGAAAAGTCTGTTGGGGAGGTTATAGAGAGGTTCTATGAGTGATGTTTGGGTTGGATGTGTGGTTATAAGGTAGAAAGTAATTCTCAGAGGTATCTGGTGTAAGGATTAGGTGTTTAGGTGAGTGGTAATGGTTTGAAGGTGGTTTTGGGTAGGAAATGAAAAGTTTAGAGTTGAAAAACTCCAATATAGGAAAATAGGATGAAAGGGATATAAAGGGGAATGACACAAGCAATGAAACAAATAAAACTAATTACTAAATCTTGATTAAAAAAACATAGATACTTAGCTTATAGGTATTACTGGTCTAAGGAATGTTGGTGTGGACTGAAATCTTGTTGTGGATCATGGAGAAATGTTAGTAGAATAAAAGTACCTTAGCTCAAGACAATGAGTTACAGAAGCACCCTAAGCCTCTGACCTAGTTCTTGGTTCACTAGGAAGCTTTTGGATTTGCTTGAGAGTCAAAATCTCTTGCCCCTACCTAATTGATAATGATTATCCTTTCAAACTTCTCTTCATCTCTTAATTTAGAGGAAAGGGAGATTCAAATCAAAGAGTTTAACAAACGGTTTATCAAACATTCTAATCATGTGAGCAGTAGACTAAATTTAGACAGTAAGTAATCAATGAGTGAGTTGTAGTTGAACTACAATTAATTCTTTTAATTATGTAATAGTTTAAGTAATTATCAATGGTTTGGGTCACTTTTGATGGTTGAGGGTCGATCATCAGTGGTTAGGGAGACAGTCAAAATGGATAAGATTAGTCATTTTTACTTATGTTTGGTGGTTAAGAAGTTAGGAAATGGTCTAAGGTTAAATAATGGGATAATTAATGAATAAACTAACCCAAAAGGGGCCAAGGAGTGGTTTAAAGGTTAATACAACATCTAGAACCATGGTGTATAGTTTTCTAGTGTCTACATTTTACCCTTTCTTATTATATAATTTGTATCAGCAAACTACAAAATAAAAAAAATGGAAGGTTAGTAAAAGGTTGGATGCCCCAAGTATGGGAGGAGGTTGTTCCCCCTTAAATAAAGAATTGATAAGGTGAAAAAAAGTTAATGGTAGGTTTGAAAAATAGATAAGGTTTATGTGAAATTTGATTTGGTGGGAATTTAAATGCTAACAAGTGCACAAAATATGACTAGGTATGATATCATAGATCACACATAGACTAGGTTGCCATAGTTGAGGTAGCTATTAAAATAAGGTTAGACTAGAAGGACAAGTGACAAGGTAACTAGGCCATAGTGTTAGGCATAGCTGATATGGGTTACTCTATAAACTCAAGTCTCCTAGGCAAGGTTAATTTATTCACAGGTATTCGAGGTAAGATGTGATCCTGAGAAGATAAAATGGTTGTAGGTGTCAAGACTATAGAGGGTCATGCTCTGAGGCACCTAAATGGTTAGTGTACAAAAGCAGTGCACATTTGTCAAATATGGTAAGGTAATCAATCTAGTCAAAGTGACCAAGGTAAGGTTATCATAAAAAAGTGACAATGGTGGGAAAAAATGACTAAGGCAACGTTATTTAATTGGTTAGTTGGTGGAGAAGGAGTTTCTCTCTAATGGGAGCAATGTTTGTGGTAAGGTGGTCCTTTGGGAAAAGGATACAATGGGATGGGAGAACCCTAGAGGATTCAATCATTGACGGTAGGATTTTACCATTAGTGTTCACTTGGTGGCCATTAGCAGTCAAAAAAACCATAAAAGGTCAAAAGTGGGTTTTATTTTCTCATTAGTAAATTGACCTACATCACTACCCATTTTAATCTTGTGTTAAAATAGTGATGGTTTGTCTTATGCCAGCTAAGTGAGTTGGGTAGTGTTTAACCGCAAGTTGACTGAGGAGGTAGAGGTTGACTGAGGTGGGCGATATTAGATTTGAGAGCTAGCTAAGATGCAGTGAGGTTAAGGTAGAGCATAGGGCCGAGTAGCAATGGTGGTTTTGAGGGCTCCACCATGATGGAGGGCATACAATGAAGTAGGGGGTGTCTTGAATTTGTAGCTTTTGTGTTGTGATTTTTAATTATTTTGTTGTGTGGGTGGGTTAGGTGTTGAAAATTGAGGGATTATAGTTTTTTGTATGAAATTTGTAGAGGGGTGAAATGGGTTGAGGTAGTTAAGGTAGGGGAGGGTTGTAGAGGTTTACATAAAGTTCAAGTGTTTTATTGATTGTTGTTTGGGTTGGATGGGTTAGACCTAGGTTTAGGTCACTAATGATCACCACACAAGGACCATTGGTGGTCACTATCAATCGTCATCGATTGATAGGTGACTGTCAAGTGGTTGATGTGTGGATCATCGATGGTCCACCATCAAACCATTAGTGGTTGAGGTTGATTGATGATGATTCCTCAAGAATCATTATTGGTCGATACTCAACCATTGGTGGTTTAGCATTAGGTTGGTGTAAATTTTAAAGTTTAGTTTAGGTACATTTGAAGGTAGGAATTATGAATGGAATGAGATACAGAAGTTAGGGGTTAGGAATGGGTGAAGGGTAGGAGTTGGGTAAAGGAGGTAAGGTATGATAGGTTTTAAGATAAGATGTGGTTTAAGTAGGATTTGGTTAATTTTAGGTAAATAGGTTAAGGTAGGGGTGAGGGTTAATAGGTAGAATATATAGGCAATGTTTGATGGGTAAGTTAAACTAAGGTATACATCTAACTTTGTGGGTGAGAGAGTAGCTACAAATGAAAGACCAAGTGCTTCAGCTCCTAGATGAGGTACGTAGGGATATAACAAACCAAGAGTGGGAGCATATAACTATAGTAATCCTAAGGGGCATGAGGTATTATCAGCATGTGCCTAGAGACATGACTATGATAATGGCCCTCATTAAGAGATAGGATTAGACTACCAACACATTCTTACTTCCTATTGGAGAGATTATCATCCTACCAGAGGCTATTCATCAAATTTTATGGCTACCAATATGAGGTGAGTTGATAAAGCATATTGACATTAAGGATCAAGATGTGCATATAGATTAGTTATTTAGTATGAACTTTATTCATAGTAGGTGGCATGCAGGAGGTTTCCGTTATGCACCTATGTATTAGATTGATAGGAGAGGGAGATAGCTAGTCATGATGATGATGATAGACATTACTTATTATGCACTCCTAGATTCTAGTGGTGGTATATTTACCTTTTTATTGTTTAGTGTTCATGTTGACATGATGATCAACTAGATAATATTTGCTTGGGCCCTAGATTTACTAGTTTAGATCTATCAAGAGCTTTAGGGATATAGAGTATAAAGCATTATTGTATTAGTATCAACTTTATTTTTCATTGTTAGGCATATGATCATATTAGGGTGCTTCAACCAAGTAGATTACCATGGCACACATGGACCCAAATAGACTTCAAAGTTGGTTTCATGAGGTGGAGAGTTGATTATGCACTTATAGTACTAGGGGGAGTAGTACGAGACTTGAAGTGGTATAGGGACAAGTTGGAGGCACTAGTGGATGTAAAGGTCATCTAGATCCCATATACTAGATTCCCAACATGGGTAAACTATGTGAAGTAGACTTTGTCACTGTAGGATTATAGATGGATATATGAGAGGCAGGAGCATGAGGTGGAGCTCATCTAATTTGACAAGGTCAAGAGGTAGTTTGAGCTTGTGTAAGGTGTCTGAGGTCATTTTCCAAGATATAAGAGAGAGGATGCCAAGGTGCCACTACCTCTGATAGAGCTTAAAGAGATAGAGATTGATCATGAGGAGCTATTAGTGGCCATAGTTATTGATGATATAGGGTTTATCCTAGATTACCTTATATGGTTTTAGGTGCATTATGAAATGGTTGTGTTTAGGGGAGAAAGTGTGCAGTAAGCTCTTGATGTAGACATGGTAGAGGGGGTGGGGATCAGATGGATGTGGATGCCCCTAATAGGTAGGCACTTATTGTAGACAGAGATCAGGTAAGGGTAGCTCTAGCTACAACACAAGTAGCTTTAGCAATAGTGACCCAGAGAGAGAACCAAACATAGGGCTAGGTGGCCACTATTACGTAAGAGAGGGATCAAGGTAGAGCATAACTAGCATTGGTCACATAGGAGAGATATGTTTTGAGATAGGTAGGAGGGTAGGCACTAATGCCTACAAGACCATCAAAGACCATTCTTGTGGATAGGTATGTGGCCAAGATCGATGAGCTTATATATTATGAGGCATTAGTCTTTAGACAACTTACAAATGAGCCCTAATATGGTGAGTACAGATCATTGGTTGTTGGGGGAGTTAGTAGTATGACATCAGGTTAGTGGGAAGCATCTATGGGTTCATAGATAAGGCCAATAAATAGATAGTATCTAGGGATCAATAGTGATCCTCCACCTTAGAATCTTGTGAGATGTATATTTTGCATGTATTATATGATTTTGATATCAGCCTGTAAGCCGATGTAGTGAGATATACACATTATTGTGAGAGACACAAATATTTATGTTATATATAAGATTATTTCTATTATGATCTCATGATGTGATCATGGTTATGGATGTGGCTTATGGTTTATGGTTATTGGTTATTGATGATTTAATTTATGATGTGATGATGTTGTTTATGATAGGATTATGATTTTGTGATGTGATTATGATTTTATGGATGTTGCTTATGGTTATGGATGATTAATTTTATGTTCATGATGTTGCCTATGATGTTATTGGACATGATGATGATGTTATGATTAACACTCTCTCATGAGTAGATGTATGTTTTGTTAGAAATGTAGATGTTTTAAATTAATGAATATGTGTTCTCCTTTATCTAGATAGACGTGTGATAGATAACATATGTGATGACTCATTTCAAAACAAATGATGAAAGGATTATAGATGTGAAAAATGGTTCTAATTAGTTGATGTGATTGGTTAGAAGGGTGAAGTGATGTTTGATGTATGAGATGTTAATTCATTAAAATGGTTTTATGATTAAAAATACTTAAACAAATAAGGTAAGAAGGCAATCACAAAATAAAACACATATTTTTTATTTAGAGGTTTTTAATGAATTGCATTTGCTTAGATGAAGGTTAATTAATCTTAAAACACATGGAGTAAGTTTGGACAATGAAAGAAAGATAAAACAATCAAAATGCAATCATCTAGTGAATGTATCAACAAATAGTTTTAAGAAAACAAGGAGACATGATGCTTCTTCTTTCTACAAGACCAAAATAAAGAGAAGTTAGATCAGATCATGAACATAATCCCTTCACATGCTTTATGTCAGTGTTTGTCAATTGGTAAAAAAATCTCTTCATCACATAGTGTCAAGTAAGCTCAAAATCCATTATTTTATAAAGGGTATAAAGGGGAGATGGATGATAAAGGAACCTTTATGTGAGGTTAGCTTGCCTCTTCTGTAGGTTGTTAAAGAGTCAATATGAAGAAATCTATGTCATAGATGGTGTATATTGATCGATGCAAGAAGTCTAATCATGAAAGTTGATTGCAGCTTTCAAATAATGGGTCTTTTTTTATTATTATTGCTTTGAGGAAACTAATCAATGTGAGAAGTTTCCAAAAAATTGCTTGTTTTTTAAAAATGCATTTACCTATCCATCCTTCAATGGAGTGGTGTAAGCTTTTTGAGACTTGTTTTAGGATTTATGATAGTTGTCCTTCAAGGGAGCAGTCTACCTTACATTAAGCAATTTTGATTGGTTTTGGTAGTTATCCTTCAAAGGAGCAATCTGATAATGCTAGAAATGATCCATAAGATAGACAGTTGTTAATGTTTTTATTTTGATGACATATACCTACTTATATAGTCTAAAAGGCTTACCTTTGTAAAGGTTAAAATAGCGGGTGAGAGGATTCATTGAGGGAAAAAAACCATGGGATTCCATCCCATTAGGGATGAAAATTATCCATGAGAATCATGTCATGGGTAGAGTTGTGGTACCTATGTTTAGGATTGAGGATACAATTGTGATGGAAAATTGCATGATTTTGTGCTTTAATCATTAGTCCTCAAAGTGAGGTGATGAAGGTGAAAATCTCACAAAATAAGGGATAAGCTTAAGTTAGATAGAAGGTGAGTTTAATCTTATTTAATAAAAGAAAGGATGTATATGCAAAGCATTGAGAGGCTTAGGTTCAAGTTTCCCCTCAAGAGAGGATAATTGGTAAGTTCCTAAATAATACTTGTGTGTTATGATATAAGGTCCAAGCCAATTGAAAGCAAACTTGCCCCACTTGCTTTTCTCCATATTGGTTACATGTTTATTTTCCTTTAAGATGAGGTCTCTAATATTGAATTCTCACTCTCTTAGGTTTTTGTTATAGGTGTGATTGATTCATTCTTGGTAGACATGAAGATGGTTGAGCATGGTCAAATGATGTTCATCAAGTAGCTCAAGTTGGGTTAAACATTCCTAATGATAATCACCCTCAAAAATGATATCCTATAGGGATATGCAAAGAGATGGAATTTGGACTTTGAGAGGTGAGACAACCTCTACTCCAAAGACAAGAGAGAGAGGGGTAGCACCTGTATGGGTTTGAATGCTAGTATGATATGCCCATAAGGCACAAGAGATGTGTAAATGCCAATCTCAACCAAATGCATTAACCATTTTAGTTAGTATTTTGTTAAGGGTTTTGTTAGAAGCTTCAGCCTATCCATTAGATTATGGATGATAAGGCAAGGATAAACTTAACTTAATGTCAAACATGTCACAAAAACCTTGGAATTTTTGGTTCTTAAAATATTTACCATTATCTATGATTATCTTATGAGGAACACCAAAATGACAAATAGTGTGATGGTTAATAAAATTGATAATCTTTTTGGCTTTGATTGATATGAGAGGAATAGCCTCCACCCATTTGGTAAAATATTCTATCACAGTGATGATATAATGATGTCATTGTGAAGAATAGGGATTAATTTCACCAATAAGATCTAGTCCCCATTATGAGAAGGGCTAGAAATCCTTGGATTTTTGGAGGTTATGACTAGCTGTGTGATGTCAATGTGTTTTTGACATTTAACACACTTCTTCACATAATCACAACAATCCTGATTAAGGGTGGGTCAATAGTAGCCAAGGTGAAGGATATGTTTAGCGATAGCTAGGCCACTAAAGTATCCTCTGCAAATCCCATCATGCATTTACTTGATAGCATGAGAGATTTCATGGTTACGTATGCAATGAAAAAGAAGACCATCAAAGTTGTGTTTATAAAGAATTCACCCTAGTATGGTGTAATGAGAGGTACTCTAAATGAATGATCTTCAACCTTTCCTAGAAAAATTAGAAGGGACAATGGCAAGGTTGAGATAGTCAAAGGTTTGCTTATACCAAAGATCATATGGGCATTCTTCCACACTATAGATGGAAGGAAGATTTGATTAGGTATAATAGGTTTGGTAAGATGATAGATAATAATAAATAGCTTAGAGTTAAAAGGTGTGGATGGTATCTGGGAAGCAAGGGAGCCCATCATGTTGATAAACTTGTTTGTAGACCATAAAATGGTTTAGATAAGGTAATGTTCAAATGACACCAAGAGTAAATTGACTAATTATTTGTACTATTACAAAACATCATTCTTACATTGGAAATAACCATTGATTTGATTGACCATGAGTTGGGAGTCACCAAAAATACTAATCATTTTGACTCCCAAGGCTAAAGTAGTTTGAAGATCTATCACTAGGGCTTTGTATTTAACCATATTATTGGTATAATTAAAGTCAAGTTTGAAGGATAAAGGAAGAGGTTCAATGTCAAGGGGAATAAGGATGATACCAACTCCCCCACCATGTTGATACTTTGATCTATTGAAGAACATGGTCATTTGATAGGTGATGTCCTCTTGAGAAAGGGTCGTGATGGATTCATCAGGAAATTTGAGAGAAGGTTGGTTATTGGCTAAAGATGCTTCAACCAATTGGTTGGAAATGACTTGCCCTTTAATTGACTTCTACTAGAAGAACTCAAGGTCAAACTTATCTAAGAGCATGAGCCACTTATCCATATATTGATTTTGGTATGGCTTGGAGTGCATATACTTGAGTGGGTCAGTGTTGGTTATGACATAGGTTTTGTGGTTAAGAAGGTAATGGTGGAGTTTGGAGGCCATGAAGACCAAGGAGAGGTAAAGTTTTTTGTTATGGGTGTATCGAGTCTCATATTGTATAAGCGTATGACTTATATAGTAGACAATTTTTTCTTTATGTTATTCATCTTGATGCACAAGCATTACCCCTAAGGAGTGAATGATGGCAGAAATATAAAGGTAGAAAGGTTGATCCTCTTTGGGAAGAATGAGGATGGGTGGACAAATAAGGTACTCTTTAAGTGAATCAAAGGCCTTTTAATAGTCCTTATCTCACTTAAAAAATACATCTTTTTTAGAAGGTGGTGAAAAGTTTGGCATCTATCAGATAGCTAAGAGATGAAGCGATGAATGGATTTGAGCTTCCCCTCCAAGATATAAAGTTGCTTGAGGTAGGTGGGAGGAGGCATGTCAAGGATCACTTTGAATTTGGTAGGATAAATTTCAATTCCTCAAAAGGAGACAATAAAGCCAAGGATCTTTCCTAATAAAACCCAAAAAATACATTTCTTAGGGTTAAGGCAAACATGGTAATGGATGAGGCATTTGAAAATAACTTTGAGAACTGATAAATGATCTTTACAAAATTTAGATTTCCTAAGAATGTCATCTATATAATCCTCCATGATTTTGTCAATAAGGTCATGGAAGGTATACATCATGGCACATTGGTAGGTTGCATTAGCATTTTTCAGACCAAAAGGCATGACCCTATAGTAGAAGGTTCCCCATGGGGTGATAAAGTCAGTTTTATGTTGGCCTTTAGGGTCAATCAAGATCTAATTATAGCTTGAGAAACCATTCATAATAGATAGCACTTCATGGTCAGTTTTAAGATCAACAAGTTGGTCAATGCTTGGCAAAGGGAAGTCATCTTTTGGGTAAGTAAGATTAAGATCGCAAAAATCCACACAAATGCAAAGTCCCCCTATTACTTTAGTGATAGGGATGATATTCAATACCCATTGGGGATAGTCAATGGGTTGGATGAATTTTATGGATAGGAAGCATTAAAACTCTTCTTTGACAAGAAGGGCTATGTGAGGGTGCATCCGATGAAGCTTCTGTTTGATAGGCTTGGCATCACGGGTAGTAATGATATTATGTGTAGTGATTAAAGGGTCAATTCTTGGCATGTCACTATAAGACCAAGAAAATGTTATGTTATGGTCTTGCAGGAAGGAGGGAAAATCTTGAAGCTCTGAGGAATCCAATGATTGGCTGATTTTGACAATGTGTGGGTTAGCTTGAGTACCTAAGTTGACATCAATAGTGGATTCATTCAACATAGTTGAAGTCTCAAAAGGGATAGATTTGTGGATAAAGGAATCTTATGCACCAAAATAGGAAAAAAGGGAACCATCATCCTAACATCAAATGGTATTTATGGTAAGAGAGTCATCCTCTACCATCTTAGGATGAGTCAAAAGAATGGTTACGGTCTCCCATCCTTTTGATAAGTCAGGGGTCTAAGGCTAATCATGTTGATAAAAAAAAGTTAGGGGGGATGATATCAAAATCCTTAGATTTTGATGGTGAAGGGGTTGGTGAGGGTAGATCCTTCTCATCAATAATGGTAATGAAAGGTGAATTGGTTGGCTCTTTACGTGGAGAAAATTTAAGACCAAATATTTCATGAGGATTTTGGGTCTTACATGAAAATAACTCATGCAGTCTATGCTCATAATGTCCTAGACTGAATCCCTTCCAAACAAACCTATGGAAGTATGTCTTAGAGAACTTAGATTTATCTAGATAGGAGAAATTGGAGGTGAATGGTCAAATAGAAGAGGAGGTAGAGGTGGCAAAAAGTGGTTGATCAAGTCTCCCATAGACAATATTACTTTATAGATTGGAAGGTCTGAAAGGAATAATGGTTTCGATATTGAGATCATAATCAAGATTTTGGTCAACGTTCCTATACTCTTAGGGAGTAAGGAAGGCATCTAAGGTCAAAAGGAAATACTCCCCAAGAAAGAGACATTGGAATGTTGATTCTAAGGTTCCTTCATGGGGATTTGGGTAGAAGGGATGGATGAGCTAGTCGAGGCGTGATTGATGGAAGATGTGGAGTCATCTTTGGTTGGTAGAGGTTTGGTTGATGGAAGAAGAAGAACGTCATTTGGTTGGTACATCATGTTGCATGATGTAAAAGGTCTTGGGTCAGCTTGTATGGTAACTACTTGACCTTCGTGCTCAAACATGATGCACCAATGTAAGGTAGATGTCACACAACCCATGGAACAGATCCATGGGCATCCTAGTAAAATGTTATATTTGAAATTGCCTTCTACTATGTAGAAGATCTCAAGAAGCATGTGAGGTCCTAAATAAATATGGAGGACAATATTTCTTAGAGTTGTTTCCATAGTGTCATTAAAGGAATGAAGTATCATTGTGGTTTCTAACATAATGTTCTCTAATAATTTTAGCTAGTCATGTGTGTGGTAGGAGATAATGTTTATGCTAGCTCCTCCATCAATAATTACCCTTTTTATGTGGGTTTGGTTCATGTATGTGGTAATGAAGAGGGGAGGGTCTAGATCATTTACATAAATGGAGGGTATTTCTAAATCCTTAAAGGTAACAAGGGTGGGAAGCTAGAGGGCTTCGAAAAAGGCTACTAGAGGTTGTGGATCTTCTAGTTAAACCTCTATGGTCTACAAAGCCTCTATCATCACCTAGTAGTGATGGCATGAGGTATTTATTAGTTTATATAAACAAATCGTCATTAGTGTTTGGTGAAGTTGCTTTAGAACAACTCTTTGGATTGACATGGAAGGGTTAGACTAGGAGGCACCCAAGATGGACACCCTAGGCTTGGGTGGAGGTTAAGGTGCTTGTGTTTGGTTGGGTGATTGGGTGGTGGAAGAAGGGTATGTCTATGGAATCTACACCTTTTCCTTCCCTTTATCCTTTTGTTAGGATTTTGAATGTGTGACCACATGGATGGTATGGATTTGGGATAGAGTTGGGTTAGAGGATCGATTCAGTTCCTCCTCACTCTTAGATAAAAGTGTGGGGATAGGTAGCTTTGGGGTGATTACTTGTGGTTTTTGTATTAGTGGTGGGTTCATGGGAGGTTTATCTAACAATAATTCATCCTCATCACATAGTTAATGGACTATGACTTGGAGAGCTTTGTAATTCTTCGTATCATGTCTTAACATTCTATGGTAGGAGTAAATCAGATAATCATTAAACTAGGATGGCTTAGGACTATGAGGGTCAAATGGTTTTATAGGAGGCAAAGTCAATCAAGAGGCTTTAAATAATCTTTACAAGATATTTGAGTAAAATTATAACAAAGTTGATAAGGGTGTTAGGATTTCAGATTTGACTTTTGGGGTGGAGGCCTTCTTAGGAGGAGGCTTCACAATGGGAGTTTTAGATGGTGGAATATTCTTGGCAGGTGGTTTTGGAGTAGATTTCTTAGGGGTTAAAGTTTTGGATGTAGAAGGAGTAAAGGTATAAGGTTTGGTAGTGGATGGTTTGGAGGTAGAAGGTGCAAAAATAAAAGGCTTGGTAGTGGGTGGTTTGGAGGTAGAGGGTATGGAGAGGATAAGTAGAGGTGTAGCTTAAAGAGGTAGTTGGGTTCAGGTTATCTTTGGGAGACTTGTTTTCTTAATGGAAGGATGAGGTCCTAGGATGGAAGAAGTATGGAACCCTAAAATAAAAGGCAAAGTAGAGACAGGTGGCAAGATTTTAGTTTTTGGGATCCTAAGTGGCTCTATTTTCTTAGTTGGCTTAACATGGGGTTTCTTTAGTGGGCTAGATGGTGTTAAATCCAATTTTAGTGGAGGGTGAGTAGGGATCATGCCTAATTTTTTGATGGGCTTTGTTGGGATGGTAGAAGGTGCTTTTGTTGCTTTGGGTAGACTTGGTTTGGTTGGTTTAACTATGGTTTGAGAGGTGGAGGTTTCTATTGGTTTGTTTGGGATGATGGTGGGTTCACTAGTGGAAGTGGAAGGTTGGGTAGATAATGGTATGGTTGAACGATCTTGCTTGGTTGGATAGGGGAGCCCAATATGATGCCAAATTTTGGAATGATCCATGTTGGGTTGGGATAAGTACTCCAAGTTTTGAACTAGTCTAGAAAAAATCTTATAGACAGGTTTGGTTCCTTTGGTATTGGTCACAAAGGACAAACCCATGGGTCTAGAGAGAGGATTGGCTACCTTGTCCTTTTCCTCAATCAAAGGCTCCAAGGTTTTGGAAGGTGATTATTCCATGGAAGGAGTAGGTAAAGTGACCTCTTCCTTAGGAATGCTTTCTAAATAAAGAGTGGATTGCTCTATGATGAAAGAGAAAGGTATGGTGGTAATGGTTTCTTTCTTTAGTGTGTCTTTCAAAGGAGAGGTTGGAAGCTTCACTACCTCAATAAGTGGAGAAAGGGGAATAATTTCTTCCTTTGTTTCAGTTCCCAAAGGAATAGAAGGTGACTCCATCACATCAATAAGTGGGGAAGAAGAAGTGGTTTGGGAAATGGTTTCCTTAAAAATGAGCTCACTAAGGACCACATTGATAATATGGACCTCAGGGTTGTGAGAGGATTATGCTTTATTATTTCCATTGTTCATGAAAGGGGCATGGTTGGGAAAAAGTTGTCTAAATATGTCAAGTGATTGTTTTGGGAGTACATTAGTATTATCAAAAATGAGGTCCCCCTTATAAATCAACCCTTGGACAATGCTTTTGAAGGTATTACATCTACTCACATCATGTCCAATGACATGGTGGTAACCACATAATTCATTCTTCTTATACCAACCAGGTACAGGATGAGAGGAATCAAATTATTGTGGGGGTTTGATTAGAGGAAGTTATATGATATTTGATTTCAAAAAAAATTCCAAAACTTAAGCATATGGCTCCTTTAGTGGAGTATATTGATTTTGGTTGTTACAATTTTGGTTTTGGGTAATCTGGTTGGAAGAATTAGAAAATTTGGGTTGGTTAACAACTATAGGAGGGGTAGTTTTAAGGACAATTGTATTCATAGTTCCCTTGGTTTTGGTGTTGTTTTTGGAGCGGTTGGTGGTTTTAGAGGAGGAAGTCTCATTTGAATTGAAACTAGAGTTTTTGTTTCTCAATTTTACCTTCCCCTCATCAATGGTTCTAATATCTAATTTTTGGGCCATGGTGAAATCCTCATTAATTGTCTTGAAAGTCTGAACCTGTAGAGTGGAGGAAATATGTTTAGCACAAGCTCGAGAGAAAATCTCAATCAACTTAGGTTGGGGTAAAGAGAAAGAGAGTTGGTTTATCAAACTTCTCCAACAGGCCACAAAATTAGCAATTGACTCATCCTCAAATTGTTGAATGGATTAGAGATCGATAATGGAAACTTTATTAGATATATTTATGGAAAAATGATCTAAGAAGGTTTGAGTTAATTAGGTAGAATAAAATAGGGAATGTTTGGTAATAGCACTATAAAAATCTAATGTCAAACCAGATAGGGACATGGGAAAGGTATGAAAAAAGATAGCATCATCATAAGCAATCAAATAGCAAGTGTCTAATTGATCTAAGATGTTGTTGGGGATCTTCCTTGCTCTAAAATTTTGAAAATTTGAAAATTTACCATTGAGGAGGATAAGGTCAGATTGAGATGGATGGATGAATTGGTTCATTACAAATTTGATCATATTATAAGAAGTTATGGGCACCATAAATAGATGACTCCAAATTGGTCATCTTATTTATTAACATCTTAATTAGATCAGTTTTCATTTGTGTACCCCCATAGTTGTAGGGTAAATTATGTTGGGTTTGGGTAGGTGCAACATATGGATAGCTACTGGAAGGTTGTGAGGTTTCCACATATTGGTATGTAGACATCGGTGGTTGAGAGAATGACATGTATGAGTAAGTGGATATGGGAAGTTGGGCAAAAGGTGGAGCCATATACCCTTATGGATTAGGAATATAACTTGGGTTGGGTGCAATGGGTAATTGTTGAGAAAGTGACATGGCTTATGTTTGAGGTATTATTGGGTTGATAGGTTGAGGATGGGTGGTAACCTTGGTACCAATGAGTGGAAGGGTAGAAGGTATGGAAACCACCAAACTTTGAAATGGAGTGGCGGTTGGTGAGCTAGAGGTAACAAGAGGAAGGGTGGCAATGCTAGTAGAGGGTACTCTAATGGTAAGTAGAGTATAGGTGCCTAAAGGTTAGGTTTATCCTATACTATAAGAGTTATTAGTTGGGGTGGAAGGCATTTGGGTGTTGGTTTGTTGGATGGGTTAGTTTTGGATGGTGGTATTGGAGGGATTGTTTGTAGAAGAAGATGCTTGGGTAACTAAGGGTTGGGTGGAAATGGTGGAAATAGAGGTGCTACCCATAAAATGGGATGGCACACTAAAGGTGGATCAATAGATGGAACTGAAGTAGGGGTGCAGTGAAAAATGGTGTTAAGGTAGTGTTGGAGGGCTATGGGGTTATTATCTAGAAAGGTGGAAAAATATGTATCTCCTTAGATAATCATCCAAGGTATAATAGGACTTCCAGAATGGTGTGGTGAACTTTCAACATCTGAATGGTACTCCATGGATAAGAAAGAAGATGAATATGGGTGGTTAGGAGGTGGATCCTGACTTTCTTAGTTTCTTAGTTGTTATCTAGTGAGAACCATGCAAGGAAGGGGAAAAGGAAGATAAGAGCAATCTCATAACTCAAAAGAGAAGCAATCAAATAAAAATGTCTCTAGGAAAACAATGCATAAAAAAAAGTGTGTTAAAATCCTAAGCTACCTTTTATCTCTCTTTAGGCTTATGCCTCAATTTTAAAGAAGTTATGAAGACCAATTTGGGCTTGTAGAGTGGGTATTAGAAGAAGATGTCTAAGGATGGTTTCGGGTAGTTAAAGGCTCTCAAGATCTATAATATAACTTAGTATGTGGCTTAATACTGGGGCTTACTCCCTCACTTCACACACTAAAATGATAAGGGTGTCCTGTACTTATCTATAATATATTGAGTTACTAGAGATTATACTCAGCTAGTGTACCGAGTTGGTTCTCCCTTTGGTGGTGAAATCCAAGTAGGATATCCGAGGAAAGGTGACTACTAGGTGATGAAATCCCAATTAGGCCTTATGTCAATGTTTTCATGTTTGATTTAATGTGTGATTTGGTATTTGTGTGTGGATAGAAGTGAGACTATGATTAATTTGCTTGGTTAATTTAAGCTATGTGAGCTAACCAACACAAACAAACTATGGATGCAAAGTTAATTATAATCCAAAATGAAAATTTTGGTGTCTTTTCAAATGAATATTAAATAACTATGATGCACCCAAATATGATGATAATGCAAATCCTAAGCCTAGGATGAGTAATTTTGATTTTCAGAAGTGAAAGCAAAACAAGACAATTTTTACTTTTTTTGTAAGAAAGCAAAAGAAACTAGAACTTACATTTTGGAATTGAAGAAAGGAAATAAGGAACATTTAATTTTCAAAAAAGAATGCAATGAATGACTCTTATCTAATACAACATAATGTCCTATAACTACAAACCCAATAGAAAGCTCAAGGGTCCCACCAGGTGTGCTAGAATGATTCACTAAATTTTGCTTTATTTTCTTTAGAAAGAAAGTTGTAAAACTTAAAAGAGGGGTAAGGTTAGTAGAACCTGATCTATTGTGCTTGCATGAATCTAGATAGTTTTGGATACTCCTTTTTATTAAGGGGGGATGACTTATACATAAGAAAACACTAAAAGAGAATGGTTGATTAGTGAGATAGTAGGGTGGATTGCCTAGCATGAGCTATATCCAAGAAGCATAAGCTTCCTTGGAGACTATCAAACCACACTTTCAAAACACTTAAGTTTTGATAAACTAAAAATAGGTGCTTACATGAAATAATAGAAGATATTGAAATCAAAAACAATAAATGCTTGGAAAAAACACATGATTTTGATTTAAAATAGAAATAAATGATTGAATACTAATGCTAAATTACTCAAACTTGATTCAAAAAATAAGTTGAAGTTCTATGATAAAATAGAAACTCAGAAAGTGGAATTTGGTTGTGGGCAAATGGGTCAAATTAGTTTTGTATTGTAAAATGACATACAATGACCGTTAGTGGTTGGGTATGATTGTTGGTGGTTAGGTGACCGTCGGTGGTTATTAATTGTCAACGGTTATAAAAGTCCATCGATAATTAGATAAAACCATCAATGGTTATTGTTGGGCCTAGTTTGAGAAGAGAAGTCTATTGGAGAGGTTACATAGAGGTTATAGGAGTGATGTTTGGGTTGTATGTGTGGTTGTGAGATAAAAAGTAATGCTCCAATGTATCTGGTTCAAGGATTGGGTGTTTAGGTGAGTGAGAATGGTTTGAAGGTGGTTTTGGGTAGGAGATGAAATGTATGGAGTTACAAAACTCCAACAAAGGAAAATGGGATGAAAGGGAAATAAAGGGGAATAACACAAGTAATGAAACAAATAGAACTAATTATTGAATTTTGATTTAAAAACATAGATACTTATCTTTTAGGTGTTGTTGGTTTGAGGAATGTTGGAGTGGGCTAAAAGCTTGTTGTGGATCCTAGAGCAATGTCCGTGGAATAATGATACCTTGGCTCAAGATAATGAGTTTTAAAAGCACCCTAAGCCTCTGATGTGGTTCTTGGTTTGTTGGGAAGCTTTTGGATTCACCTAAGAGTCAGAATCTCTTACCCCTACCTGATTGATCCTGATGATCCTTTCAAACTTCTCTTCATATCTTAATATAGAGGAAAGGGAGGTTCAAATCAAAGATTTTAACAAATGGTTTATCAAATAGTCTAATCATGCATTGATAATGTGAATAGTAGAATAAATTTAGACAATGGTTAATCAATAAGTGAGTTGCAGTCAAACTGTAGTTGATTCCTTTGATCATGCAAGAGTTTAAGTAACCATCGATAATCTGGGTCAACCATTGGTAGTCAAGGGTTGACCATCAGTGGTTATAGAGACAGTCAAAATGGCTAAGATTAGTCATTTTTACTTATGTTTGGTAGTTGAGAAGTTAGGAAATGGTTTGAGGTTAAATAATGAGAGAATTAGTGAATAACCTAACCTAAAAGGGACCAAAGGGTGATTTAAAGGTTAATGCAACATCTAGAGCCATGGTGTATGATTTTTCAGTGTATATAGTGAATTTATACTCTATTTGAAAATAAAGTAAAATTTAAGTGTAAACAAATAATAATTGATCAAATTAATTCTAGACAAAGCAAGAGAATTGTGAAAGATTGTAACAAAATAAGGTATCACAAGTATCACAAAAAATACACTAATGTAAGAACAATTTTTAAAAATGAACTTTGTTTAATGTAAATTTTAAATTTATTTGATATTAAATCAAATTACAAGCATGAACAAGTAAAATTCATTCAAATTTATGCTAAACAATGCGAAAAATTGAAGCAAAATACACTAATTTGTGTGTCACAAGAGTTGCACACAAAATAAATATTAAAAAATTATGATTAAAAAATGTGTAAAATATATAATAGGATGTTTCAAAACAAAAATTGGACCACACCAATGTGTTCAAAATGTTCCAAAAATTTAGGAATCAATTGGTCACATGACTGTACTAGACAAAACATTCACTAAATCAAATGTTGAAACAAGGTCAATAGGTCTAGGGTTTTTACATGCGAGAAAATTGGTACACAAACCAAAAGATAGAATTCAAAATTAATTAATTTGATAATTCAAAAAATTATATTTGAAATAGTTGTGGAGATTTTTGAACACAAGACATCCCCTTTTGCAAGTTTCTCGTAAAAATAATATTACCAACTCTTCTACTCTAAAGCTTTAAGATAATATATGCAAGAGTTATTTTTAAAGCTTATTTAATTGATATTGTTTTTTTTTAATAAAAAAAAATTAAATATGTGCATGTAAAAAAAATATTAAAATTATTATATTTTATTTTTACTTTTTAAGTAAAAGTAGATTCCAAAAAAGAAGGTAGGACCCCTTGCTCTTGTTTACATGGAATATTAAAGTTTTAATAAAACAAATATTTATTAAATACTTTTTTTTTAAATTTATAAAAATGCATTGCAGTACATCTATGGCACCTAGATAAATGCAGAGGTGAGAACAGTAGCTAAAATAAGCTTGCTTAGGCTCTTCAAATTACTATACATTATTCAAATCATGTAATGAAGCATTTAAAAGATTCAAAAAATGATTTTGCTGTCCAAACATAATTTTTTAAGATTTTTAAAGTTGGTACAACCATACAATGGTGCCCAGTTGAGGAAGAAAAAATCTCAAAAGTATCAATAAGCCTTCTTAGGCTCTATAAGGGTGTTTAGACAAGAGAAAACATGTAGATTTACACACTACAACAGAGAACAAGATACAACAACATCAAAAACAAAAAGACTAATTTTTGAACCTTGCAAAGGTCGTACATGTTTGTACAAATACGTCAAAGGAGGATTATGATTAGTTTTGATTTGTTTGATTGCTTTTCAAGGTACTTAATTTAGATTTAGATGCTTGATTGACCAAAAAACATTGAGTTGTGCATCCAGAGTCTCCATACTAAATGTTTCCTTCCTTTCAAGTCATACACAATTCCGTACATGTGAGTTTCAGGTTGCTTGTACTTTTCAATTTTGAAAATTGGTCAATATAATAGAGTCTTGAAATGATTGAGTAGAGGTTGTATGCTCCAACTATTGATATCCAACCCTTTATGAGCCACAAAATAAATTTTTATTGAGATTCAAAGCATATAATTTGTTTTCAAAGCCATACAACTCCTCCACATGTATGATAAAAACTTGACTTTGATTAAAATTGATCTTTGCACAGTGGTCTAGATCTTGAGATAGTATCTTGATAATCAATCACATATCAGATGGCTCTAATACCATGATAAAATTTGAAATGCATATACAATATAATCACATGGGATAGATCTAGATACAGGAATGAATTAGCAAAGACACAAATCAATGTTGACACAGAAATTTAACATGGAAAATCTCAAAGAGGTAAAAAACCACAAATTGATATATTTATATATTTAAGAAAATCCCAATATACCCAATATAAAATCATTCAACCTCTTACTTCCTCTTAGACCATTCTTCACAAAACTTTCTTTGCAGTGATATTTGCCACACATAAATATATTACAATGTCACATTGTTGTATGTGTGTAATTTACCAAAGGGGTAAAATATTTTTTATATTATGGTATGGAGATGGACCATTGTAACCAACGGGTCCAACCTCTCCCTGAGAAACTTTTAAATAGTGGCAATAATTAATATGTTTTATTATTGTATTTACACAATGATTTAACCTGTGTTATATGATAACAATAAAACACTTTTTATTTACCTATGTAAATGTGCTAAGGGTCCAATAAAGGCACCACTAAAGCATTATATATTCCAACATGTCTTTTGTTAATTTCCACTTTCAATTATTTGAAATAGTTCACAAAATTCTCGATTTGAGTTAAGTACATTTCTTCATAATGTTTTACAAAAATAACATATTTCCATATTTATCGATTTCCAAAATCAATATTGTTAATTAGTATACATATTTAACATTTTGATATCTATCAAGTTGTACACCTATTAATACAACTTATATATAGTTAAATAAAAATAGGCTAAATAATAATAAGCATAAATAAGATGTAAATATGAAAAATTAAGATTTTAAAATGGAGAATCAAACTCTAGAAAACTTTAAAAGTTGTATGTGTTCAAAAATGAAGGCGTGTGTACCAAATTTTTAAAAAAGGACATAATTCAAAATCATAAAGAGGAGAATCTAAAAATTTAGAGTAGAATTTAGATCTAAAAGATTAGAAATCACTCATGAAATTGTAAGGAGTAGAAACCTTATTAAATGTGTGCATTTGAAGAACAAAGGGGTTCACCATTTTATTTTATATTTTTAGTGCACTAGGGTAAATAACCCTAATACAACATGATAAAATGATTACATAAGGGGATACAAGATAAATGTAGTCCAATAACAAAATTCATATCATCCTCATGACTAAAAACAATAAATAAGTATAAAAGATGCAATTTGACAGCCAATAACTGAAAAAATAGTGAAAGTGATGAAACAAACACACTTGGGTAGAATCTCCAGATTCTTAAAGTGTAGCAATGGTATAAAAGTGATGATAAAGCTATATGTGAAATGTAAAACCCAACTATCACTAAACATATTTGATGCTTGTCAGCTTATCGATGAATATGTGTTAGGCAAATTTGATCACTCAATATTCCCCTATTTTATTTCTACCAATTATGTTCTACTGCATCAAAATTGTACTACAATTTGTTTTGGATTTTGAGTTTTCTTGTATAGTTGAACTGTCTAATGTTGTATAGTCCTATGTCTTTAGTTTTTTAATTCACAAGCCAAAAATCTAATTTGATGTTTTTTTCTCTTGGCCTAGTTTTTCATAAACACATAATTAAGAGCAAAAGAATAGGTTGTGCATTTGGAAATCATAAGGAAATATTAGCTACATATCCCACACACTAAAATCATACCCAAAGTAGTTCTTTGTGCCATGTAAATGGAATTAAGAGAAAAGGCTTTGCCTTCTCATCTGTAGATGTGTGATGATACTATATAAACATTCATCTAAACCCTTTTTTGTATAATTTGATGATGTCACAATAGTTTGAAGTGAGGAAATACCAATGTTTCCTCAATATGCAAGATCCCTAACATGTGTATCAAAATATTTGATCAATGAAAGCTCTAATTTAGAGAAGGATCTCCATTTGATTATCACTTTTTAAATGCCTAGGAATGATTTATATATATGATATCTCTGAGACATAACACACACTAAGGTTGACCATGGAGAAGTATAATATGAAAATTCAAAGGTGCAAGGAATTAGGCCAAGGTGGAAGGACCCATACAAATACACATGAAAAATTTGGTAGTCCACTGAATATACATAGTGAAAATTCAATAATACTCCTATAATTTATAAATCTATCCTTGGAGAGATAAATGTTTACAATTGGGATAGGTGGCTCTGAAGAATTTAAATCAAGCTTATAGGCTAAAGTGGATGAATGGTGAAGACATCTAGAATGCTCAAAGGCTGAAGAGAGAGTAGTGTGGGGTAGGAAATGTCTTAAAAACTAGCCAAATATACATATCTAGATAAAGTGTGTAAAAAGAGTAAAAAATAATATAGAAAAGGGTCTTGTACCAAAATAAGGTGTATACAGGTGCCAAAAAAATAAAAAACAATATGGAAAAGGGTCTTGTACCAAAATAGGTTATATATAGGCACCAAAAAAATAACTAATTTTAAATCTTATTTTTACCATGATTTATCCTAAAATGATATAATTAATGGTCATGTAGCTTTAGATTTTTTTTCACTATATTTGAGAAATTATATCCTTTTAGATTTTTTTTTATCATTAATATATCCATGCTTGATGAAGAAGTAAGTGATTAGCACGTGTAACACCTTCTCTACATTGTTGATTAATATCTTTCTAAATATAGTTTTCTCTAAGCATGCATATCCCTTGTAATATATAAAGAGTTTGTCCTTCACCATTTCAAGGCACACACAAAGGATTTTGAGTTACAACACACTCAAGGACACTTTAATTCCCCATGGAATCACGTGCTTGCATAATTTTTTGTAGCAAAGGCAAATATTTTTTCACACAAATGTAAAATAAAAGCTTCTCTAAGTATGTTTCCAACAAGGATAACTCTATTGAGGTGGATAAAATAACTCTTGGCACTTGAATCATAAGCTTTAAGCTCCTCTTAGAGTTCACACTAGCTCATGAGGCTACCCCTTTTCCTTATAGACTAATACTCTTAGTTAAGTCTCTTGAATTCATAGCTGGTGACAATGAATTCACACGTGTTAATTTTTGTGAGTGTAGACACTAAAAAATAGTGTTTAACACTTGGAAATGTCAATCTCAACATAAACTTATCCTACATGAATTTTTCATCTCAAAATGGTTCTCACTCACCATTTCTACATACCTATAAGCTAATTATGAACCTGATCCATTCTAAGTTGTTATCAATCACCTACATGAACTTTCTAGTCTATGCTAAATTAGTGGAATATCCTACCCAAACATTCCTAGAATACCACATTGGCATTCCTATCTCTTAGACAGTGACATCACACTTAAATAGTAATGTTGAAATTACTATCTTGAGGTTGACGTTACCATCCTTCACCTAGCAATGGCTATTTTTCAAAATCAAATCATTCCCATAGGTAGGTTGATTCACGTATCATGTCGGTGGCATGTAAAATCATCCAAATGAGTGTGTATAGATATAAATCAAGGTCTAATTTATTCATAATTTGACATTGTCAAGTAATTATCAAGTATGTTATTTCACATTAAGAAAATTTTCTATATTATTCCCAAATTAAAAACCAATCACTAAAAGAAAGATGAAGCATACCAAGCTAACTATAGTGGCAAAATTGTCAAGATCAAAGCCAATTTTCTAAGTGCATCCATGTAGTGAAAGAGCATAATTACAAATTTAAATTAAGGGGAAGAAATAAATGTGGCTTGACTTCCTTGTTTAGAGTATTGGATATGTAGGTAGTGTCCAATCATCAATGAGAGTGATTGGGGTCAACTCAACCCAATTACACTTCTCCACTTTTTATAGGTTTTTATTCTTCACAAGCAGACCTACAGTTTTCAAAGAGAATGAAGTTGAATTTTGGAGCTACACATATAGTTAAGGGTCATATATCATGCATATAGAGAGATATCATATAGGTGTGTCACATTATATGGTCACAAAAAGATAAATCCACCTAGGACAGCAACATCAACCTCAATCATTACCATCAATGTTTCTATCTAAGTCTGATGATACTAATCTTGGGTGCATAAAGACATAGTTATAAATATAGATGAACTAAATGCCTACTTATAGAATATTTCAACTATCAAAACACAATAATAATAAATTAGTCAAATAATAAAGTTAAATATTTTGATCTTCTTAGTACTTTCCATAGATAAAAAATTGCATTATTAGATCTATCTCAGTCAATTACATTCAAATATATGTGTTATTTATATATATCAAAATCTAAATTATTTCTACAAGTTTAGCATATTATGATTCACACTAATCCAAAAATTGGGTAAATAATAAGAGTATGTTGAGCAAATTGAGAGCCCTCGTCACCATTATATATCTTGGGGAGACAAAACCACAGACATGCAAGTCTTGTTGTGTTATTTCCTTACATTTTTGAATTCCTACAGATAGTTGTAGATATTTATTAATTATTATTTTATTTTTTGACATGATAATTAACTTTAATTTGTTTATATTTAGCTTTGATAGTAGTTAGACTCCATGTAATCCTAATTTACTTAGCTAGATCCACCTTATATGTTTAGTATGATGAGTCCATCTTGTAATCACATGGTGAAACTTTGGTAGGCCACCATTATTAAGTGGTTTGTGTGTATTTTACCAAAAAAAATACTTAGTCAAATTTTCCTAATTTTGGTACCGACACAAATCCTTCAATCCAAATTATAACTTTTCTTAAAGAATAATCTTTTCACACTTAGCCAATTTTGATAAAATTAAAATGCATTTTTTGCACCATGGTGCCTAAAAGGTCAGGTTGACTTGATCACCTAGGTGTTTCAAAGTTGAAAAAATGAGATAATTGTAATAAAACATTTTATCACACATCGTGCACCTAAAAGGCTAGGTGGACTTGACCCACTGGGAATGTTAGATGCAAAAATGTACCTAAGTTGTGCCTAGGTGGATTTTTATGTTCAGTATGCCTAGGAGGTCAAAATGATTAAGATACCTAGGCATGTAAAGCATGATGTGAAAACATGATGCAGTGGAGCACTACACATATATATAAGTATTTTTTTCAATAAAAATGTGTGTCATATTCTAGTTTGTATATAAACTCTAAGCACACCTAATCTTCTCACTCATGTACTTGTGTTGTCCCAAATCTTTGCCACTCTTATGTTCAATATAGGAAAACTATGAAACATCCAAACCATAAGAAATATTTTCCTTTCATTATAGGCTTCCCATTTATACCTTCTTATAATATTTTGATTTAGTTTTGGTGTATTTTATAAGTAAAGGGAATATAGACATACTTTGGGTATACTAAAGTTTTTCCCAACCGTACAGACTCTAAGAAAGGTGTTAAGAGGTAAAAATCACTTTTTCATGACCACTATCAACATGTTCTTCACATCCACATAATAATTTTCTACCTACAAAATATATTTAAGTGCTTGTTAAGGTTGCCTTCTATGTTACAAAGTGTGTAAAAATGAAGTTCAAATACATGGGTTTCGTACCCATGTCCGTCCCTGACACTAATGTACACAAAATTGATGATTCCCAAATTATATTAGAACATTTAATATTGAAAGGGATAATTTATACCCTTAGTATACTTTGGTGTATTATTAAATAATAATGATTTATTATTTATTAAACATGGGTGAAAACCTCGTGTAAATAAATAATAAAATATTGTGGTTTATTAATTACCAATTAAATTAAAATAATTCTCGAGAAAGATGGATCCATTGGTTACAATGGTCACCTCTCCTCACATTTATTATAAATAGAGTTTTACCCCTATTGTATTATTCATTGTGAACACACTTAGTGAATTTTATATTTGTGTGTAATAAATATTTGCAAAGGTTATGTGAAGAAGTGAGAAGGGAAGGCTTTGTATCGGGGTGTGGAGTTTCTTAATTAATTGTATCATCTTCATTGGTTTGTTACCTCTTAGAGATTTTCCTACTTTAAATTCTTGTGTACTTTGTCAATTCTCTATACTCTTTTCCATCATTTATTCATCTAGATCCATGATGTACCTAAAATTGATGATTCTTGAATTATATTAGAACATTTAATATCGAAGTGGGCTAATTTATACCCTTAGCATACTTTGGTGTTGTTGTCATCAAATTGTGTACCCTAGGACATTCTATGAATATCCTATAATTTGATGCAATATTTAATCATCTCTCAAGTTGTGGGTGAACTTATAAGAGAGATGAGTCTCTAGGATTGAAAGGGCTACCTCCCTAGATATGACTTGATGTGCTTATGCTACTAAAACTAACTAACATGTGTGAAAAGGGAGAGAGTTATACATAAATCAAACCTAAACTATGAGGTGATACACCAATATTTTCTTCCATTCATAACACTTAGAATTTATATAATAAACTAAGACAATCAAACTAGCCTCACACCATTAATGGAGCTCTTTAGCATTAGTGTTTCTCATGAAGGCAAATAACAACTCAAAAAATGAAAGTAACTGAAGGGAAGGTCATATATGACTCTACCAAACTCATACACACTTCAAGAGTCTATTTTAGTAGCATAAACTTCATGAAACCTATTAGGAGAGAAGTCAATTTGCAACAACACATTCAAGGATTGCATGAAAATAAGATGAACTCAATCTATATTTGACTTTCAAGATGGATCACTTCAACACATAGTGCAAATGGACTAGAGTATAACTAGATTGATTTTCATTATATTAAGTATAAATCAAGGTACAATTTTGGTAGGGATTCTCCATACCAAAATTTGGAATCCCTAACAATGGCCAAAAAGACCCAATTTATAGAACTTGGAAGGAGAGAGAGAAAGAAGAAGTTGAAAAGACACAAGGACATGTGTCACCAAGTGAAAATAAGTTAAAATTTCATGTAGAGGATAGGTGGGGTGAGATATTCTAGGTCATGAAGGTGTTTTTGTCCACACAAGTCATAAATATAATGAAAAGTGGCACAAAACTGCCATTTTGGCATGAGAAAATACCCACCTAAGTTGCCTTACAAAACTACTATTTTCTCTATAAAACATAATTTTTTATGGTTTTACAAGATAAGAGGGGTTACAAAAAACCTCATCCATGCATTGGTCTGGTCTCTGATCATTCCTATTATTGTGGACATGCACAATCATCTCAGGCAGTTTCAAAAGAGTTCATTCACATGCACCTTTACCACTTGGCACTCCAAACCTTCCAAATATATAAAAAAAATTCATGTAAAATGGGGAACGATACCTATAAAAGACTCTAAAATCATAATTTTCAAGAATAATCCTTAAAAAAGCTTCCCTAATCACTTTTCACCACTTTACCCCAAAGCTCACTATTTGGCTCACTGGAGTGGCCAAAAGTGAAGGCCTATTTGGGACACCTAGAATGATTTTCAAGAGATAAAGTGAAATTTTTGGGTTATTTAAAGTGTATATCTTTCCCTCAAAATTCATTTCACCTTCTAAATCCTTATACAATTTGCACACCATCAAAAATGGTGAAAATAAGCTCTTTTCTCCCATGTTCTATATAGATCCATACAAAAAATACATATTTAAAAAACCTTTAGAATGTCCTCTATAACTTTTATTTTAAACTGATAGTCCAATTCATCCATTTGAGTGCACTTTTGGCTTTATCTCCACCATCGAGTTTGCCTAAGGGTTTTAGGAGGGTTTAAGAGGTTTTTAGGTCTTAGTGATTATTCATAAAATTATGACATTGAAAATTCATCCAAATTTAAATTTTTCCACCTCAAGGACCTCCTTAAACTATCTTAAAATCATTAATGTTCCATACAAGAGTTTAGGGAAGATACAAACAAAAGAAAATGACCCTCGAATAGGATTCTTGCATTCTATAAGGGTTCTAGCACATATAAGGCTCAAATTGACTTCTCTTGGTGTTTCTATGCCAAAAAAATGCACGTAAATATCTTTAATTAACACATGGACATTTCCAATTACCTTGGGGTTCTCACCAAGAAACCAAATTAGAATTTGCCCCTATTTTGGAAGAAGGATCATGCTTTGCCAAGCAACCTACCTATCCTTTGTAAACTAATAGATGATGTCCTTATATTTCAATGGACTAAAAAAGTATTAAATAATCATATTTTACCCTAAAAGCATAAAAAAAAGCATTATAATTCTTGGAGGAGTATGTAATTTGAGTTGACACCTTGTTTGGGGTTGGGAAAGAATGTTTTCCCACTAGACTTTCATGCAAAGCTTCTTGTGTGAACCAAACCCTCAACATCCAGACCCTATATCTTGGTTTCTTAGGTACCCCTAGGTTTCTCCCAACTATATACATCTCCTTTAGTGGTAAAACTTAGTGCAAGTATCTCATTTGTAATATTTCTCAAAACTGGTCCTTTTCCTACATGCATGGACTGAGGTAGGTCTGAGACAAAATAGTGAGTATCAGGCATATTTCTCCATGAAAAGTGAATATTTTATGAGATATATGAGGTCATTATAGTAATTTTTACTAAATTTATTTATTGTATTATAAGTTTAGGTGGTCCAATCAACTCAATTTTCCCAAAAAGAGGCCACAAAAACCCTATTTTTGCGTGTTTTCACCCAAACTGACCCATAACTCCTATCTTCATGCATTATCCATGTTTTGGGTATCTTGAAAAAATTTTTATAATAGCCACATAAATATTTTTAAGTATTTTTAACCTATGGAAAACTTTTTTGTACTTGGAATCCTCCTTTAGCCCTTTGAAACAAGGCTTTTGCATGTTAACTGTATACGAACTGAGACAAGTAGGCTTATATAGAAAGGTGTTTGAGCATTGAAATATTATTTTAGTCATGTTAAAACCATTGTGTGATGTTTTTTAAACACTTATCATTGATTTACAACTCCTCACCCTTCCTCTCATGCTTGGCATTAGACCTTTTGCCATTTTTCACCTTTTCCCTATCTGCTAGGACTGAGACAGGCTTTATTTGAGTACATCAGACTTTTGAGAATCATGGAAATGGGTTTTAGAGATTTAATTTAGCCAAATTGAGAGAATTAAAACCTCACTTCCCTTGTGACAAGTCTCCAATATATATGTATGCTCTCACACTTTGATTGTATTTCACCTTCTAGTTCATTATCATGACCTTGATTGACACAGTCTAGGAACAGGGGATTTATTTTGGATTTAGAGAATCCAAAACATGTTTTATATTTGATAAAACTTATACTTGTACCACCCTCATGTACAAGTGTAACATATTTTAAAAACTAGCACTTTTGATCCTTCTTAGGACTCTGTATTTGCTCACTATCTGCCTAGGCTAAGACAGTCCTAGAATTTTGCCTGTAGGTAAGTGTGGAGTGTGTTTGAGTATTTGATAATAAGATGTAGCAATATCCTACCCTATAGGTGAGTTTATATAACCCCAATTTTCTTTTAAATCACCTTTAAATACTTATTGACTTGTGAAAGTGGCCCCAAGTTCCTTATTCTTAATTTGTGGCCTATAGGTGGTCTTCGTTGTAGGTGACTATCACAGTCAAGCCTGTAGGTGGGGTTTTAGGGTGACTTGGGGACATATAGGAAATATTTAGGTCCTTATCCTTCTTCCTTTAGTTCTTAAGAATTTCACTAACTTTTATTCTCTTTTGGAGCCATTTTAACCAAATAAAAACCCAACCAATTTGCAACCTCTACCCTCACTATACCCTCTCTCCCCTGTTGTACAGATAGGGTATGATCTCCAAAGGTCATTTCAAATGCCAATCATTTGTTCTTCAAACCAAGTGCTCAAAACTGATTGATATGACCCTTGAGATTATTTCCTCAACTTGGGCAAGTCTTAGCACTTTCACACATAGTGTAAACATCAAATTTCTCTTGGAATCCTATAGATAGCAATGCTTACTTTCAATACATTTTAGCCATTTTGGGGGAACTCAAAACCTATCTTTCACTTAGAATTTTATCTTCAAACTTTGTGAGATCCTTATTTGGTATAGGGATTATATCTCCACCTAATTTTAGGACTCAAATCCTCTTATAGGTGCACTTTGAGAGGCCTATAAAAACCCCTTAGACATATGTTTGATCCTTTTAGAGCAAGAAGGCCTAAAACACAATCCAACTTCCAATTTGATGTTTTGCCACCTTTCTTATCAAATAGGATCATCAATAGGTTTATCTATGAATTTTATATTGAAAATAACCTCAAAATGGATTGATCATCTCATTGGAACACATCCAAAAGACTTATCTATGGCATCAAATGTAGATGGCATTCTCCTTTTTACAAGTATAACTGAGACCTTTCTCCAAATTTGCTAGTTTGTAGCATATATGTGTCTTTTCCCAACACTTCAATGCACATTATTAGTCCCAAAAGGTTAAGGACCATATCAAACCTTCAAACTTGCATTGATGGTGTCAGTGTGTTCCTATAGATGGAGTTTTGACTATTGTACACAAGCAGAAACATGAGAGAGCAAGGAAATGTGAGGTAAAGCCTTTCAAACACCACAAAGACATTTTTCAACCTTTCCATGCACCACAGACACTATGATCCCCACCAAAAAATATCAAAACACCATAACCAATGTGAAGGGATCATTTGCAAAGTAACTGAGTTGATTGTGAATACAAACTAGGCATTTTTCAACCCTAGAAGAGGTTTTCTCACACAATTAAACTCTCTAAGATAATGAAGAACCATGAGTAAAATATTTCAAATCATGTATAAACACATTTAATAGATAAACCCATCAATCCAAATCAATAAAATCCTAAAATAGGTTCAAAAGGAGACCCCCTCTTGGTTGAATAGGCACAAAAAGTTATCTGAAGATGTTACCAATTGTTCATAGAAGAGGATGTACCAAATTGAAACTTATTATTATTGATGTGGAGTAGACTCAGATCCATATTCATCCTCAAAATCATTTCCTCCAACTTCAACTATATGGCTCATGGTGAGCACTTGAAGTTGAGCCTTTTTTGTATGCCAAGAGGAGACAATGAGAAAATGTGTTGCAAAAGATTTTTTTTTGCATTCTCTTTGAATTCCAAATGTGAAAATGAGTTTGAGAAGGTAAATAGTTTCTCTTTCCATGTTTTTGGCTGATGGTGGACTTGGGGAATCCGTACAAGTGCCCAAAAGCTCCTATTTTTTAGGAAAAATTACCATCCACTAAAGATAACTACTTATTACCTAGAAAATAATAGTCCTTAACATGAAATTTACATGATCCACATTTAAATTCATTTGGATGTCCAATTTTTTTCATGTAAATCTGTACAAGTCATTAACTGGCTCAAAATATGACCAAGAGGCCTCTTCTTGCATATGAAACAAGGTGAAAGATAATTTTATGACTTTTAAACCCCTTAAAACATGTTAAAAGACATATTATAACATTTTCAACATACCTTGAATCTTTGACTAACTTTGACCAAGGTTGACCAACCTTTGACTCAAGTTGACTAGCCTAGTACATAAGGGGTGGACTTCAACAAAGACTAGAGAGGGGATTAGTAAGATAATGGACTAATATGACACCCTATAAGACCTATGAGAATATTATAAAAATTTAAAAATAGTATGGGTTGGCTCATTTGACTTGGGATCAAATTTGGTCAACAAGTGTATTATTAAATAATAATAATTTATTATTTATTAAACACAAGGTGAAAACCTCATGTAAATAAATAATAAAATATTGTGATTTATTGATTACCAATTAAATTAAATGATTCTTGAGAAAGATGGACCCATTGGTTACAATGGTCACCTCTCCTCACATTTATTATAAATAGAGTTTTACCCCTATTATATTATTCATTATAAACACACTTAATAAATTTTATATTTGTGTGTGACAAATATTTACAAAGGTTCTGTGAAGGTTTATGTGAAGAAGTGAGAAGGGAAGGCTTTGTATTAGGGTGTGGAGTTTCTTGATTAATCGAATATCATCTTCATGGATTTTTTACCTCTTGGAGGTTTTCCTACTTTAAATTCTTGTGTACTTTGTCAATTCTCTATGATTTTTGCCATTATTTATTCATCTAGATTCATGATGTACCTACAATTGATGATTCCCAAATTATATTAGAACATTCAATATCGAAGTGGGCTAATTTATACCCTTAGCATATTTTGATATATTATTAAATAATAATTATTTATTATTTATTAAACACGAGGTGAAAATGTCGTATAAATAAATAATAAAATATTATGGTTTATTTATTACCAATTAAATTAAATGATTCTTGGGAAAGATGGACCCATTGGTTACAATGGTCACCTCTCCTCACATTTATTATAAATAGGGTTTTACCTCTATTGTATTATTCACTATGAATACACTCGATGAATTTTATATTTGTGTGCAATAAATATTTGTGAAGGTTTATGTGAAGAAGTGAGAAGGGAAAGCTTTGTATTGGGGTGTGGAGTTTCTTAATTAATTTAATATCATCTTCATGGATTTTTTACTTCTTGGAGGTTTTCCTACTTTAAATTCTTGTGTACTTTTTCAATTTTCTATGTTTTTTGTCATTATTTATTCATCTAGATTCAATATATATTGCATATATATTTTATATTATGTTGATTTTATCATGGTATCAGATCCATGAGATGATTGGGGGATTGGCAAGAGTTTTTTTTGTTGGAAGATTCAGGCCATGTGTAAAGATTTGTCAAACAAATTTTTTATTTATCTTAGTCTAGTATGATATTTTTTACAGCTTTGGAGGCATGCTATATTTTTTCTAGGTCATTCTTTACTCTATGGAGCCCTGTATCTTAGCATTGGGTCTTCTAAGACCTCCATCAAGTAGCCAAAACAACCAAAAATCAACTTCAAATCTCCCTTTGGCATCATTTTCATAGAGGCACCATAACCAGCCCAAGAAAACTCAAAAAAATGATCTAAATTTGTAAATTATTTCATCATCAGAAAATAAACTCCAGAAGATTGAAATAAATTTCAAGTTTTTTTAGTGCATGTAAAAGCTTTTGATCTCTCCCAAGCATCTACAAGGGTGCCATACTTCATCCTAGGTAATTCAAAATATTGAATTCTTCATCAAAGATTTTATTTTGAGGGTCCAGTTGTGTTTATCAAACAAAAATAGGAGGGTTGTTAAATTTTAAAGCAAATTCGAGACCTGTACAAGGAGATCTGAGCTTTTAAAAGTCTACAAGGGCACCATTGTGAAGCTATAGGTATGTGGCTTATATTACATAGTTTTATAAATTATTTATTAAATATGTTTTTATTTAAACTTAAAATTATCTACATAGACCTGTGGCCCCCACTTTCTTTGTCTTTTACTCCAAAAGTTAAAAAGAAAGTAATTGTTATTTACTGACAATTTTACACGCATAATAAATATTTAATTATATTTTTTTAATTAAAAATCAAATAAAAAAATATAAATATCAATTAATGCATGTTAAAGTTTAATTGGTCTCTTAGATGAGTTGGTGAGATTTCTTTTGCTAGAACTTACAAATAAGGAGGTCCCAAGTTCAAAACCCCCTAAATTCAATATTATTTGACTTGGTCAAGTTATTTTTTCAAATTTAATTATTTTTTAATTTTATTTTTTAGTTTGCATGCCAATTTTTCTCACGTACAAAATTCTATTTGATCGATCAACCTTGGTTATACAACTATGTTTGTCAAAAAAATTATAAGATTGAATGTCGAAACAAGGTCAACCAGTCCATATTTATGTTTTGGCACCTTCTAGACACATCTGCATGGTCTATTTTGTGTTTTGAAACCTCCTACTATTAATTTTATAACCTTTTTAATAATAATATCTAGGTGATTATTCTGAGTGCAACTTTTTTGACACTTAGATTTGTACAATTTTAAATTAATTTTTTATATTATTTGACATCTAAATTATGTGATTAAGTATAGTTACACTTATGATTTAATTTATTTTATAATGAAAGTATAAAAACTAATTAAAAATATTATTTTTAAAAATTATTTTTATATTAATATATTTTTGTGACACTTATGACACCCTATTTTATCATAATTTTTTGTTTTGTCTAGCATTAAATTGAATAATTATTATGTATTTGCACTTTAAATTTTATTTTCCTATCAAATCAAGCTAAAATTCACATTAAAAGGTTTCATTTTGAGCATTTGTTTATTGTCTTGTTTAAAGGGAAGTTATGGCTTCGCCTCATTTTTCCTTA
Organism: Torreya grandis; assembly: GCA_037957365.1. Classification (NCBI taxonomy): domain Eukaryota; kingdom Viridiplantae; phylum Streptophyta; class Pinopsida; order Cupressales; family Taxaceae; genus Torreya; species Torreya grandis. Next base: position 1,003,671 of record JARHVA010000910.1, on the reverse strand, counting down.
GATAAATCTCAAATGCTCAATGGAAATAATTATAATATATGAAAAATTCATGTTAAATCTAAATTTATGGCTTGCAAGTTCTAGAATGTTATCATTGTGACTAAAAAGTCCTCTTCTGAATGACAAGTGACCCTTGAGCTTACCAACATATTTCAATAGAAATTGCAAGAAACTATGTCCATTATCATGTGGAGTGTTAAAAATGAATTCATTCTCCACATTAGTAATCAGGAGTCTCCTAATGATGCTTGAAAACTCCTTGAATCCATGCATGAGGGTACTCATCTCTTGAATATTATTAAGTTAATCCTTGAATTGCTAACTAAACCTATGAAAGGTGATGAGAGAGTTGTGAGTTTTCTTGTTAAAATTAAAAACATTAAAGCTTAGTTACATGGATATAATTGTAATTTGATTCAGGATCAATTGAATTATTTTATCATTTAGTTAAATATTCATAAAATGTTAAGAAATTTCATTTCAATTTTGAATTTTAAGTATCAAATTGAACAAGATATCTCTGACCTTACCACCTTGTCTACTCCCCTGATTCAAGAAGAATAAGTTATAATCAATTTTGATTCTAAAGAGAGTGCCACTCAGACACTTTTCACATTAAATAATATTTTTGATAACAACTAAAAACCATAAATCTGACCCTAATTATGTTAAAGACAAATACATGAATAAGAAATTTGGTAATAAGAATCATAAAATTAAATTTAATGAAAATTGTAATTTGTGTGGTAAATTTGGTCATAGGAGGAAAATTTATTACAAAAATAAGGATATAAATAACAATAAAACTTCTAAAAATAATAAAGGGAAAAAATCTAATCAAAACAAATAGAAGAATCAAAATCCTAATCAAAATAACAATCAGGATTCAAATATTATTACTTTGTATGTTGCTTTATTTGCTTCAAATGAAAATGAGTGGATTTTAGATAGTATTTTATCACACCATATGACTTGCTTTTTTAATACTCTATGATTCTAGAGATATCTCTGAAATAATTTATTTAGGAGATAATTCTTTTTTATAAGCAACTAAAAAGAGAAAAATAATATTTTCAAATGTTACTATAAATGATGGTTTCTATGTACCCAAGCTTAAAAAGAATTTGCTATCTTGTTCTCAAATTAAAAATATTAATTTCATTTTAACATTACTTAAACATATTTGGTCCATTTGAATTCAATCTGATTCTTTGATTGTTGAAAGTGTTTAATAGAATGGTTTATATATCTTTTCTCCTTCTTTTGCATGTTTTCTTTCATCGTATAGTAAGAATGAATCTCAATTATGACATGAAATATTAAGACATTAATTTTATAAGTTTACATGATATGTATGCAAATAATCTTGTTTTTTTATTTCCTTATATCCCCTCTGATCATGAAACTTGTGAGGATTGCTTGCGTGGTAAGCAATATACTAACTCCTTTCACAAGAATCATGATGTGAATTCATCACATCCTTTAAAATTGATTCATAGTAATGTTGTAGGACCTATTGAAGTTGTATTTATTAATGGGTTTTTTTTTATTTTGTTAATTTTATTGATGATTACACTAGACTGATCTGGTCTTTTTTAATTAAAAAAAAATTTAATATGTTGTCTAGATTCAAAAAAATTTAAAGCTAGTGTTGAAAAAGCTTTTTTTTTTTCTATTAAGAGATTAAAAATTGATAATGATGGTGAATATATTAGTAAAAAGTTTGATTCTTTTTACATTAATTTTATTACTTAGAAATAATTAACTCCTTATTCTCATCAGGAAAATGGTATTGCTAAAAGGAAAAACTGCACCATCATAAAAATGGCTACAACAATGTTGTAATCTAAAAATATTCTTAAGTTTTGTGGTTCAAAGCCATGAATATTATTGATATATTCTAAATATGGTTCCTACCAAATCCTTGCATCTTTCTACCCCTTTATAAATGTAAACTAATAATAAACCTAGTGTGGTTCATCTCAATATCTTTGATAGTCTTGCTTCTATCTTTATTCCTAAAGTTAAAAGAAAAAAGCTCGATCCCACTTTTTATTCCTACATTTTTGTAGGTTATGGAGGTAAGACAAAAGGTTTAAGAGTGTATGATCTTTATAAACATAAAATCATTGAGAATATGAAAGTTCTTAGTCTTAAAAAATTCTTTTGTGAGCCCTCTGTGGAACTTCCTTAATGTTATTATGTTGATGAACATGACTCTCATATTTTTTTTTTGTGATGAAATAGATGCCTTTGAGGAATTTCATCATATTTTAGATAACTTAGAGTCTGATGAACTCCTTGAGTTTCATATTTAATCTAAAAGACTTAAATAGATAGAACCCCTAATTCAATCTTTTAATGTTGATAACCTCAATAAATTAATTAGAAGTCAACATTCTTATCATGCATTAATGACTATGTATGAATGTGAACCTCAATCATTTGAGGAAGCCACTCAAGATGATAAATGGAATGTTGCTATACAAATTGAATATAATGTTTTAATTAAAAATTAGACTTGAGATCTTAAATTAGATTTGGGATCTTATCCACTTCTCTACCTAAAAGACATATTATCATTTGTAGATGGCTTTATAAGAGAAAAATATAATTTAATTGGTAAAATTGATAAGTTTAAAGCTAGATTAGTGACTCGTGGGTTTACTAAAAAATTTGGTATTGACTATGTTGAAACCTTTGCTCCTGTAGCAAAAATGAGTATTGTTAGACCTCTTACAGCCCAAAATTGTTAGGTTATCCATCAAATGGATGTCAAAATTGCATTTTTAAATAGTGATTTAGAAAAAAAAATCTACATGACTCAACATAAAGGTTTCACTGACCCTAATAGAGAACATTTTGTATGTAAGTTAAAAAAATATTTATATGATTTAAAACAAGTTCCTCGAGTTTGGTATTCTAAAATTACTTTTTTTTTCAAAGATTTGGGTTTCTCTAATTGTTACTCTGATAATGATCTCTTTGTTAAAGTTGAAAATAATCGTTTGATTATAATTGTATTATATGTTGATGATTTGTTGATTATTGACGATCTATCTAGTTTAATTCATAAATATAAAGATAAACTAAGTTAAATATTTGAAATAATTGATTTAAGCATTCTACATTATTTATTAAGAATAGTTATATTTCATGATAAACATTATATTATTGTATCATAATATAAGTATGTTCATAACCTTCTTGTTAATTTTAACACGCTTGATTGTAAATTTTTTTCTACTCGTATTGAAATTGGTTTTAAACTTGATCCAAAACCTACAAGTGTAAAATCTAACCCTAATTTATATAGATAACTTGTTGGTAGTTTGATTTATCTAACCATTAATAGGCTAGATATTTCATATATTATTGGTGTTGCTTCTAGATTTATGTAGGATCCATATTTAGATCATTAAAAATTAGCTAAAAAAAATCTTCATTATATCAAAGGAATAATTAATTTTGGTTTATTTTATTATTCCATTGATAATGTTAAATTATATGATTATTATGATGTTGACCATGTTGGTGATACTATAAATCATAAATGTACTTCTGAATATGTGTTTAAGTTTGGTGTAGGGGCTATCACTTAGAGCAGTAAGAAGTAACCTATTGTCTCTATCTCTTCTACTGAAGCAAAGTATATAAGTGTTATGGAAGCTGTCAAAAAAGCCATGTGGGTGTGAAGGTTATTGGGATAATTTCATAATTTGGATGTTTCTCATAGCACCATCTTTCATTGTGTTGATGGCCAAGTTAGATGGTGACTCCATTGATATTACTCTCAAGTTCCACCTTAGGATGCATATTTAAAGATGAGAAAAAATATTGGCCAAGACCATTGGGATAATATTACTAATTAACACATCTTGACCATGAATGTTGGATAGTTGAAACATAAAAGGATAGGACAACCAAAAATTCCCAATAATATTTTTAGATTGAATTTTAAGGAGGAATGGTATGACATGATTACCCTTCTCAATAGGGTGGTAGGACATATGACTACTATAGAATTTCAGCCTTGGATGTTATGGGACATGAGCATCATGTTCACTATCAAGCAATTCATTGATTGGGGAAGCATCATTAGTGATGCTTTGTATAGGCAACTCATGAGGATAAATGTCACGAGTAATTTTTTTTTGAATTTATACTTGGTATACTCATTGGTAGCTTTGAGAATATATCCTAACCTCAACCTATAGGGAGAGTTTGGTACACTAACCAAAATACATGAGTATTATTGATTAGACCCTTTAGGTGCTCCAAACATAAAAAAATTCCTAAGTTGTGCCTAGGTAGAGTTTCACATACAGTGCACCCAAGAGGTCAAGCCAATTAAGATGCTTCGATATATAAAGCATGACATGCATGCATGGGGTAGTGGGGAATTCCACACCATGTTGGGAAAAAATAGTTTATAAATATGTTTTTTATTCTCAATTTTCAAAAAAAATCTAGTGGGGAACTACACACCATGTTAGGAAAATAAATTCTATAAATATGGGTGTTTTGTTCTCAATCTACACAAAAATTTGCACACACTTAGTCATCTTAATTCATGTACATGCACTACCCCAAATATCTGCCCCTCTCCTATTCAATCTAGGAAAAGTGTGAAACATCCAAATCAAATGAAAAAAATTACTCTCAATACAAGATTCCCATCCATATCTCCTTCCTGGACTTTGATTAAGTTTTAGGGCATTTTACAAGCAAATAGAATATTGATGTGTCCTACATACTTAAATGTTATATCCAACCCATGTCAGACTCTATAAAAGGTTTTAAGAAGTAAAAATAATTTTTTCATGACCAATGTCATATGATCTTCATATCCACATAAATATTTCCTACCTTTAGATCCATACAAAAATCTCCACGTGCTTATTGAGGTCAACCTTATGTGTTATAAAATGTGCAAAACTAAAGTTCAAAAACATGGGTTTCAAACCCATGTCCATCTTTGAGGTAGATGTTTATGAAATTAGTGATTTTCTAGATTGGACATGTTAATATATAGGAAATTTCATAAAATAAATAATGCAGATTCGCCTACTATTGTGGTTGCATTCTGATCACAAAGTGGTCTACTATAAGTTACTAGTTTTTTAGTCTTTGTTCAAATCATAAACTCAGTGTTAGCCTATATGAAACACTACAACCCAAATAAAATGGAGATCTCATCCACCAAATATGTGTTGATGGCCAAGTTATATGGTGTTTTATCAAATTTGGCAAAATAGAATACTAATTACCTAAATGTGACAAACTACTGCATATAATCATAATGTTACAGATATGCAATAAATGACACAAATTGATTTGAAACTTATTATATTTTTAAATATTCTAAAATTGGTAAATAATGAAGATGTGGTATTTAGCTTGAATTTCAATAATGCAAGGCTGAGACACAAACTATAAAATAACTACATAACTATGTTGACTAATTATAAATTAGAAATAGGGCTTTGATCACTCTGTAGACAAGGTCATTATAATTAGACAAGGGTGTAGATCATATTGTCCCTAGGGTGCACCTACACCATGTATAATTTTAGTGATCTATGAAAGTTTTGACCTGTGCACCTTTGCCTATTGACTTTATGTATGTAATCAGATCTGTGTGATTTACTTCAAAAGCTATTGTATGCCTTCTTCTTCACTTGTAAACCCTAGTTTGATAGGTAGTGATGAATAAATGAAAAAAATGAAAAAAATGTTATCAGTTGAATTTGTTTTAATCCTAAACACCCCCTATGTTGAGCATTGTCTACATGTCAATCCTTCAAAGAGGGATCAACTCCATGTAGTTCACCCATGTTATGATGGTGTGTGTGAAATACCAGTGTAATGCTAGATGCTTATACAATTTTGGTGTGATTAAGTGATTCAACTATGACATGTAACCTTGTAGGTGTACTCATAATTTAGCTCAGGGCTACTAGGGCTATATGTATTTAGAATTGAGAGAAATAGGGAATTCACTGTCAATGTGTAATTAGAATTATGGTGATTTTCAATATTGAAACCTCCTAGGTGTAAAATGACTTGAAAATGTGATTTTATAGTGATCAATAGGGAATTAATTTGGATAGGGATTGTTAAATGTGTGGTATGACCCATTACATGAATTTAAAATTAAAAAACTAGTTGTTATTTGGTGGGAGGATGTAACTAGTGGAACTAGATAGGATAGGGAAGTGGGATAGTTTGAATGGCACATTTTGTCCTAAGAGCAAAGACAGTTGAGATGAGAGTATGGATAAATCATGGGATAAGCTTGAGTTATTTTGAATGAGGAATAGGGACATTTTGAGATCATTATATCCTTTTAGGAATGGGTCATCCATGTAGAAAGTGAAGGAAAATTGGTTGAAAGGCTATGGAATGAGCCATGAGCTAAGTGCATAAAAAGGTGGTCATAAGTACATTGTTTCAGCTTAAATGTTTAAATTATGTGTCTATAGATGGTGAATCCATTGATATTAATTTAATATTCCACCTTGAGATGCATACTTAAAGATGAGTGAAAATCTTTGCCAAGCCCATTGGGATAAGAATCTTGATCGACACACTCTTAACCATGAATGTTGGATCGTTGAAACATAAAATGAGAGGCTTGCAATAATGCCTAAGAATTTTTTCACATTGGATTTTAAGGATGAATTGTTTGACATGATTACTCTCCTCAACAGGGTGAAGGAAACAAGATTATTTCAGAATTCCAACCTTGGATATTCTTGGCCATGAGCATCATGTGCATCAACAACTAATTAATTTATTAGGGAAGCATCATTAGTGACACTTTGCACATGAAACTCACAATGATAAATGTCACAAGGAAATTTTATATGACTTCATACTTTGTGTAATCATTGGTATCCATGAGAATATTTATTTGCCTTAGCTTGTAGGGAAAGTTTGCCTCTCTAACCAAAATACATGAGAGTTACTCTAGCTAGTCCTTGAGGAAAGTAATAAGCACTTCAGATGCATTAATGATGCTTTCTCAATGAGATTAGTATGTGCACTGTGATGAGGATTGAGGAATAAGGATATCTGAAGAAGGAGCTAATCTTATTTAAAAATACGAGAGTTACTTCATCCAATTCCCCAAATTCACGTACATCAAAATAGGTGTATTTGAAGGATGCCCATTTAGGTTCCCAAGGATTTTGAGTTAAAAAACCATGTTGATAAAGTTGTGTAGGTAATTATTTAATGTTCACAAAAGGTGCAAAATAAGACATGTTTGGAGTGGTTTTATTAATCATGCTCAATAATTATACCTACCAAAGTGAAATAAATGCCCAAAACATTAAGATGACCATGGTTCATTTTAATTTACATTCCCATACTAGAAGGACCTCATTTGATAGCAAGGGGTATGTCAAATCCCATGTTAGCATAGGTCCTAGTTACACACATGCACCTCATTTAGAAGACTATTGGGAGGATTGAGTTGATGACTATGTAGTGGAAGAAGGGATTAATGTCATTTGAGCATGAACCAAATAAAAACATTTACAACCAATTATATCCTTAAATAAATGATAAATTATGGTAAAAAATTTATTGAGCTCGTATACACAAAAAAATTCTCAGCGCCATTACCTCATTTGAACTGGTCTTCCTAAGTAATAATTGACTTGTGATTTTGACCTCTAATAGTACTCAATAGGGCAATTGATTGGTTCAACAAAAAAATTATAGAGTTCATAGGGGAAAGTAGTTCTAAGAATTTTAATTCTTCAACAACACACAAACCATCCACTATAAAAACATCTATAGTGTTTGGCACTGGCACTCACTATCCCATCTCTTGCGTAATAATTACAATAGGGGTGGTGGTAAAAAAGAAGATCCAAATCAAGTGAATATGATAGGTAAGTTTTGTGGAGAGGCTCTACCATAGTAGTGAAATTGAAAATAAAGAGGCCCAATCATCTTTAGCAGACCCCAACCCTAGCTAAGCTTGATGTCTCCACTCATATGGGTGATGCTTCGGTCCAAATTGAGAACACCACACAACAAGACATTGTTTTTAGTTAATGACTAGATCAATATACTACTATCATGTAGCTCAAAGTGTTACTCAATAGGTTCTACCTTCTCCACACATTCTACCTTCTTGTCATGTGTTGCATCATCCTCATTCAACACTGTCAAAGGTAACCTAACCCACATGTAACTTCTTCAGACTGAAGAACACAAGTTGTAAGTTTCAATTATGCTTTATTCCAGTAAGTTCAACCACTGTTAAGTAGAAATAAAAAGACAATCAATATAACACTACCATATTTTGATGCAATCAAATATCTCCTAAAAACACAATTTCTAAATAAAGTAAATAGTGTATCTAGGCTAGTCCCCGACCCCTTTAAGATCCAATTTATGGGGATTGTAGAGCCTATCATTAAAAAAAACATGTAGAAGCTGAAAATCAATGACTACAATCTAAAGAAAATTTTGCTAGGGATGTCCACTCATGAGAGTGACACACACAACCTTAGGGAAACTACATAAAGAATGATTATGAGATCATAGAAAGATGAGTTGACATAAAAGGAAATGAATGATCAAATTCATCAACTCATCAGATACATCAACTATCTCCTAAGTCCAATTGATACTCCAACAACATCTCAACCCAATGATCCAGTACATATACCAAGAATTAGTAAAGAACCAATAACAAATATAAGCAAGTATGATATCTCTGGCTAGACTCTTAAAACTTGGGTGGAACAATTACTATAGGTTGGGCTAAAATACATTGATGAAATAATGAAACCTTGTGATACATTTGGAATTGAGTGTGGCAAAGTGGATTAACAAATATAATATCATAAAATATAATTATACATGTGAAAGGCAATGAAGAAATATGTAGAAGAAATGTTAGTAATTGATGTTGATTTACTTGTTAACGAGGCATATTCACTAGAAAGGAAAATGTCCTTTCTTACATCTAGTTTGAGAGCATGCTACAAAAGATTGATATTTTGAATAATGTCATTGAAGACTTGAAAGAGTAGCAAAACATAAGTGATGAAAGGCTCAATGAAACTTGCCCTAACATGTGGGATATTCATTTTGAATTATCTAAGGAAGATGGTTTTGGATAACATTCCACTTATGAGTTGAAATATGTATTTAGAAAGGTAATAAAGGAAGAGTTATTCAAGGAAGGTGCTTTTAACATCATTATAATGAGTAAGCTCATTGAAATTAATGTCACTTTGGAGGAAACAAACAAAAACTACTAGAGTTATATGAAATTCCCAACATCATAATCATGATCACTAATAGATGGATGGTTTTTTGTAAAAACATAATGATTCCGAAGGGACAACCAATAATGGAGGTCGTAAACAAGTTTAGGGCACTGAAGTTGTCTCATGAAAAGAGAAAAATCACAAGCAAGCCAATGTTATAAATGATGGGCCCACTAGGTTGAGATCCCTCTCTAAAATTATCTCTTTGAGGGAATGTTTTATTTAGTTTATTTGTATTTGTATATATTCCACTTTTATAATGTCTATAAAATACAAATATATAATTTTTTGTAATATTTAAGTCACTTCATCAAAAAGTGAAAAGTGAATACAAAATTAAAGTAAGAATTTTGAAAAGAATAGTTACAATAATTGAAGGGTTAGCCCATTTCCTTATGATTTCTAAATAAGAGAAATGGCCATTGTAAAAGGGACTTTTATGATACTTGGAAATTTTTGGTTGAAAAGAAGGGAAAATAAAACTATGTGTTCATTTTTAGTAAGGAGTACATCATTGTTCTGTAAAACTTTGTGTCTTAGAATTTATGTCAATGTACTTTACTCTTATGTTTAATTATCTTTCATATTGTAAATTTTTAAGGTCGAATCGTCTACACTCAAATAAATATTTTTTTGTCATGCAAGGATAAAATTTGAATTCACTTAGTCATGTTTGACCCTTCATTTTTTATTTATTTTGAAAGTTGAACGCAACAAACCCTAATATAATTTCACTCATGGATATTGTATATAATTTCCTTTTAGTATTTTCTTGCTTTGAATAAAGGGAACCTCCTTCATAATAGAGGAGGGATTGTCATCTCCTCAATATTGCAAAAACACTCAATTTATCTTGGTGACAAATATTTGGCCAATAATAGGTAGTACAGGTGTATCCACAATTGGATATAGGGTGTTGGTTCTTAGTTGTACACCTCATATTCTCAGCCTTACACACTTGAAGACAATGGCAAACTATGATGAAAAACCTGCTAGTATGTCATTATAGTCGGGGAAGGGTTTGGCATCAAGACTGGACTGGACATAAAAAATGACTTAGAGGCACCTACAAAGGGTATGGTTAGCTCCCTGCTACTTCTGGCTCTCCCTGAACCAAGGTGAGAGGACCTATGGGACAACTTGTTGACATGGAGAGATTCTACAATTTAACCTTCTTGGGGATTGTTAGCACAAGGGAACACAAATTTGACCAAAACACAACCAAACTTGCTCACTCCACCCAGGAAGGGTTGTCATATGGAATGAGAAAATGCTCTAGGCCAGATACAAGCTACTAGAGATAGATATGAAAGTAACTACAATCTTCATTCTAAAGAATTTTCAACAACATGGGTTGAATGGAAAACTACAATTTTGGGTCATTTAAAGCACAAATTGCAAACACATGTTACATAAGCAAGATTTTATGCATCTATAGGGAAATAACACTTATGATACGCAACAAGGGGTGTTATTTGTAGGGTAGGACAGGGTATGATAGTTTAATAAGAATAAAGAGGAAGGGTGTGGTAGTGTGCTAGTATTTTTTCAAACAACAGGGATTCTTGCAATAGTCATGACATTATCCTTTGCAAAGATGTAGAAAAGACTCTAATGTAGGTTATGAAAAATACAAGGAGAACTTTACATCCATTGGTGCCAATAGAATGTAAACGCCCAAATGATCCCTAAAACCCTATAATATACATTGAACTAGAATCTCAAATACTTTCTCTTGCTAAATTCATGAACCTATGGTGCCCTTAAAATGTATTCAACAACATATTTCCAAATATAACTACAAAAGGGGAATTATAACCTACGTACATGCTCAAAATGAAAACCAATAATGAACACAAACCCAAATATCTGATCAATAGAACTTGTAAAACACATTATTGCATTTCATTAAGAAGATACAATAAATAACCACAAGTATTTTCCATTAACTAGAAAGAAATTCTTACATACACTAATGTTTCAAAATGCTGCCATGGGGACAAGCATGGTGGATTTGTTCCATATTGGATAGGGGAGACATATAGAGATACTCTTAGAGCTTGTTAATGGTTGTACAACTACAACCACCTAAGCAAGAGAGGTAAAATACACACACAACCATGATCCCAAAATTTGGAAGAGCCTATACTTGGGGAGAAAAACAAAGACCAACCACAACCAACATAATGACCAACACAGTGGCCAACCAACCCAACGAATAGAGGATAAGCCCTCTATTTATACATTTTTACCCATTTCAAATCTACAATTGCCAAAGTCCTGCCAAGATGCTCTTAGCTAGAATAAATCCTTTGCCATGCTTGGAATCTTCATGTATTTGCAAGGAAAATGATTGTTTCAACTACCTTTACACAAATGATGAAGATTAATAACAAACCCCTTGATTTTCTTGGCTATAAATGCATTTCACACAAGTTAGAATGAGAATATTCATGTTGGAGGGCCAACAAACCATTTGTCTTTATGTGGAACTACCTGAAGATGCCCGGGACCACTTGCTTGCATAGTTGGAATCTCTTGGACAACTACCCTTCCTTTTATGCATGCCAAAGAAAGCCCATTACCTTAAGATGATTACAATCAAAAAGCTCCAGCTATGATGAAAATATAAAATATCCATGATCATTTGGAAAATATACTTTGGGGTGGCCCACATATCTTTTGTGCTTTGAATAATTTCCCATCCATGAAAGAACCATTAATTTTAACTTTTAAACCAAAGCTTGCCACATACTGACATTTAACATGCCACATCAGATCTAATTGGGAATTTATGGGGTTTAAGAGTAAGTCAATCAATTTGCTTCAATCTATACATTTATCATTTCTTCATGTAATTTGAGCCCTTTGAAAAGTCCATCTCAGCTCGTGTCGTTGGATCATCTCTACCCAAGAAAATGTGAGCCATTAATCTCATGTGAGATGCTTGAGATCTAATTCATGAAATTTAGTTATGCCAATTATCATTTATGTGTCTATCTATAGGATCATTATCTTTTCAACCTTGGCTACACACCATCAGATCTAGCTAGGGCGAGCAAACAAGCTCTATCGAATCATGATCTAAGGGATGGAACATTATTAGACACTACCTGTACTTGGCCCCAAAGATGTGCCATTTGGTAGCCTCATAGGATTCTTATGTACCTTGTAAACATCTCTATTTCTTTGAGCATCAAAATGCCATGTGGTGATACCTTATGCTTCTTGACCTTTTGACCTATTTTGCTCATCGTCAAATCATCTTTGCCCGAGCAAATGTGAGCCATAGATCTGCTTCCATTTGAAATAAAATAGCTACTTGTTGTGCCTTAAAATTGACATCCATGCACCTATCAAAAGATGCCCATGAGACCATCATAGTTATGTAATTCGAGCAAATTTCTTCAAAGCTTTACTTATCAAACCTTTTATTTTGTAAGAATTTGGTCTACAGGATTTTTGTTTTTGACATTCATGTCTTCGACAGTAATTCTTGTTCTTGGGCCCTTTGGTCTTTGATTTTTTTGTTTGGAAGAATTCGATCAAGATAATTTCTTTAGACAACTTTCCCACAACAATTTCCTTGAAGCACTTATCTCTTTCAGACTTTTCTTTGTTGAGAGAATTGTTTCAGACATTTTGTCTCGAGTAATTTCTCTGAAGCAACTAATCTTTACATTTTTTCCAAAGAACTTGAACCTTACATTTTTCTCAAAGAAGTGCAATTCTCTCAGAATTTTTGCATGGGAAAAATTCCCTAAATAAATTAACCTTCAAACTTTTTACCATGGACAAAATGTTCGATGGAATTCCTTCAAGCTTTTTATACAAATACTTTGCCCAACACAAATGAATTTTATCAGACTTTTTGTAAAACATTTTGCTCGATACAAAAAGGTTTCTAGGATTTTTTTCCATGACAAAAAGCTTGAAGACTTATTTGCATCAGGCAAAGTGTTCGCACAAAAAGTTCAAAAAAAAATCCAAGAGCTTTATTCCCACGTAAAGACCAAATAACACTTAGCTGATTTAACATGAACTTGACCTTTCAAAGGGACACTAGAAAACATGAATATAGCTGAGGACTTAGGAATTTATACTTGATAAGGGTTTAATTGCTTCAGTGTAATTTTGAGCACTAAATTTGGCTCTTGCCTAGGGATGCATACCCCCTACAAGTGTGCAAAGAACCCCATAATGTAAGACCAGGTGCCAATCCATTGGGCCATAGAGTCAAGACTTAACAATTTATCAATAGAGACCCATGAAATCTCAAAAAAATAATGATAGACTAAAAAAACTAATTAGGAGGATCTAAAAATGAGCACACAACAAAAATGATGAAGGGAACTATACAAGCAAGGCCCAAAGCAGAGGGGCAACCAAGTAATGAAACAATAAAGCTAAACACTATGTACATAGGTATGAGCTCAATTGAGGAAATGTTTCAAAATTTCACCATTAACTGGTGGCTTTAGAATTTTTCCATCACTTAATCTCTTTAACTTTTCCAATAGCTTGGTGGCCAAGATGAAGTAAAACAATCTTTGCACATGCCTGAAGGTATTGCTACTAGGCTACAATGGGATGATAAATTAAAACAAATCCTTTTTGTATGATCTCAAATCTAGATAGGACCAAGCCAAAATATTTTGTTACTCCTTTAGCAATTGTAAATAAACTTGTTTCTCAACTATAATCAGGTAAGTACCAAGCAAGAGTGCACCAGGATCAACAATGTCATTCATGCACTTGAAATACTGCTTGAAAGAAAACTAAAATAATTCATCCTTAAGGGCATAAAAAACAACCCCATATTCATTAAATGGCATCTTCCAAACAACATCTTCATTGTCAAACCCAGTATCAAGAACAACTAGTTGCTCAACAATGTCCATATTCTCAACAGAGCTACCCGATGCTACATCCATGTATAACACTTCTTTCAAAGCACACTTCGGATCTTCAATTACATCATGATTGGGTAACTCATTTACTTATGTTATACTACCATCATAAGAAAATTCATATGTTAGGACCTTCTTGACTGCACTCCAAAATTGATCAGCAGTAGTAACATTCATCATTTCCATGGAGGTAGAAAACTTACATGGGGAATATTCATAATTGAACATCAAAATATCATCATCATCAGATGCAGACTCAAGATCATCTGTATCTTCATCACTTGGTTCAACAGTATCACATGGGGGATGTGGAAAGAATCCCTTGTCACATCAATCAATGTTAAAATCAAAATTCACAACATTTACCTTGCTGTGTAATAGATTAGGCACCTTTTTTATAGCCCCTCTATTCTAATTTTTGTCATCATGTGCAGGCCTATTTTGTGTTTGATTCAAATTTTGATCTCTTTCCTAGCTTGTAGACCAATGAGTAATCCCTTTTTCAACTCTAGCTAGCTTGTAGGACATTTCTTTGATAGCGGAGGCCAAAGTTTTCACCATTTCCTCAAGGTTGACTGTCTTAGCAAACTGTGTTTTTTCTAGATTAACCAACTTTACATCAGTCTGTTTATTCAAGGGCTTTCCCATAGCCTTTATGTTATTCTCAATTTAGATGACCATATTGAATGCCAACCATAGGTTTGTGAGAGCCTTGTCCCTCAAGTAATACGTAGCCTTATTATCAAAGGCATCACAATATTTTATCAAGCATGTTGTATCACTAGGCCTTATGTTCTCAAGTAGCTGCATCATAGCTTTGTTGAACCGTGTGTTGAATTCTTACATGCACTCATTAGGGTCCTTATTGATGTTTTAAAACTTAGCCAAAATGAATCTAGGATCAACTATATCACCATACTGAATTCTAAAAACATTATCCATTTCTTCCCACAAATCAATGCATATATGGGGAAGTGAATTGAACCACTCACGTGCATCTTCTTCTAACATATGCACAAACAACTTCATGCACACATCCTCATGATCAACCTCATAATATTCAATAATATTGTGAAAATCTCTCAAGTGTTGATCACTTCTCACTGCATTGCTCCCTTGAAACTTTGAAAGACATTTCCTTACTTCATTTGGGACTTCATTAGGATAACCTTCCATGTTATCAAAATTGATAGGCCTAAATTTGGGAATGTAGAATGCAGGATGTTCATTCTCATCTTGATCCCTATGCCTCATGATTGGTTCAATGAGAGGTTCAAGAATAAATGGCAAAGGGATGTGAGGGGGTGAATGAGGTGGGCTTGGTAGATCAAACTTAAGAGGGGATTCAGCTGGTTGAGAAGGAGCTAGATAGCAAATGGGCTATAAGGTTTTGAATAACTAGAATAGTTATGATCAGAAGAATAATGATAATCTTTAATAATAGGAATTTAAACAAATATAAGCTCAAGATTACTAAAATTTTGACAGCCCACACAATCTTTAACAACTGCACTTTGTTCTTCAACATGCCTCCAAACTTGTCTCCTTCTTTGATGAACACTTAGGGGCAAGACAAGTTTCTCAGATGAATCACCTTTGAAGGATGACCTGAGTCCTTTTATCTTTGTAAGTAAAATAAATCTCAAAGTTGAAGATATTGAAGATGGGTACTGATCTTTTTTTGAAACCAGATAATGTTTTAGAGTCACCACTAGAATCAAGTTATAGAATATAACCATTTACAAACTTGAAGTGATACATATTGAAACCATATCTTGTTGAAGTTAGTGATGATGTATGAAAGCAAAGACAATAAAACTTTTAGACTCATGTTCAAATAGTGAAAACCACCTCAAAACATGACAAATTTCTAGCTCTTTGTAACAAATTCAGTAGATGTCAAATTACCAAATCTCTCAATTACTAGCACATCCCTAGTGAAGTATTGAGGCATTGACGACCAAGATAACAAAGTAGAAAAAATAACCTCAACTTTCAAACCATGAGATAAAATGAATAAACCTTGTTTAAAAACATAGCTAAGATTACTTGCAATAAAACAGTGGCAGAGAACTTTTTCAAACTTGAAATTAATAATCAACTCTACAAGAGACCTTGACAACACAAGTAACCAAGGATCTTCTTCTCCCTGACAATGGTGCCAATTGAGTGGCAGTGTTGACACACCAAAGATAACAAAATCAATGCAAAGAGGTAGATAACTTTAGAATGACAATGACTCTCTACAAGAGTCCTTGGTAACATGGGTGACAAGAATTGTCCCCGACAATGGTGTTAGTTCCCAATCGTACACCAAATATGCTCGACCTTGCACACTTGAAGACAATGACAAACTATGATGAAAAAGCTATTAGTATGCCATTGTAGTTGGGGAAGGGTTTGGCATCAAGACTGGACCAGATGTAAAAAATGATCGAGAGGCACCTAAAAAGGGTATGGTCAATTCCCTACTACTTTTGGCTCTACCTAAACCAAGGTGAGAGGACTTATGGGGTAGCTTGATCACATGGAGAGATTATGTAATTCAACCTCTGTGGGGATTGTTGGTACAAGGGAACACAAATCTAACCATAACACAACCAAACTCGCTCACTCCACCTAGGAAGAGTTATCACACAGAATGAGCAAATGCTCTAGGCCAGATACAAGCTATTGAAGATAGATATGAAAGTGACTGCAATCTTTATTCTAAAGAATTTTCAACAACATAGGCTGAATGGAAAACTATAATGTTGGGTAATTTAAAGCACAAAATGTAAACACATGTTACATAGGCAATATTTTATGCATATGTAGGGCAAATAACACTTATGATATGTAACAAGGGGTATTATTTACTAGGTAAGATAGAGTAGGACAATTTAATAATAATAAAGAGGAAGGGCGTGGTGGTGTGCTAGTAGTTTTTCAAATAGTAGGGATTCTTGCAATATTATGACATTATCCTTTGCAAAGATGTAGAAAAGACTCTAATGCATGCTATAAACACTACAAGGAGAACTTTGCATCCATTGGTGCCAATAGAATGTAAATGCTCAAATAATCCTTGAAACCCTAGAACATACACTAAAACTAGAAACTCAAATACTTTCTTCTGCTAAATTCATGAACCTAAAGTGCCCTGAAAAGGTATTCAACAACATATTTCTAAATATAACTGTAGAAAGGGATTTATAACCTAGGTACATGCTCAAAATGACAACCAATAATAAACACAAACCTAAATATCTTATCAACAAAACTTGTAAAACACATTATTGCATTTCATTAACAGGATACAATAAATAACCACAAGTATTTTCCATTAACTAGAAAGAAAATCTTACATACACCAATGTTTCAAAATGTTGCCATGGGGACAAGCATGGTGGATTTGTTGCATGTTGGATAGGGGAGACATATAGAGATGCTATCAAAGCTTGATAATGGTTGTACAACTACAACTATTTTAACAAGAGAGGCAACATACATACACAACCACAATCCCAAAATTTAGAAGAGCCTACAAGCATGGTGGATTTGCTCCATGTTGGATAGGGGACACATAGAGATGCTCTCAGAGCTTGCTAATGGTTGTATAGTTGCAACTACCTTAACAAGAGAGGCAAAATACACACACAACTATGATCTCAAAATTTGGAAGAGCCTATACTTAGAGAGAAAAACAAAGACCAACCACAACCTACACAATGACCAACATAGTGGCCAACCAACCCAACGAATAGAGGATAAGCCCTCTATTTATTTATTTTTTACCCATTTCAAATTTGTAATTGCCAAAGTCCCACCAAGATGCTCCTAGCTAGAACAAATTCTTTTCCACGCCTGGAATCTTCATGTATTTGCAAGGAAAATGATTGTTGCAATTGCCTTTACTAGAAATGATGAAGATTTGCAACAAACTCCTTGATTTTCTTGGCTGGAAATGCCTTTCACATGAGCTAAAAGGAGAATATTCATGGTGGAGGGCAAACAAACCATTTTTATTTATGTGGAACTACTTGAAGATGCCTTGGACCACTTGCTTGTACAGATGGAACCTCTTGGACAACTGCCCTTCCTTTTATGCATGCCAAAGAAAGCCCATTACCTTGTGATGATTACAATTAGAAAGCTCCAATTGTGATGAAAATAGAAAAGATCCACGGTCATTTAGAAAATATGCTTTAGGGTGGCCCACAATTCTTATTTTATGCTTTGAATCATTGCCCATCCATAAAAGAACCATTAATTTTAGCTTTTAAACCAAAGCTTGCCACATACTGACATTTAGCATGCCACATCAGATCCAATTAGGCATTTGTGGGGTCTAAGAGTGACTAAGTCAATTAATTAGCCCCAATATGGACACTTGTCGCTTCCTTGTGCAATTTGAGCCCTTTGAAAAGTCCATCTCGGCTCACACCATTGGATCATCTCTACCTGAGTAAACACAAACCATTGATCTTGTGCAAGATGCTCGAGCTCTAATTCATGGCATGCAGTCATGTCATTTATCATCTCTATGTTTGTCTATAAGATCCTTGTCTTTTCAACCTTGTCTATGCACCGTCAAATCTGGCTAGGGCAAGCATATGTGCTCCATTGAGTCATGATTTGAGGGATGGAGCGTTATTGGACACTACCTGCACTTGGCCCTGAGGATGTGCTACTTGGCATCCTTATGGGCTTCCTGTGTACCTTGCAAATAATCTCTATTGCTTTGAGTGCCATCATGCCAAGTGGTGGCACCTTATGCTTCTTGAATTTTTGACCTATTCCACTCATCGTCAGATCATCCTCCCCTGAGCAAATGTGAGCTGTAGAATTACCTCCATTTGAAATCAATCGACTACTTGCCATGCCTTAAAATTGATGTTCATGCGCCTGTCAAAAGACGTCCATGAGATGGTCATAGTTATGCAATTTGGGCAAATTTCTTTGAAACTTTGCTTATCGGGCCTTTTGTTCTACAAGAATTTGGTCTGCAGTATTTTTATTTTTAGAATTCCTATCTTCGACAACAATTCTTGTTCTTGGGCCCTTTGGTCTTCGAGCTTTTTGTCCGCAAGAATTCGATCAAGACAATTGCTTCAGGCAACTTTCTCGCAATAATTTCCCCAAAGAACTTATTTCTTTCAGACTTTTCTTTGTTGGGAGAATTGTTTCGGACATTTTGTCTGAAATAATTTCTCCGAAGCAACTGATCCTTACATTTTTCTTGAAGAACTTGAACCTTATATTTTTTTTGAAGAAATGCAATTCTCTTAGACTTTTTACGTGGGCAAAATCCCTGAAAGAAATAGACCTTCAAACTTTTTATCGCAGACAAAACGTCTAACGAAATTCCTTCGGGTTTTTGTACAAATACTTTGTCCGACGTAAATGAATTTTATCAAACTTTTTGTAAAACATTTTACCCGATGTAAATAGTTCTTCGAGCTTTTTGTCTGTGACAAAAATTTTGAAGACTAATTTATGTCAGGGAAAGTGTTCGCACAAAAAGTCAGAAAAAATTCTAAGGGCTTTATACACACTAAGTAAAGACCAAATAACACTTAGTCGATTTAATATGAACTTGACCTTTCAAAGGGACATTGTAAAACAAGAATATGGCCGAGGACTTAGGCATTTATACTCGACAAGGGCTTAATCGCTTCAGTGCAATTTTAAGCACTAACATAGGGCATGACACACATTTGTATCTTGGGGTGTATGCGTGTCCCCTGTCACATATATCTAAAATAAATATGGTTATCTTCAACTATATGTTTATCTAAGATTAATCTAGTAGTAAATATATACTTAGTAATAACATTAATGAGAAATATATAAACAATTTTTTTTTTCGTTGGGAGAATTGTTTCGGACATTTTGTCCAGAACAATTTCTCCGAAGCAACTGATCCTTACATTTTTCCTGAAGAACTTGAACCTTACATTTTTCTTGAAGAAATGCAATTCTCTCAGACTTTTTGCGTGGGCAAAATCCCTGAAAGAAATAGACCTTCGGACTTTTTGCTGCAGACAAAATGTCTGACGGAATTCCTTCTGGCTTTTTGTACAAACACTTTGCCCGACACAAATGAATTTTATCAAACTTTTTGTAAAACATTTTACCCGATGCAAACAGGTCTTCGGAGCTTTTTGTCTGTGACAAAAAGGTTGAAGACTTATTTGCATTAGGTAAAGTGTTCGCACAAAAAGTCAGAAAAAATTCTAAGGGCTTTATACACACTAAGTAAAGACCAAATAACACTTAGTTGATTTAACATGAACTTGACCTTTCAAAGGGACATTGTAAAACAAGAATATCACTGAGGACTTAGGCATTTATACTCGACAAGGGCTCAATTGCTTCAGTGCAATTTTAAGCACTAACATAGGGCATGACACACATTTGTATCTTGGAGTGTATGCGTGTCCCCTGTCACATATATCTAAAATAAATATGGTTATCTTCAACTATATGTTTATCTAAGATTAATCTAGTAGTAAATATATACTTAGTAATAACATTAAGGAGAAATATATAAACAATTTTTTTCTTTGTTGGGAGAAATTGTTCCGGACAAGAAATATATAAACAATTTTTTTCTGTGTTGGGAGAATTGTTTCTGATATTTTGTTCAAAACAATTTCTCTGTAGCAACTGATCCTTACATTTTTCTTGAAGAACTTGAACCTTACATTTTTCTTGAAGAAATGCAATTCTCTCAGACTTTTTGCGTGGGCAAAATCCCTGAAAGAAATAGACCTTCGGACTTTTTGCTGCGGACAAAATGTCTGACGGAATTCATTCGGGCTTTTTGTACAAACACTTTGCTCGACACAAATGAATTTTATCAAACTTTTTGTAAAATATTTTACCCGATGTAAATAGGTCTTCGGGCTCTTTGTCCGTGACAAAAAGCTTGAAGACTTATTTGCGTCAGGGAAAGTGTTCGCACAAAAAGTCAGAAAAAATTCTAAGAGCTTTATACATACTAAGTAAAGACCAAATAACACTTAGCTGATTTAACATGAACTTTACCTTTCAAAGGGACATTGTAAAACAAAAATATAACTGAGGACTTAGGCATTTATACTTGACAAGGGCTCAATTGCTTCAGTGCAATTTTAAGCACTAACATAGAACATGACGCACATTTGTATCTTGGAGTGTATGCGTGTCCCCTGTCACATATATCTAAAATAAATATGATTATCTTCAACTATATGTTTATCTAAGATTAATCTAGTAGTAAATATATATTTATAATAACATTAAGGAGAAATATATAAACAATCTTTTTTTAGATGATATATAGTATTGTGATTTGATTATACAAATCTAGTACTCACTCTAATTTATATTTTATAATATAGTTTCTTCCGTATAACAATTAAATAGTTAACTTTGAATAAAAAAATCAAGTGCTTAAAGACTTCCTCAACTTGAAACTTCTATACTTATATTATAATTATATTTAGAAAAAAACCAATAATAAATAAAAATGAGATATATCCACACAATCATCAAACACCTTGGAGATCTAGACCCATATTTTGATGCTCCGCTGAAGTACCCAATGCTCTGATTTAGACACAATCTTTTTATATAGTCTTGATTTTGACAGAGGAAATTGATAGCTTATGTAGACGGAATGGACCTAACTAATAATAGAGATTCCTTCACTCCCTCAACGTTTGATCACATGCGTTTTGTTGCTTCCATAAGCTACATAGAAACAAGAAAATCCAAGTGAAGGAGAGAATAAAGAAAAAGAAAATGGTCACAAACTTTGCTCTGTTTAGTAGGCCGGCAAAGAGGCACCCCCATCAATTTTTTATGCATGTAACAATTATTAATAATAATTGCCCCAGTGGGTAATCTGTGAACAACCACCAAACTACCTACTTTATGCTCTTTGGTTTTAGTGGTCCTCCGCCTAGGAAACTTTATCCTCTCATATAGCCAACAATCATATGGACACCTTGCACAACTATCCTACACCTAAGCAAATTTTCACTTTCTTTTCACCACTGTATGAAGTGGCAAACTATTTACCCATTTCAGATGGGTGCACCCCTCTTATCCTCCTATTTCTGTACGTAATGCCTAGCTGTCACCAATAAGCTGGCACTAAACAACTTTATGCTCCGAATCTCCATGCCACAAGAAGCACTTTTTCCCATAAAACAAAAAGATTAGGTCTCCCTGCATTGCATTGGTATTTGTTGCTACTGTCCTCCACTGGAAAATGACATGCAAAATGGAAAAGAAAATGACTTTGTGAAAATCACAAATATAGAAAATATACTGCGGAGATTACCCACTTTTTACATTTTTTTTATTTTAATTTTTACCCATTTTTTAGTATTGAAATTTGACACCCATTTCAAGATCCGAGCAGGGGTTTGGTCCGAAACCTGTGGATCAAATCATGACCGTTGGATGCCTATTGACCAGTCGTAGAGAGGGTCCTTAGCTGTGGGATAAAGACCTTCGAGTATGTGGATGTGCCAACCCTGCCATTAGTACAGGTGGGTCAGTAGCCTAGCAATCCATATGAGCTCCAACTGCGATTGTGGGTGGTGAGGGTATCATTTTTTCGTCCCTCTCCTGCTGATTTTTCACCATTTTTGGATTTGACCCACCTCATAATTGGATCCATTCCACACGCGGAGGAATTCTGGAGGCTCATAGGGGTTATGATATTGCTGAAGGAAAAAATCTCTCAGAATGCCGAGGTCAGGGCCCAAGTATTCACGCCTGGACTCGTCTTCCACTGGTGGGTAGTATCAGAATCTTACCACATTTTTTCCTGTATTGAAAAAAAAACACACACATACACACATATATATGAGAAAGTGGGTGGGTGTAAAGTGGCTACAAACACCAATGCAGAACCAGCTTTTTATTGTTATACTGGAAGCTGTAGTACATATTGCTTCCACCATGAAATCCCAATGCATGTTGTGTATTGTTTTCATGCAACCTGTTTGCGAGTTTATTTCAATATCCATGATTTTTGTTTTCCGTTGTATTTAAATTGTTTTGAGGTAATGAATAGATTTTGGTGCTGTATATTTATGTTTTCTTGATATTGTCATGGTCACAATTTAGATGGCATTGTAGACAGGACAAGGAGGAGGATCCCTGGATGATACCAGGAGGGAAAGTGCATCCTTGGGTTTTCCTTTTTTTTTTAAAATCCGGTGTAATCGATTATGGCCACATTGGCATCAGTGGCTAGCATATCAGTTGGTTAAATTGTTTAAAACATGTGGATTGGTAGGCTTCTAAATATTCCTTTAATTTTGGAATTTATCACCTTATGGGTTTATGTTTACACTACTTTTACACTATTACCTCTGTTTTACCAGGTGTACCAATGTAATAGCTTTAAGTAAATAATACGCGTATTCTTGCACATGCTATTTACCATGTCCTAGGACAACCTCCCTGTGGGATTTTCTTTTATGGTCTTATGCCCTTTTATTGCAGTGCTGGTTTCAGAGTCCCAGTAGGATTGGGTATATCCTGTTGTAGTTTCTTGCAATACTTTAGCTCATTGGAGATATTATTGGGTGGGGAATTAGTGGGATTTGTAACATGCACTCTGGTGTTATTTGCTGTGTCATAGGGTGATCTCTCTGCTGTATTGGATTTGATTGTGTTCCCCTCTTTTTCAGTGCTGGTTTGAGAGACGCATTAGAAATGGGTTTATGCTATCATAATTCATGGCTTCTTGTAATAATTTAGTGCAAAGGAGATATTATCCTGTGGAGAATTAGTGTGACTTGTGTGCTAATCTGTAGGCTATTTGAGTAAGTAACGTTTTTGGAGACTGAAATGTGTTGCTGCTTTGTCACAGATAGATTTGGCCCTGCCATCCTGACTTAGTGAGCCTTGTGATCTGTCACTTCTATGATTATCTATTCCATGGACTACAATTATTTTCTACAGTATCCTAAACTCAGTACACAAATAAAACCATACAGTAGATTCCTAGTAGATTGCACTGTACCAATTCCTGTGTATTTACCACACCCTTGTGGCAACCCCCTTGATGTTCACTTTGATGGTATTTTCCCCTGTTTCACACTACTGGCTTCAGGCACCCACTAGAATTGGACCATTGGTATGTGCTGTCATGGTTTCTTGCAATACTTTATTCTAATTTAGATATTATCCAATGCTGAATTAGTTGGATTTGGATGCTAATTCGTAGGTTATATGAATGAGTAATCTTTTAGTTGACTGAAATATGTTGCTGCTTCATTGGAGATATGATTTGGTCCGGCATGCTCTTTTTATGAGCCTTGTGATCTATAATTTTTCTCTAACCTACAGTGATTTCATATTGTAGCTTAAACTCTCTATATGTAATAACTGCCTTTGGGAACCTTAGGAGTTGCTAAAGGCGACGTTGTTTTAAAATTTTAATGTCTCTCACAGTAGTCATCGTGCAGGTTCAATCAGCTCGTGCATATTCAATGAACACTATTAATATGAGGTATCCTACAAGTTGACTAAGTCTTTCAACTCATGTGGGTGTGCCCATGAGTAACAACACTTCCCTCCACCTTGCTGTGTGGAATGGGTAATGCAAGTGGGATGCCTGTGGGATCCTGTCTGGAGTCCCTATCTCCATTGTATTCATTGAAAAATCAAGCCCTATTCCCTGAGGTCTAGATGTGCAGGGATATCATTGCTCGAGAAAATTTCAACATATCTTTCAACTCATGTGGGTGTGCCCATGAGTAACAGCACTTCCATCCACCTTGCTGCGTGTAATGGGTGATGCAAGTCGGATGCCTGTGGGATCCTGTCTGGAGTCCCTATCTCCATTATATTCATTGAAAATTCAAGCCCCATTTCCCGAGGTCTGGATGTGCAGGAATATCATTGCATGAGAAAATTTCAACATTAGTCCCGTCTATTTTGGCAAGGAAAGAAAGGAAAGCATTTTCCATGTTGCAATACGGGAGCATAATTCATACAATAATTAATGAGCACAATTCTTCACAATGCATCATTCAAGAGTACTAATTCTAATTGTAAATTGGACGTGTACACCATGATTGGCATATTACTCTTTACTCATAATTGTTGCTACAAAAGCTTCGAAATATGAACTTAGATTTTCTATTATTGTGATCTTCCTTGCAACAAATCCATGATCTACAACACTTATTTTTCTCAAGATTTAATGAGTATACTGTGCATATTCACTCTATGGGAAGGGGTATTGCAACAATTCTATTTATTATGTTTACAATGTTATCAAAGTTGGCCAAGGACAACAATATCTACATCTTAGTTTTTATGTGAGTGTCAAGCAATTGATATTAACATATACTCGTCCTTTGATGTCTAATATGCTTTGCATGAGGTCTGGGAAACTTAAGCCAATCCCGATCTCAATAGTTTCTTGCTAGGTCCACTTATCCAAATATATACTCTCTCGTACTCCCATTAGTAACTTGACTACTGGTTTGATATTTTTCTATAAGTAACAGGGTCAATCTGGCAATACGTTTAAAATTGTAAGGGTGGTGTCCAGCCCAGCCATGTATTGTAGTTGGTATCAATTAAGGTAGTCAAGCCTACGATTGCCTTTATTTAAGGTATTGCATGGTGCAATCCAGCTTGCTTCTGCTTTAAAAGTGGTGTAGGGATTTGTCATACACCCTACTCAATAAAGGGAGTGGTTTCCCCAGATTAGTTTCACCTATTTAATTCTAGAAAAAAATGGGACCAGTGCAAGTTACTTCATGTAAAATTCTATCTGTAAGTGCAGCACAGAACATTTGGAAGGCTACCTTACTCATGCTGCAATAAATAGTGATCCATCACTGCGATTTACCTGCAGAACTGGGTGTTCAGATCATGTAGTCTGCAATATAATCATTTTCTTTACTTATGGATACCTGATTGCATCACATATGGCATATGAACAAGAAAAAACTGACACAATTAAAGATCCAAGGGTCCCGGAGTTGTCGTAGGTGTTGATTCTCATTTGAGGTGGGCAGTCTAGATTATCTCTTCCAGGTGCAGTCTAATCCTACCGATCGCTAGATCAGAATCATTTCAAGCAACTAGCACTGAAAAGTGGTACTCGCATTCTAGTGTCATTGAGTTAACAGGGAGGGACAGAGGAAGAGGAGGGGGGGATAAGGAGAAAGGGAGAGGGAGAGAGAGAGAGAACGGAGGGAGAGAGGGAGGAAGAGAGGTATTGCAAGCTACAATATGCCATGACAAATTATCTGTGGTGTAATGCATTGAAGTTTCTGTTGAGAAAATTCTGCATCAGGGTTAATTATTTCTCAAGCTTTATTTTCCTTGCGGTAAATGGTCCTTTGAGCTAAAAGCTTAAATATTTCTCGAAGGATAGGGATAGGGAGAGAGGAACGGAGGGAGAGGGTGAGGGATAGGGAGAGAGTGAGTGAGAGAGAAAGGGAGGGAGGGAAGGAGGGAGAGAGATCTTGCAACCTACAATATGTCACGACAAGTTAAGTGGGGTGTAATGCATTGAAGTTACTGTTGAGAAAATCTTGCA
Source organism: Torreya grandis (assembly GCA_037957365.1). NCBI lineage: Eukaryota > Viridiplantae > Streptophyta > Pinopsida > Cupressales > Taxaceae > Torreya > Torreya grandis. The sequence continues at coordinate 976,915 of JARHVA010000910.1, read as the reverse complement.
TCAGGGTTAATTATTTCTCAAGCTTTATTTTCCTTGCTGTAAATGGTCCTCTGAGCTAAAAGCTTAAATATTTCTCGAAGGATGTAAAAACTTTATTTATTTTCTAAAGCAAGAGCTTTATGTAATTTGTGGGCTCATCCTACTAATTTAAATAAAGAGCCCATGCATTAAAAAAGTTAAGCTACGGGTGCATAAACGAGTTAAATTCTTTTCTTTTATTTAAAAGGAGAGCACATATGCAAGCTGAGTTTTAATTAAAAGCTATGTTGTTTGGAAACTAAAAGCTATGTTGTTTGGAAACAGAAACGGAAATGTTTCCGAAACGTGGAAACACAGATTTTCAAAAACCCTTGATTTGGAAGCATCATGGAAACGTCTGTCTCTCTCTCTCTCTATATATATATATATATATATGCTCATTTTTGTCTATAAAAGATAAAAGACTTAAAAATATACAGTATTCATTAATTCATTACTTCAAAGATAAAATGTACATTCAAATCAAGAATAAATCATCTAGATTGCCCTTAAAATCATGAATGCCACTCCCACTATTTTTCAACTTTATCATTTACTGACGTTGTCTCTCGCAGGGGCTCGCCGGTGCATTGAATCTCCCAGAATGCATGCCTTAAGGGGTGCACAGGAAATGGAGTGGGATTGGCTTGTGGCACTTTGTGAGAGATGTTCTCATACTATTCTATCATACATCCCTTCATGCAGTCTTCATATGACGTCCCCTTGAAATCTTGAAACCCTGAAATATGGCTAAGTTTGAAACCCTGAAAAAGTCTGAAATACGATAGGATCTATTAAAACCTAGAATTTGCATTATAGCTCTAGAAGTCCGAAACCATTCCCAAACATCTTGAAAGTATATATATATATATATATATATATATATATATATATATATATATATATATATATATATAAAAACTTAAAGTATAAGAAACTAGATGTTCCTATCTAAATGTAAACTTGTACTTAAACATTTGTTTTATATATATACTGTCTGGTTTGGACTGGTTTTACATTAATTTTTTTTTTTTTTTTTTTGTTGACTTCGGCTTATACTGTCCGCCAGAATCCCTTGGAAGCGGCCGGAAACGTCCAAAAACATCCCGGAAACGTCCGGGGGATGTTTCCTGCAACACAGATTAAAAATATTTCTATTTAAAAGCAACCCACATGTAGAAAAGGCCCACCAAAATATTTTATTTAAATATTCAAAATAAGTTTTCTCTTCTTTATTTAAATAGTAGAAGCAAGCTAAAAGTCAAAGATGAAGTTTTTACAGCAAGAAAAGCAGCATGGGCATGGAAAATTGAAAAGATTGCCTGAGCCACTAATTCTGCAGGAGCTGGGCAGAACTGACAAAAAATGCATGCTTTTGTATTAAGATTTCTTCTACTTCTGGTACTTGGCAGCTGTGCTTTCAATTCTTCTTGCTTTCCTTTCTCTTTCTCATTCTATAAATGGTAGAGCGCCCTTATTTTAAAAGTTTTTGGTTGTTGTTGTTGGCTCTTTCTTGGACCTGCTTGGACCACATTTTATTCCATGTTGCCATGACCTTTGTTCTGAATTTTGTAAAAAAGAAAAGCCCTTGTATGGCATATTTGTAGCTGTGTATACTTTGAGTAATTGATAATAGCTTCTGTGGTTCTATCTTGAGCCTCTGACTTTCTTCTCACCGTGGCAACTCCATTCTCATATTCGAGTTGATTTTTACCTCCTGCATTTTTTCTCACACACCGTGTTTCAACCTATTTTGCATGTTCAAAAGTACTATGTCTTACTTAGGCAAAATAGGAGCCCAATGCCACCCATTTCCATTTTGGTGCATCACCATCCTTTTATTTTCTTGTTTCTCTTTTCCCTTCCCCCTGCAAGTGTTAAGAGTATTTGTTGGTTTAGGTGGATTAGCACTAGGATAGGAACAAAACCAGCTGTCTCTTGAGGTTGTTCCACAAGGAGTAGTTCCACAATTCAGACCATTAACAGTTACAATTCAGAGATGTTTTATATTACTCATTCCCCAATCATGGCCATATTCTGTAAAGTAATGCTACAGCCAAGTGGTCTAATGCTGGATTCTTAACAACAGAAGTTCCATCCTCGTGCAGATGAAAACTATGTCAACAGAACCATCAATAGGAACCATAATGCAAAAAATGAATACTGTGATCAGGCAAGTAACTAAACCATCGCAGCTCCACAGTCCAAATTCTCACTAGGAACCATGTCAACAGGACCTCCAATAGGAACCACAATGCAAAAAATGAATATTGTGATCAGGAAAGGAACTAAACCATCTCAGCTCCACAGTCAAAAATCTCTCTTTACATTGCAGAGAGTAAGGTTCGGTCATCTAGATCTGCATGACTGTTTAGTTTTCAAATCCTTTCAACTCTTCTTTGATTGATTGACCTAGTATGGTTATTATAAAGTATTCCTGAGTATACTAATATGTTGCAAAGTCATTGAGACCACTTACTTAGATTCCCACCATGCCTGAGCCTTACAAGAGAGTATTGCCCAACCGATACAATTTAAAATCAGAGATTAGTGCCTACAGTAGTTGCCAAACAAAACATATTCTTGTTCTCACTGAGGGGTGGTGAGTATTATTTCAAAAGGTTCAGTCATAGACTCATAACTCATTGCGAGCACAAATTGACCATATCAGAACCATACTCTTAGGCCCAAAAATGTTATTGAAACACTTTCTTAAGTAAAGTTCAATACACGGTTCTTAAAAACAGAGAAATCACTAGCTTATAGAATATCCTCTTGACTTAGCAAGTTCATGTGAACTCAATTTAATTACGGGTGTCGATTATAATTCAATAACCAACTATAAGGGTAGTCCGTAACAGTCCACACCAGTCACCACTGACAAGTCCTCTCATTCAGGCCACAGAATTACTGAAAACAGAGGCCTAAAATCATTGCACAATTATGTCTTTGATGACTAATAAGTACCAAGTTTACTCATAAGATCATGCACGCTTTAAGTTTCAAAAGATAATGCAATCAAATTGTCAGCACACACAGCCTTATTAACCATCAGTAGGTACAGAAAAGTACTCATGTATAACGTCGGGTGGATCAAGGGTTCACATGTGATCACAAAACACCACATCTAGGTCAAGTAACACCTCACCTCTTCTCCATGGGAAATCAACACAGTTAAGTCAGATATATTTAATCAGGGCAAAGTAATATGATCAACAGATGAGAATGGAACAGAACATGTAATCATCCAAGTGCTTATGTTTAAAGTAATTTGAAGACAACTTCCTTTAGAAAGAACTAGATAGCAACTGCATGACAGAAAAGTGTAAGTTCACAATGTCACAAGGGACATTTTGTGATGCAATTGTCATTCCACGTCACATATATTGCCCGCAGTAACACAAAGAGTATGGTAACCAACAGAGGTAAAATTGACGATGTCTTGGACCATCAAAGAAGGGTACAGAGCCAAGTGGCATTTTACTAAGGTTATAATTCCACAATGTGAGAGCCGGGCAGTGATAGTAGTTAAGAACCTCAATTTATTATTCCAAATGCAAGTCTTCATAATCACTAAGCCATCATTATGCTCTGAAGTTTCATGAGCACAACTACTTTCAAAGTCTGAGGTGGTGCATGACTGAGGTTCTATTTGCATCTCTAAACATCATTTAGCATTAGATATTAATTGCTTTTTTGTGGGATTTTATAGTTGTGTATGTTTTAGTCATTGACTCATTAACCAAATGACATTTTTTCTCATGTATTTTTGGTATTAATTACAAGGCAAGGGGACCCTTCTTAGCACCCAAGCACTGTAAGCATTTGTTAGTAGGGGGGAGGAATGATGAATGTAATTCACCACTTTGGTCATCTCACCTTCTAGTCTCTTTTGACATCATCACAAAAACTTAAGTATGAGCATACAGATTAGAGGCTTCAAACAAGACTCTCTTAGAACAAAACTTGCACTAGAAAGACGAGATATAGCTCTCTTGTTGTGTCAAGGTATCACTGGTGAATATAGTATAAGAAGGTCTAAACATCATGTAGGCTGTCAAATGTGCACATCACAGTTTGCATAATACATCACTTATTTGTCAAGATATTCGCATCACTATAACTGTCAATTTAATCTGGCAGGAGCTAGTATAACCTATCATATATTGAACATAAAGATCAAGTTATCTATTAACAAAAACATAAGGTGAACTGTGAATTGGGGACCTGCACATGGAATTTCATGACTGACCTTACACTTTATAATGTCATCCGGAATCACAGTTTAACAGTCAAGAATCACAAGGTCCTTTTCCACTTGTGTCAATTGGAGATGTCGCAGAGCAATTCATACGAGACATTAGTATTCTTAGTTCATATAAATCACTGACATATTGAAATGCATATTTATGGCTGAAGAGAGCAAGGCAATCATTGCCCAAATAGCATCTTAAGACTGGCATGTAACAAATAGGATTCTATCACGTTCTCATAAACTTTCTCCATTTGAAAGTTCAAGGTTCTTGACTTTACCAAAGTTCATAAGCATCATACAATGCTGGGTTCAACCCAGCTGTAAGCATCTAAGACTTAGCTCATTGATCAACCTTTCATGCTAGGACATCATAGTGTCAACTCAAGAGTGAGCTATAACAGTAATACAACCGTTCTTGATGAATTTTCAACATTAATAACCATGTGAATCTGTGACAAGTTGGATTGAAGATGGATAAATATTTGGCCTCCAGAGATTCCTTCAGGGCTGATAGTAACCCTGGGGAAACAACCATGTTGGTCGTACTTAACCTGTAACTGCAGAGCATCAGTAGGCTTCCCCTAAGTTTATTTAAATAGCAAGACCTTCCTTACATGAAGGGAATCATATTGAGGGTCTGAATGAGGAGAGAGAAGACAATGTGAAAGCAATCTAGAGTGATAATGCAAGAGACAATCAATACTATGTTTTTTCTACCATAATGTGTTTGTTAGATAATTTTAATTGGTCTATTGCCATTCATGGTGCGTGACTAATCGATTCTACTCAAGTCGGCAAGGAGCATCAGGGTGCTCATTTAAAGCAAATTATGGCCATCATTAGAGGTGTTAGGGCTGTCTCTTTGTATAAACAACATCATACAAATACAGCTACCTTGAGAACCACAACCCCCATCATGGGAATCTCTCCATCCCCATAAGTGACAAATGATTCTCTCATCAAATAAACCAGCTCATTTTGTGGCTCACCCAGACAAAATAGTGTATCAACAGATACAATCACAGTTAGGGTTTGATTTAAGATTTTACAAAATCCTTCAAACAAAGATTTTAAAATAAACAAACACAGTCCAATCAAAGCATCCACAATGTTCACAAAGCAGAAGAGTGTAAGATAACCGATCTCTAATTGACTATTACCCATTTACAGATGCTATCGATTTCCTGCGCTTTTCCCTCTCTCAGTATTCTTGCTGTATGAATCCATGGTAATGGGCTTAGTATGTACACACACATAACAGCCCATGAGGGCATTCATATTTCCCTCAACCCATGTGGCCACAATGTAGCTGGAAGATACGCAGTCTTCCAGGTAGATTGTGCCCACGTGGCTCTCCAAGAGGGAGATCAACTCTCATCACTCTTATAGTCCCTCCATTCTGTGTTCGATTGGGTCGACAAACAGAATATTGCATGCCCATAAACTAACCCACTTCCAACTACTACTGTTTATGAAAAATACTACCAATTTCCACATGTTCAATATGCTCACTTCAAGTTGCAGTTTTCTTGTTAAAAAATTTAGATTCTACTTCAAAGTTGTCGTTCAAATATCATAGTTACCAAACTGGCGAAAAAATCGTGATTAATCGTGAAGCAGACCAGAAAACACGTTTTTAACCTGTTTAAGCACAGTTTATTCGTGGTCAACGCCTGCAGGTCAATAAACCGTTGACCGATCTGTTTAAATCGCGATTTGTATGAAAAAATTGGGAAAAAAAACTCGATTTTCAAAAAATCGCGATTTAATCATGATTTAAACATGATTAGGGTTAGGGTTTTAAGCTTTCCGATTTTTTCCCGATTAATCACGACTTTTTGAAAAACACTTACACTTTTGAAAAAATGATTTTTTCCTTAGACGGTTAATGCTACACTATGGTGCAAATAACATCTACTTCAAAGTTGTGGTTTAAATAACATCTTTTGGGCTTCAAAGAAGGGTTTATGTTAGGGTTTTTAATTCTTATACGAGTCGTAATGTTTTAAGCTCTGGAAAGGTCCCAAACACATAACGACTACTACAAACTTAAAAAAAACACTTTTACACACCTCTCTATACCATTGGCTTCGCATTTTCCCTTTAACACAAGGCACAAAAAGAGAAAATGAGACATATAAGGCATAAACACAAGGTAAACCATAAGTCTCATAAATTTGAACAATCATGCATTCGCTTGGGCATTCACGTGATACTAAATGTGTGTGCACATTTCTCTCTCATTAGTTGCACCCAAAGCATGATACCACTTCTCCCACCAACATGGTCGTCTTGATGTTGACACTGTATGTGCGCAACACACAAAGCCATAAGCATTATAGAATCATCATCATAATAACATTTATTCATAAAATTTGCCATGACGAAAGCTATCTAGATGTTTATTAGCAATACAGTATACTAATCATAATTTATTTATTTATATAATTGAGCTGCATAAAACGAAGGCAAGGAAAAATGGGATGTGACTGCGTTGTATCATTCACCTCTGTGCAGCGTGATTGTGTACGTAAAATTGATATGGACAGAGTTTCTATCACAATGAAATGAATATTTATTGAATATCTGAGGCTTTCACTGTCCATAATAACGAATAATTTTTTTTTTGGATAAACTGTGAATCATTATTGTTTAGAGAAATCTCCCAACTTCACTGATAAACTACATCTGAGTTCCTGCACAAGAATCAAATTTTAAAATTTTCCAGGAATCTTTGAGAGCTTGAATATGGTCGAAAGTTGAAATGTCTTACTGTAGTGAATTACAGGCCAAGTTCACACATCTGGAATCATTGCAAACGAAGCTGCTATAATGTAAGCTGGCTGACATTGTTAGTGACTTTTACCTCCTTTGCCTTAGGCTCCAGCAGCATGTGTTAAGTTCACTCCTTTTATCACTAGAATTCCAAAATTTCCTTCTATACTATGCAATCCATTGACACCCTAGGGGGAATCAGATTCTATGGTGTCACTTTTGATGATAGGCCATTCTTTTATTTTAAAATATTTAACAGAACACTTATGTGTATCTCATATTCGTGTCTTATCGATGCATACCAGTTTTCTTTTTGTTGGAGCAAAATGTCCACGTCTTCTGATCTTTGTTCTTTCGGCAGTCCTATGCATGACATTTCTCAAATGTCTCCACATTCTATGATACACCTTCATCAGCATTACTTGATTTTAATGCCTTCCCACCTTTGTCATCGTGCTTTCACAAAATAACTTTCCTGATTACAATTTTCTTTTGTGCTAAAAACCTGTTATGATTATAATTTATCATCCATCAGTTATTAATGGGCATCTATATTAGGTTTTAAAATCCATTTGTTCTTGATTTTCTTGTTTTCACTGCTACATGGATGTATTATTATTTCCCGTTCACAGCTATCATTATAGTTTTTCGATGAACATTTATTTTAATCTCTGTTGAATAACACTAATCAGAGCCAAAAAACTTCAAATTTCAAAAGGTCCAAAAAGAAGAAAAAACCAAAAATTAAAAGGAATTTCTGTCTTCTAGAGTTCTAAGAAGCCACCTTATATTATTATTATTCCCCACGTGCGATGTGGAGTTTTTAGCCTCTATGGGCTTGCAGAGCGTGCAACACTTTGCAGATCTTTGGAACTCACATCACTTTGTGAGATAGCTTAACTGGAATCTGGAAATCATATTTGCTTATAAAACTGTCCCAAAAATCCTTAAAACCTTGAAAACTAGAAACTGGACTCGAAGCAAGAATCCATTAACTTGGTCCTACCAGACAGAGAACAAGAAATTGTCTGCTTTGATCAATTGTCAGCCCAGAGCCGTATAAATGGAAATTGTCTTCATCCTTGATTCCTTGGCTTGTGTCATGGCCCCCCAGGAGTTGTCTAAAAGGAATCTACATCCAACAAAGGCTGCCTGCTCGGCCCTTACTATATTGACAAAAACTCGTTGGATTCTTCCGGCTAGCACCTTGGTAATAGTTTTGTATGCAATATCCAAAATATTAATTGAGTTTCAGCCTCCTTTCTTGCATTTATTAGAGCTCTTGGGAATAAGCTTAACAATAAGTAATGCCTGCAATAATCTGTTTTTAATGATTCAGTAGCCAGGCTTTTTGACACATACTGAAAATGTCTATACCAATGATGCCCCACAAAGGTTTGTAGAACTCTACAGGCAGACATAAGAAGGTATGCTCTGGGCTATTATTTACAGGCTGCTAGAGTACAGAATCAAATAAGAAGCAATGTGTTATTTGTTACAGACCGTAACACTTATTTGAATTTTCATATGCACGTCTTCTTATGTTTTTAATGTCTAGCAACAACAGATGTTATGTTGCTACCTTCACGACATCTAGATTGTGAAATTCTGTTCTGCCATTGTTGTCTAGCTCAAGCAAAACAGAAGTTAGCAGAATATCATTGGTCATGATTCTCAATGTTAATTGACAAATCGTGGGAAAAATCAGGGCAAATGAGATTCAAATATCAGGATGTTTGATGACTTCTGATTGAATGCTTATTCATCCTTTTTTACCCCTCCCTTAATGAATGCTTATCCATTCTTTGTTACTCTTTCTCAAAATTTGCGTTATTTTGTTACATAGCACTTTTTAAACCCATTGGAACGTGTATATTATTTAAATTCGTTTTGTATTCAAGAGTTGCATTTGTTAGCTTTTTATAAAAAATATCTCCATCTTAATCAGAGTTATATGCTTTTGCATTTTCAGGTTTGGAGATGGTCACTTCAAATTCTGGAGGTCTAAGCATGTCGGAGAAGCATGACCTAGTTTATGAGATTGCCAAATGGCCTGAAGGTGCCTCGGAAATACTTCAGTCCTGGACTCGAAGAGAAATTCTGCAAATATTGTGTGCAGAGATGGGTAAGGAGAGGAAGTATACTGGTTTGTCAAAATGCAAGATTATAGAGCAGCTTCTGAGACTTGTCTCATCGAAGGAAGCAATGCAACAGGAGGCAAAAGCAGTTACTCCATTGCAATCATCAGCGGCAAATGCTAAGACATTCCGGAGGCAGAGGAAAAAAGAACATCCTTTGCGCCTAACAACAGCTACACATACATCAAGTCCTGATGAGAAAAGTCTTGATAATTCCTTGGTCTGCAAAAATTTAGCTTGTAGAGCTATTTTAAGCTCAGAAGATATATTTTGCAAACGATGCTCATGTTGCATTTGTCACCAGTTCGATGACAACAAGGACCCCAGTCTTTGGCTAGTCTGTACCTCAGAACCTCCATATGAAGGGGATTCTTGTGGCATGTCGTGCCATGTTGAATGTGCACTCAAACATGAAAGATCAACGGTCTCTAAGGACAGACAGTTTATGCAGCTCGATGGAAGTTATTGCTGCATGTCTTGTGGGAAAGTTAATGGGCTGATTGGGTACTGACTAGTTACTTTCCTTTTTTCGCTTTCCTATATTTTTGGGCTAGAGTGGATAGATTATTAAGACAGGAATTTCATTCTTTCAAAAGGTCTCTGGTATGCAATTGCTTTTATTGGATATTTTGATGGTTTTGAGAACTGTATTCTACCTTTCATGTCAGTAGATCTACATGTCAGGATTGATTTTATTTATTGACTATTCTCCTGGCACAATGCTATTAATGGCGCATTTATCTAGAAGTGTCAAAAAGTTGATGTAACTTTTGAGTGATGGAGATCATTGAGACTTGCCTAGGAGATAGGAGAAACAACTTAGCTGAAAAATATTCTCAAAGTATTGTAAACTATAGGCTAAATTTCAACAATCACTAGGACTTCTTTGAAGCTGCTTATAATTTATGTTTATGTTATTGTTATTTCTTTATTGCCTGATGGTGGTTGACCTTTCACTTCTTTCATGGCATATAGTTAATGAGTCCCACTATCCTCTCCTAGCCTGCATTTCTAAAAGTGTTCTTACCATTGTATCTAATGTTGTCATGAGAAAGATGCTGAATGGTATTTATCCATGGTCGGTTAAAGGCATAAAAAATAATGTTATGATAGGTAATAGTTCAAATTGGTAATTTCCAGGGATAACCTATGTAATGTGTGCACTGAAAATGTTTCTAAGTGCAGCTAGACAAGAAACAGAGTTTTTCTCTAGGTAGTAGTTTCTTTCTAAAAGACAAATTTGACCTTCTCACCAGGCTCATAGATCTAGCCTATTTCAAGAGGTTTTCCATTACAAATGACATGTGTATGTTGGGACGGAATACACAGGATTAACTATGCTGAAATGGTAAGTGTATGATATACTTTTTTGATTGATTAACGGGGTTACATTATGTGTCTATATAAACTTGCTAAGAGCAAGTTGCATAACCCGTTTTGTCACAGGACTCAACCACCTGTAACTATCGACTACCTACTGAATAATTAACTACATTTAGTAATTAACTATTAACATTTATTGCTTCCTAATGCCAAGGTAAATCTAATAACAAGGGTGTGTCTCATAAAGAGATACATGCCCCGTATGAACTAACATTATTAATTCTAATTATAACTTTGGATTACATAACCCAACAGTAGATGTCACCACTATTTATAAATGGGTAAAAACTACAAAGAAAATTTGGTACCATTATTAAATAATAAGACAATTCTTTGAGGTTGCCTAATTTGTTGGAACTTGCTCCTTTGATGTTGCCATTCATAACAGGATCCTTCATGAGAAAGATAGTTCCGGGATGAAACCCTTTGTGGACTGTCACCCATTTATGATACCATAATGGTTGACCAGTCCTTATCTGAAAACCTCTCATATGGGACTGTATGCACCCAGCCCAGAAACATGCATTTCCAAAACACAAACGTGCCAGGTGAGCAGGATGCCCAAGGTCTGGGTGCAGCTAGGTCAGATAGCCAGAGTTCGGGGTGCATCCTGGATTGTGTACCCCATCAGATGCTGCAGTTACAAATGCTCCAAAATCAATAAATAAAAAAAAATATAAACAGAGGAATTTTATACATATTTGACTTCCCTAAAATCTTTTGACATACACTCAACAATTTTATACCTATATGGATTGTTTATTCTATCACAGGGTTTTGACTGCTTTTTGTTTGGCAGCTGTCAAATTTTCAGATTGAAAGACTGATATTACATCAACAGCAGGGATTTTTCATTTTTGCTGTTTGTTTTACACCAGCAGCTGTCAATTTGCACACTTTTGAGTGAAGGAGCTGCTGTTTTCAGTGAAGTATTGTTTTGCACGTAGTATTGATATTTGTCATTTATGAAAGGTGCAAGCCGAAACATTGATAAATCTGAAAATTAAGTGTTTTTTAATCCTGTCTAATCAAACTTAGATGTTTTTTGAAAATTTCTAATGTTTTTTGTATTTCACAGGTGTTTATATATATCATATTTGTTAATAATACTGCCCCCACTATGCCCTGCCCCCTCTCCCTGGTTCTATAGTAAAATGGCAAGCACCTTGAACTTCAATGGGGCAGCCAAGGGCAACCCAGTCCTAGTTGGTGGTGGCAGCGCCTTTAGAGGTGGAAAAGGTCAACCAATCATGGCCTTTGCCATCTACATCAATGTGGATACAAATAATAGGTGAATGCATTGACATATTGAAGGCCTCCAAATTGTGAAAGCACAAGGATGGAATAATCTAGTTGTGCAGGGAGACTCCAAGATGCTAATCTGTGCAATGCAAAGGAGAAATTGTCTCGCTCGGATAATTAATTCTATTGTGCAGGAAGCATTACGATTTTCCAGCTACCAAGGAATTAGAAGCTTTAGTCATATCAAGCATTGAAGGGAACTTAGTTCAGACCGACTAGCCAATTGGGTGGTGGATATATAGATGAAAGGGGCCTTAGGGATGATGTTCCTCCCAATTATCTTTCCCCTTCCAAAAGGAGACGATTACATTATGTATAAAAGATTGTCAAATAGACAATCTATAGGATTAAGGTGGTGCTAAACCCTCCACATTTTCCTATGATGGCCAAGTGTTGTATGAGGTCCCCCTCTCCCCATGCATGAAATTAATTTCATTTGTATGCGGCAATTATGTGGGGAGATGGGCCCGTGGCTGTGCACCACCCCTCTTTACTCCTCTCCCATATGGAGAGATGGGCATGTGGCTGTGCACCACCCCTCTTTAATCCTCTCCCACTATTATCTCTGCATTTGCATTGGGAGCGAGCACAGCTGAGCATGTTGGAGCATCGAGTGGTGGCAGCAAGTTTGTAGATGATAGCTGCTAGCATCTCCATTAATGGTCCCTGCACTTACGTTCTCCACCTTCTTGGTTCCTCCTGGATTTATTTTTCACGGTTTGACGAGAGAGAGAGAGGCTGAAAGGAGAGTGATTGAAAAGGAGGCAGTTCGTTTTTTTGATCTGAGAGTGCATTTAGCCTTGTGCATGGAATTTTTTTGCATTTGCTTACAAATTTTTGGTTATACATTTGTCTCTAGAAGTCCCACATATGCATCAATAAGAGAGGGGAAGAGAGGAGAGTGAAAATTGATTTTGTGTGAGCGAGTGAAGCTTGAATGACATGGAGGTCAGATCCTCAATCAGGCTTTAGAAACCCCGCATGCGCATCAGCAATGTATCCATGGTTTGAACAATTCTATAGTAGGTTTTAACTTCATATTCTTAATTTTTGCTTTCTCAGGTAGAAATTCAGATTTTTTTGATTTCATATTGCATTAGTGAAAATTTGAATGGAAAGGTCATTTGTTTGAAATCTTCAAGTAAATGAATATTGCAGCAGGTTAATGAAGATTGATTGTGTTGGGTGGTAAACTCCGATTCCCTTTTTTGGCGGGTATGGAGCCCCTTAACTTCAAGCAAACAAAATATGTGTACCCAGCCTTATGTATTCAAGTTTTGGGGTTTCACACCTGGTGCTGTGCACTGAAGTTAACCTTTTACTAAAGCTCAAAATAAACAGATAGGAAAAGGAAAAAAGAAAAAAAGTATTCAAAGTTGATCTCAACATGGCTAAATGGACCTTAAGATATTTTTTGGAAGGATTCTATATTATGCTCAATTTATTGAGTTATGTATGACTTTAAATTTCTCAGTATGATGTATATAATATTTTGATTCATCTATGTTTTTAAATTTTTATATATTTTAAAAATTTTCAATGTCAACAAATCCTTGGATTTTAAAACTTTTCATATCCATTTTGCTTGCATAACCTCACGTCATTCTACTTATAATTATCCAAGTATGGTTGTCTTTGAAGGAGCTTGTGCCCTTGACAGAGGCAATATGAAACTCTTCCCTCATTTGAATTTTTTTGGTAAGACAGATCTTATGTGAAGATGATGTTAAATGTATTTTGCCAGAGTTAACAGTTCAACACACTAGTTAGATGGGTTAGCTTAATCAAATTAACAAAAGTTTGCTTTTCAGAGACTGATATTTTAAAGTAAATATGACACTAATTTTATTGAGTTAGATTAAGTTAATTTCGTACCATAACGTTAGCAGATATGGTTAGTGAGTTGAAGAAAAATTAGCAGTTTAAAATATCCATACCAGACTTATACTGCAATGTTGGAAGCAGAATTGATTAGTCAACTTATATACCAGGTACAGGTGATCCTAGTAGAAATAAGCTTCTTTTACTGCTTATTTCTATCTATCTAATCATATCTGACTACCTCTTTCATTTAGATGCCAATATTTAAGTACATAAACAATATTTGTGCAGAATTGTAGCTTCTTATCTTTATACAGTTCTTTTATATTTATAGATAGTTGACATTGTTTTTATCTACGTAGTCGAGTACGCCCCTGCAGGTCCCCGTACCCCAGTACAAAACATGTTGGATACGATCGCTGCAGGATCCTGGACGTATCCAGGGCGTATCCTGCAGGCAGGACACATTTTCTTTTTTTCAATTTTGCTTTATGAAAAGTAAAATATGGACTTCAAAAAACAATTAAAAACAGTCCCCAGAATCACTGTTATTCTAGGACGTATCTGGCTGTACCTGCAGGTCCCCTGCAGGACCCTGGATGTATCCAGGTGGTATCCTGCAAGCAGGACACCATTTTTTAATTTTATTTTCAATTTTGCTTTATGAAAAGTCAAACATGGACTTCAAAAAACAAATAAAAACAGTCCCCAGAATCACTGTTATTCTACAGCCATAAAAATAGAGATCCAAGGTGCATCAAAGCAGTATAGTTCAATTCCAACACATCAGATTTACAATAGATAGCCTGATATCGGATCAACCAATGCCAAGTAAAAGCCCAGTTGATATGGAGAGGTATGCCTCAGCATGTTTTTAAGCATGTGCAGGCTGTAAGATGGGTCTAACACCTTAGTTCCATCCATGCAGGTCACTGATAGGAATTAATATTTCCAAACAGATTTTAACAGGCAAAGGTTTATTCATGGAAAAGCCATGGGGACAAAGCCCGGAACAATTTCACCATAGCATCAATGTCAAGAGAAGGATTGCACATCCAATATTGGAAGTCTTTAAAAACTAAAAGGTTATCATGCAACCTAAAGCACAAGACACAAGACATAAGGGGATGGTTATTTAACTTATTTTGTTTCCTCTATGCATATTATGTGGTTAATTTTTTTTTTGTGGCTATGTTTTTAATTTTTTTTATTTTTTATATATATTTTTGTACGGCCGTATCCAAAAATGTATCCAGGCCCCAGAAAAACGCCATATTCATGTATCTAATTCCCGTATCTCTATTCATACCTGTATCCGTATTGGCTACCTAATTTTATTATCTCACTGAATGCCCACAGGAAAATAACGTAGTAGTTTTTCAAATAGAAGCCAGAATGCCTCAATATCTCTCATCTTCTCCAGTTTCAATCATTATTGAGAGTTTGCTTGTTATTTCTGTGAAATAAAATGTCTGGGATTTTACTTTCATCTGCTTTTTTTAATAAAATTCAGTCTCTACAAAATCCATCTCTTTTTCTTTTATGAAATGAACGGTTTACCCTTGTTTCCAGTCTTTGATCTGCTATAGACTCATAATCTGATTTGTTATTTGAGTTGATATTCTTGATGGGTTGAAACGTCACCATGGCATTAAAACTATTATAGAACTTGACTGTGTTGTTTTAAGAATGTCTTCAATTTGTCAGCTTTCACATGTAAAGTACAATTGGTTATATGCCACCTTTTCATAAAGTAATTTTCCACCACAGATGCTGGAGAAAACAGTTGGTAATTGCAAAGGATGCTCGGAGAGTGGATATTCTTTGCTTCCGCATCTCTCTAAGCCACAGGCTTCTAAACGGCACGGTTCTGTTTAGAGAATTGCATGAAATTGTGGAAAAGGCAGCAAAGAAACTTGAGGATGAGCTGGGATCAATGAGTGGAGTATCTGCCAGGATGGCCCGTGGAATTGTCAGTAGGCTTTCTTCTGGACTTGAGGTACAGAAACTATGTGCCATGGCCATAGAAGAAGCAGATGCTATGCTTTTGTGGGTATTCCAATCAAGAAACAATGTTCATTTTAGAGGTAAGGCACCGTGTGGAAAAGAATTTGGTAGGCTGGTGTGCTACATAGTCTTTTAATAATAAAACCTTTTCTGTAGCCTTTTAAGAATAGAACCTTCTCTATATTAATCTGTATTGCCTGCACATTATACAAGCTGGAATTTTTTCTATATTTCAGAAGATTATAGAACATATTCCTTGTCAGGATATTTTATATGAATTAGTTAAAGTGGAGATACATTTATAAGGGAACTTTTAACATTCATAGCAATATTTAGCTTTCCATTTTTCGAATTACGAAATGTATTTCTAACTTTCGCTTTACTGAAAACAGGGGATTTGGTTCCTATTTCTTCAAGGATTGAATTTAGTGACATCTCATCTACATCTGTTGTAGTAGTCTTAAATGAGCTCGATCGCAAGTCATCAGAAGATGTTATTGGCTATAAGTTGTGGCACCGTAAGATGGAAGAAAGGAGCTTCTGTGAGGAACCTACACGTGTTATGTTGAGGACTGAGAGAAGATCTCGAGTCTCAAATCTCCAGCCCTTGACTGAGTATATTTTTAAGATTGTATCATTTACAAAGAAAGGGTTATTAGGCCACACTGAGAGTAAGTGCTGCACCAAAAGTGAGGACAAGAATCATAGAAATGTTGAATCAAGGACTGGGGAACTTCAGACATCTGGTAAGCTAGGCTCCGAAAACTTTAGCTCAATCAGTACAGAAGACGAGATCCTATTCAATGATGGTGCCTCAAATTTAAAGGTTCGAGACCTTGGCAAAGTTCTGCTTGCTGCTTCTGCCCCAAAACAGGACTCGAATGGCACATTTGAATGTCTCGAAAAGGATTTGTCTACCAAACACTTCCTATATTGTGAAAAACCTCAAGCTTGTTCAAATAAGACATTTCACTCCATTGATCTTGATGTAAATGCAACATTGCCACCACAGTTCAAGGCGTCCAAGGATGAAAACACAGGATGTAATATAATTGAAAATGGAGACCCTGAAGATGCACATGGAGACTCAGTTTCTGCTCTGGATGAGGAACGTGCAATGGTTGAAACAGGCTTGGTGCAGACTTCACATGTTCAAGCAGATTCACAAAGGGATTCAACAAATTCAAGTGATAACAATCAGGTGACGGAACTGCCCAAAAGCGATAATGAAAATCATTCCAAGGTTACCCTGTTAGATGAGGCAAGCAATGATAATGAGTTCAGCATGCCCCCTCAAAGTGAAATGGATGTCGTACCTTTTGATTGTTCACATCCTGTACTTCCTATCAGCATATGCAAAGGGGATGATACTGGAACTGGAATCTTAAGAAATGGTCATACAAAACCTAATGGTAAATCTGAGAATTGGGCCGTAAAGCCAATCAAGGATGTGGCTGCTGTAGAGCCGCAAGCTGGTGGGTCAAGAAAGAGATCAAACAGATATGGTGACCTACACAATTGTGATAGGACTCTACCTAAATGTGTTCGTAGGTCTTCTCTGGATTCACCTGGATCCTTGGAGAAAAATTATGAGTATTGTGTTAAGATGATTCGTTGGCTGGAATGTGAAGGCCATATACAGAAAGAATTCCGTATAAAGTTTCTTACATGGTTCAGCTTACGAGCAACACCTCAAGAACGAAGAATAGTCAGTGTTTTTGTGGACACCATGTCGGATGATCCAGCTAGCTTGGCAGGACAGTTGGTTGATACTTTCTCTGAAGGCGTTTACAGCAAGAGGGCAAAAGTTTTACGTAATGGATTTTGCAGCAAGCTGTGGCATTGAGTAGGAGTGGATTGTCCCTTATTTTTTTAACATTTTTTCAAAGCATTGGAGTATTACTACTTTAATTGCTAGATTTTAACAAAGCATCAGGTCACTCTTATTGTATAGTAGATTCTACCATGTAATCATTGCAGATGATTTGTCTATTTGACATTCTAATTGCCACAATCATTGGTGATGGGTTTCATCTGCGAGACTTCTAGACGTGATGCTTATTTTTTCCCATGTATACTGACATGGCCATAGCTGATATAGCTATTTAATTACTCGAATTTCTGCTCTTTTATATTTAAGAATCTTGTCAAGCCAGAAAGCTGATCTTTCATTCCCCTAACTATTTTGTTTTTGTCTGTTAGATTATTTCCTTGCTGGTCATATTTTGCTGGAAGAATAGAGTCCGATTGCTATGTTTTAGGTGTAAAATGAGCTTAAGATAGATTTGCATGTCATCTGTAAACCGTGATAAATGAATTAAGTACTGCATAATTTGTTTCGAGTTTAGTTTGATTATTTTCTAATGTAAATCTGAGGAAGAAATGGTGTTAGGCGTCTGGATTGAAGATTTGAGTATTTAGAAATTAATTATGGACCATGGCAGTGCTGTATTATTGCTAGTCTCTTATGTTAATATTTTCACGTCTCTATTAAGGAATTCATGCAGTTTTGAACTCCACAATATGTAAAATTCTACTGGCTGCTTTGGACGAGACATTTTACTGAAATCTTTGTTACAAGCATGTGTGGAAGCATTACAGTTTAGCATCTCAATTGTAATCTGTAATCTAATTAGATTTTTGCATCTCACTGCTCATGAGGATACAATATGAGGTATTGCATTATTCTGAAACATTATGAGCTGCGTGAATTCAGATTGACAATATTTCCGCATTTTCTGATAGGCCTTATTCTAGAATATTAGTAAACAAGGAATCATTTTGTATTCTGTAAAGCATGATGGAATGACTCCTGCTGTGTAGGATCGGAATTATATGTTATAGGAACACAATATGCAAAACATGGTTAACTCGAATCCTACTGTGCAGCAAGATGCAAAACATGGTTAACTTGAATCCTACTGTGCAGCAATACCAGCAATACTTTCTTCATGTGCTGTAGCGCGAATAAATTCCTCAAAAGGGTTATCAGTGTGCCCTACTAAATGTGTGCACGTATGTTTTTTGCCGTTGGGTATTTATTTTCATTGAGTTTGCACTGCCTTGATCTAATTGTTCCATACGACAGAGTCGAACATATGTTGTTTGGTGTGTATCTCACTCTTGCCGTACATTGACAACGATGTGTGTAGGATTGGTAGTTATATGTGATAGGAATACAGCAAAAGATGTTTGATTCGAGTCCTACTGTGCAACAATATTTTCTTTCATGTGCTGTAGCACCATTTGGGTGTATTGTCTTCCTAATTGGGTATATTGTTTTTGCAGTTTGGTATCTATTTTCAAAGAGTTTGCACTGGCTTAACCTGATTGTTTCACATGCTGGGAGTCCAACATATAGTGTTTGATATTTTTTCAAGCAAAGGAAAGGTTTTGTGCTAGTGCAGGGAAAACTGATTTGGATAATGTGGAAGATCACTTTTAGTGTAAGCTGCAAATACTTGTTGCACCCTTTTCCTTAATTTTTTTTCTCTGAAAAATGACATACCCCTGTTATGTATATCACTTGGGGATAGAAATGAACCCTGGTTGACATTTTTTTTTTAACAAGGACATACCCCTTTTATGTATTGCTTAGGGAGAGTCCTGAATTCTGAGTGACAAATTGCACCTAAACTGTCATGTTGTTGCAGGGAGCATCAGTCAGACAGGGAACATGCCCTGGTCGTCAAAAATTGAATTGAGAAGCAGTTGATTGTAACTTTGCAATTGTCTTGAGCGTTTGCAGTTTATGATTAAAATATTTAATTAAAAGTCCTTAATGTGACTGGAATTAAAACTTATTAGCTATTAGTCTGAAAAATTGTCCAGTTACGAAATTGGCCTTCTACCCAAGGTGGGAGGACTTGTATCAATTGCAAAACTTTGAGAATTTACAGTGACCTTTATATTAAGCCCTAGTTCAACCCCGAGAAATTTTTTTCAGGGCATTCTAGCTCGTTTTAAGAGTTTGGCCTTGGCATAAGCATGTCTTCATAGATGTTTTCAAACTTGTCCAACTACTGTACTTATCGAAATGGTTAGGCAAGAAATGACATTTAAGTATTTTTTAGCTTAGTAAATGTGAGTTTTGGCGGGTCTTGCAATCAATAAAAATGATACAAAAGAGAGAGTTGATTGCTATGAAGAATGGTGGATGCATAGGTTAGGATGATATGTAACAATCCTCTCTCTCAATAGACTAAGACACAAATAAGGTCATGATAATAGAACTTGCTTGTACTTGGAAGAGGGGGTAAGGACCTAGAATAATTGTAGACCTATCATAGGATAATCTATGTTCAAATGTTAAGAGGAAAGGGTTTTAAAGCCTTAGTCTATGACATGGGGGTATAGCTCTCTCCAAAGTTCAATGTGGGTAGATGATTGTAACAAGGATACCAAAAGGGTATATCAAGGGTATACCAAGGATACAACATTAAGGAACTGGCAAACAAGGGTAATCTAGATTTAAGATGACTAAAAGTACTAAATTAATAAGAAGATAATTGGTGCAATGGTCAACTAATGGACGATCTATACAATCAACAGTGATAAATGACAAGTCTAAGCAACTATATAGCTATACTAACTTATTCGATATAAGGAGCATAAGCAAGGATAAACAATTTATCTATAATAGCAACGAGCAAAACAATATCTAATCTACTAAGTAAATAAAGGAATGAGAGTAGAGATAGAGATACTTTTGGGTGGATTCGTTGACGTCTCAATCTCCCCATTTGACTCAAGTGACACTTTGTAAGCAATGTTGTAGGTTGAAAATCTTAAATGCCAAGAAGTATACTTATATATCTAGTTGGGGACTCCAAACACTGAGACACCTCCTCGACACGACTCCGATTGAGCTCCAAGGACCACAATGAAGACTATACCTCTAAGATAAGACTCAAAACCTTTAACTCCTTTTACTACTTAAGAGCATAAATGCAAGCACAAATATAATAGATGAGTGTGTTATATGGTTTAAGAATGAAATATGACCCCTATAGATAGTGCTCTAATACTTAAAACTAACTCTAAAAAGTCGATGATATTGGCGACGTTGATACGGTTGGAAATATGTTGGTTGACATAGTGGCCAATACAATACAACTAACATAAGACAAATTAAGCTCCATATCGCCCAGGTCGATACAATATAAGAAGAGAAGAATATAAAATAAACTGTATTTGCTTGGTCGATATAATAGGAATATAGAGTGGCTAACAAGACTGGATAGAAAGTAGACAGAGTTAAGACAGAAAAAGACTCAAAAGAGGTTAGACTAATAATGATGAAGGTATGATTGAATAATGTGCAAACATCTCTTGCAAAGTAATATGAGCCGATCCCACCTATTCTCGATGCAACCTTTTAAGATGCGCACTTAGAGATTGATGTGACAAGTACCTGTAAGAGAAAGTGTCAGTAAAGTTATAAAGTAAAAAATATCAAGTGTATACATATACCCCATTCAAAGCTCATCGGGTGTTACAATAGTGTAATGTGGGATGGTGTTTCAAGACATACATAGTAACACAAAAGAGTATAATTGAAAATAAATGCTGAAAGAACTAAAAATAAATAGAAGTAAATAAATAAAAATATGTACCTTCACATACCTTGCTGATGGAATAGATGACGCTCCCTTTGTTGCAGTGGAAGGAAGGTGTCAACTTGTATGTTAGATGGCAGTGAAGTGATAAAGTGAAAAATATCAAGTGTATACATATACCCCACTTGAAGTTCATCATGTGTTACAATAGTGCAACATGGGATGGTGCTTTGAGATAGATACATAGTAACACATAAGAGCATAACTGAAAATAAATTTTAAAAGAATTGAAAGTAAATGAAAGTAAACAAATGACAATACATACCTTCACTAACATTGCTAATGGAAGACATGAAACTGTGTGTCGCAGCTATTGGGAGAAGAAATCAGAGAGTAAAGCTGCGCATGATATTTGTTTATATTCGTGTGTTATGTACTTAGTTTGTCGTATATATGTCTATTTTGTCCTATCTCCATGACTTGTGATAGGTTAGAATATGAACAGATTTCACTTTTGACACCAAGTACAAGAATATGAACAGTCATACTCTGCAAACGTCTATATATACTTATGTTTGTATGAAGAATAGAGTTTCACTTTTGAAGAGATCAATAAAGACTATTTGGTTATGGTTACCTGTTGTGTTACTTTGTTCCTTGCGTGTATTCTCATGTATAATGTTTTGCTTGCTTTCTATCTAATTTAATCCGAATACTCTATAAATGTTAATGAATCATTGGTTGTTCCTACTTCATACTTAATGCACAATAATTCATCTTTGCTATGCTTTTGTTTTCCAACCTTGTGTATGAATACTATGCACTATCTTGCGCATTAAAGTATAGCCTAACTATCCTCGTTCTTAGCATGCTTTGATGCTTTAGGAACCTCTGCTAACAATGATGCAGTGAGTGTGGAAACACTCCTAGAGAAAATTATGCTAAGATGGTTACTAGGGCAGAGAGATATTGAGACATGGTTAGACCAAAGAGTATGTAATATTGCAGAAGAAGAATCCAAACAGACTGGTCTTACCATACAATAAATCATTTGAAAACATATTCATAGAGAGATTTATGAAATCTTTTGGTGTGAGTTGCCTGAATTTCTAGCTAATTGGTTAGCATAGTTGGAGTACTATTATTTTAACCCAAGAACGGAAGAAACAATCATCTGCAAAGAAGAAAAAGTAGACTGGGTGCAAAAATTGGAAACTGACTGGACAAGAGCAATCGATTATTGGGTTTCTACTACTGTAGATGGATACATAACTGA
This sequence comes from Torreya grandis, assembly GCA_037957365.1. Taxonomy (NCBI): domain Eukaryota; kingdom Viridiplantae; phylum Streptophyta; class Pinopsida; order Cupressales; family Taxaceae; genus Torreya; species Torreya grandis. Next base: position 954,382 of record JARHVA010000910.1, on the reverse strand, counting down.
GTTTGTAGTATAAGGATATATAGCTTTCAAAGCTATGCATGACTTGTTTATCAGAGGAATTAGAGAGATTTTTTTGCAGCGATTACCTCTCCTTGTGAAGATGTTGGTTATGGACAAGGCCATGGTACCTACTCCAACCAATATAGAGTAGTCACTTTAGGTGTATGGGGGTGTGTGCAACATGACAATGAATGATGATTAGATGAGTAGATAGGGCTTGACCCTGAATCCAAAATGAAGATGCGAGAGAAGAAGAGTTAGAAGAAAAGTTTGCATTCAGAACGTGAGCTACGATAATAAAACAAATAGAATACATAGAAGAATATCCAAGTACTTGCAAGTAGAGGTAAGAGTAGTAGTAAACTAGATGATGAAGAATAAGAAGACATGACGAGCGAGATGATAGAGAAGAAGAACGAAGGACGAAGAAAGAAGATGACGAATGCTAGCATACAAAAATAAGTGACAAAAAATGAGATGAAAAATAAATATTTGAAGAAGGTGAGAATAATGTAGAAGTAGAGCAATTAAATGATAGATGTAGTGTGCAACTATAAGAACATGTATTATCAGAAGGACATGAAGAATTAAGAAAAGAAGTAAAACATAGATTAATCGTAGGTTCAAGCAAAAAATAAGAAGTCATAGGAAAGAATCATTCATTGGAAGAGCACATGTCCTTGCAACGTAATTTCTTATATTCTAGTAGACGTTTTCAACCAGGTGAACAGGAATATCGTAGTTGGGAAGGTCCATTTTTTGAGCAAGTGCATCGTTGGGGTACTGAAATTGAAACAACATCAATTTGAAAGGCTTTGAAGGCCATAGGGCTTGTTGAAACCAAGTAAAGAAAAGAAGGAAATGTAGAAAAACAAAGTGCACATGTTGACTCTCGATCCCCTCGACCCCAGTTTACACAATGGGTCATATAGGAGGATTTATAAACCTAGCAATGTATGATGGGTCTACAGACCCTGAACAATACTTACTAACACGTGAAATGAGATGGAAAGCTAAGGGCACTACTGATGAAGCTCTCAAAAAGTGTGAGTTAGTGGGGGTACTAATTGGAAGAGCATTGGAGTTTAAGTATCGTAAAAAAATTTAATAGTTAAGTTTACAAGTTAAGGAATGGCTCATCACAGAGTTCAAGATAAAGAAATGTACAAGTCAGACTATTCAAGAATTGAAAATGATAAGACAAAAGTTGGGAGAATCAGTCTACGACTATGATCGTAAATTCTCTGATGGTATGAATAAGATGGAATTTGCCTTAACAAACAAAGATAAAGATGCATGGTTTGTTGAAGGACTACGCTCTCGAATCAGATTTACCATTGCATAGACTCAATATGCTATTAAAGCATATGTTAGACTTGCTGCCTTGCAAGTAGAGCAAACTGAATACTATAGGGAAGCTCTTGTCACAAATTCTAAGATTGAAAACACATTACAATCTTTTATGAAGAGAATGAAGCAACGCCATGAGGTAGATAAATATAAGTTGAATATATGGTGTATGGAGTGTGGAAAATAAAAACATCATAGGAATAATTGTCTTATAATCAAGACAAAATTTTGTGAAATTTGTTGAGTAGTAGGGCACACAACAAAACAGTGCCATCTCCTGCCATAGTAAGTCAAGAATCCACAAAATCTATATTACAATTTCTAAGTTGCACAATCAAGATGAAAATAACTATAGGGCTTTGCAGGGGTTCAAAGAAGACATCACCAAAAATATATCTACCGTTGCTACGCAACAAGTGTCATCGACGAAGAAAATGATTCCAAGCCCAGAGGTCAATAAAGGTTATGTGACCCAAGTGGGTCCACAATGGATTCCTAGTTCACCACAATACCAACCTCAAGGTCTGGCCGATTGGACCCCTCCATCAAGTTGGACACCAACATCTCTGCAATACTAGTATGCAGCACCCTGGAGCTCAACGATGATGCAACAACAACAAACGATTTGGACTCCACCAATTATGCAATAACAAATTAGAATTAGAAATAATACCTAAAAACATCAACATTGGAACATAACACAACAACGAGGGTATATAGGAGGTTATCAGTCCAACAGAGGAGGATATCAGGGCAAATACAAAGGAAGTTACCAAGGTGGTTGAGGAAATAACTATCAATGACCTCATTTACAATGCTATTTGTGTGGAGAATATAATCATGTGCAACACAATTGCCCTTTGAATCCTTAAAGAAAGTCTTACTGCGCATACTGCAGAATATATGACCAACATGAAACAAAAGATTGTCCTGTCTTGGAAAATCAAAGAAAGAATAAGGCCATCAGGAATTTGAATATGGTGAGTGCGCAACCTAAGGAGGATGCCTTCCTGAATGCTGTTACATGACATCAACATGCAGAAAGAGGGTTGCCTCCTCTTGAAATGCCTTAGGATCAAGGATTTTGAAAAGCAAAATAGAATAAATACCCAAACTCAACTATAGAAAAGGGGCTCATGTATGAAGCTACACAGATGTTGAAAAACATTCAACACCAAAACACTACTAAATGAGATGTTGTAACAATAGATGCTCAAATGCATGACTAGATCGTGCACATTATGCGTCAAGACAGAGTTATCACTACGCTGACATATCTAAAACTTTTAAGCACACTGCACATTGAAAACATCTCTCAGAATATCACAAACTTTTTACATAATCTATTGGAATGTGCGCAGTGAGGACAACAAAATACAAAAAAGCTTATTTGGTACATTAAGACAAAGAAGCCCTAGGATGTATATGCATGAATCAACATTGAGGTTACAAGATATGAAATTCCAAATGTTATCTTTGATTTTGGTAGTACAATCAATATGATTTTGAGGTCTACATGGGAGGCTATTAGATGACTAGTTTTAAGCTACAACCTAGTAACTCTAAGCTTAGTCGACTACAGATGAGTCGAGCCCATTGGCAGATTAGAAGACATTGAAATCAAAGTCATAGAATTGACCCTACGAGATGACTTTGAAGTCATCGATATGAAGACAACAACACATTACCCTGTGTTGGTTGGCAAGAAATGGGTATATGATGGTCAGATGATAATCAATAATGTGCAAAATCAACTAAAGGCACACTAGGGAGATAAGGTTGTTGTCATTCATTTGAATAAGGTGCACAAACCTTACATCATTCTAGCTGAACTAGATTCTCCATATGTTTCACAAGAAACCAATTGGATGAAGGTAAACTCTAAGGAAAACCCAAAAGCTCTGCGTGCAATCGAGTGTAACTTCTTGTATGAGCATATTAAACTTCAGGTACAATCATTACTCACTCACTAGTTGAAGACATTTGAACAATGGATACCTAAACCAATAATTACTTAGCCATTGGCAATCCAATTTGTCATAGAGGATTGTGCATCCATGTTTGCTAAATCCCCTACTCATTCAGAGGTTGACTTCCTCTATCAAATACATGATCATATGCAGGATTATATAGAGCCAACCAAAGAAGGCACTTTGCCTTGGGAAATAGCTTCATTTGTCAGTGGAGACTCAGACACACATCAACTCAATTGGGCTCAAGGTGATCATGAACTCTAACCTATGAGAATGGTCTTTGCACATGAGAGACAATTTCCTGTGTACTATGTAACTAAGGATATCATTCAGTTTATTATGGACTTACAAGTTCATGTACCTACCATCTACCAGTGGGTTAGTGCTCTGAAGGGAGTTGCAATGACATGGTGGGAAATTCATATAAATTATCAGCTCGAGTGGGATGATGCGTGTGAGCTCCTGATTAACACGTTCTAACTAATGTAGGTCATTAGAGTAATTAGCCTTTCTTCCAAGAAGGTGAGTCCTGAAATCCATATTCATAAATATGTTGAAGTCTAGATTGAGGAATGTGTGGCACTGAAGTATTGAGTTCACATCTTCCATTATACACTTGCTCCATTACCATCAACATGATATATGCATCAAGAGCACATGAGGCAGACAAAGCATTGGGCATAGATACAGAGCAACTTCATACATTTGTTTTTATAAATGAAAACCCTATGGTTCAAAATGCACAACTAAAAATCAAATATTTACTATGCCATGGGTGCGCAAAAGATTTAAGCACCATGATGGAATTCACTGCATAGAAGAACACAACTTTTGATCTCAATTCAATATTACAAAGGTATAAAATTACCAAGAAAGAAGAGCAATCTCTTACACAACCATGCCACCAAATATAAGATGAAGAAAAGGACATTGAATATTCTAATTCTAATGGTGATATTGATTTGACTAATTTATTTGAATCTGAAGGTCAACAGAACCAGTAACGGACCCTAGCATAAAACCTACCGAAGAAGACAAGTTACACAACATACAAATTCTAGAAAGGAAGGGAAATGAATGATACAAGAATCTATTGATGAGAAAAAGTGTAAGATTTAGTGGTAGCCTATAAAAAAGCATGTAGCAAACATTGGAATTGAGGAGGTTCCCAAATTGGTGCATATAGGTGATTATTGGACATAAACTAAAATTTATGAAGCTATGCAACTCCTACGAGATTATCAAGATATCTTTACCAATAAATTTTCATAGATCTGAGGAGTTGATCCATCTCTAGGTGAAATGCATATCAAACTCAAGGAGTCCACATGACCCATAAAGAAACGAACATAAAAGTTGAATCCAAATATGAAGTTGAAAGTGAACATTGAACTTGATAGAATGCAAGACACAGGGATAATCTATCCTATAAAAAAGGTAGATTGGGTTAGTCCCATGGTAGTGCAACCTAAGAAAACATGCAATATCAGAGTATGTGGGGATTATCTCATTCTAAATGATGCATGTGTGAATGATCCATTCCTAATTCCCTTCATAGATGAAGTTTTGGAATCTGTCATAGGACATGAACTTTACTCTTTCACGGATGGTTTCAGTGGCTATCATCAAATACTCATCATAGAAGAAGATAGAGCTAAAATAAATTTTTTCATAGAATGGGGATCCTTTACGTACAAGGTAATGCCTTTTGGCCTCAAGAACGTACCTATGGTTTTTTCTCACATAGTGGTGACTACATTTAAAGACTTCATTCACAACTTGCTCAAAGTCTATCTCGATGATTGGGCAACATTTTATTTGCTTAAAGAATATTTGTCTAAATTGCACCTCTTATTAGAATGCTGTCGAACTCTATGCATTGCTCTGAATTAAAGAAATATTTATTTTTTACACCTTTTGGTGTTCTGCTAGGTCATTTAGTGTGCAGTGAAGGAATTTTGCTAGACCAAGCAAAAATTGTAGTCATTTTGAGTATGCTTCCACCAGTTAGCTCCATGGAAGTGCGATCTTTTCTTGGCTATACAGGGTACTATCACAAGTTTATCAAAGAATATGCAGCCATTTCATCTCCGTTGGAATCCTTACTGTGCAAAAATGTGAAGTTTGTCTAGAATTCTGAGTGCCAAGCAACCTTCATAGAGCTGAAGCAAAGATTGGTCACTGCACCTATCCTTGTCTTTCTAGATTGGAGAAAGCCATTTCATGTGCACATTGATGCTTTGGGTATTGCAGTCGGTGCTATGATTACACAACTAGGAGATGGTGGACTGGACCACCCCATTCATTTTGTAAGTCAAAAGTTGTTTGATGTAAAAAATAACTACATAACAACTGAAAGAGAAGCATTGGCTATATTGTTCGCATTATATAATTTTGAACACTATCTTCATATGACACCATTTGAATTTTTCATAGATCATCAAGCTCTGCACTACCTTGTCAATAAGCTGATGCTGGGAGGATGCATCTCTAGGTGGTTAATTCTATTTAAGGAATTTTAATTTTACATTAATGTCAAGCCTAGTAGAGAAAACATGGGGCTAGATCATCTCAGTCACATTCCCAATGTCAAAGAACCAAAAGAATTACAGGAAGATTCCCCTTATGCTCATCTATTTCATGTTTTTATGATCCCTAATTTTTTTGAATCAATCGCCAACTTCCTCGAACAAGGAATATTCTCTATGCACTACCAAGAAAGAGACAAAAAGTAGTTTGTCATCAGAGCTTTGCCATACACCATCATCAATGGGATTATGTATCATTTGGGGAAAGACAAAGTACCATGCAAGGTCATTATGGAACATGAACAACCTCAACTCTTATATGAGGCACACCAAGGAATAACAAGACATTTTTCTGGAGAAGCTACTACCAGGAGGCTATTATAGAGTGGGTTATGGTAGCTAAATATTTTTTAGGATGCACATAGAGTAGTGTAGCACTGTGATGTCTATCAACATATGGGTAAACCACTACAAAAATATGAAATGCCTTTGTTAACTAAACAACCTTTCAAACAATGGGGCATTGACTTTTTTGGACCTATCAATCTACCAAATAAATGTAGTAAAACAAGGTATATTATCACTATGACAAACTACTTTACCAAATGGGTTGAAGCTGTTGTGACACCCAACTATGGTGTGAAGGATGCATCAAATTTTATCTATGAGAACATTATTACAAGGTTTAGATGTCCCATCAAACTCATTAGCGATTGAGGGATGCACTTTTTGAACAACACCATCAAGGCTCTCACTGAGGAATTCATGATTTTTCATCATAAAAGCACTGCATACCATCCAAAATCTAATGGCCAAGATAAAGCTTGCAATAAAGTGTTGGGAAAAATGTTGACAAAGATTTGCAATGTCCAGAGCGATGATTGGGAAGATCACATTCTTGCAATTTTGTGGGTATATCACATGTACTATAAGAGGGCTACAGGTTTTAATCCGTTCTAGTTGGTCTATGGGATTGAAGCAATTATGCCAATGAAATATTTGGTACCCAGTCTATGCATTGGAATGGTCATAAGACTAGGGGATTGTGAGTATTTCACTCACATACTTATCAAACTAAATAGGATGGATGAGTATAGATGCAAAACATCTTAGATGCAAGAAGTTCACAAGCAAACTTGGAAAGCATAGCATGATAGGAATCTACGCCATAAAGAATTTCATAAAGATCAACTAGTTTTGTTATATGACAATCATTTTAGAGCATTCTTGAGAATATTATAGATTTAATGGAAAGGGCCTTATGTTATCCATGAAATATTGTAGCAAGGAACCGTTGTTTTGAGAGATCTTTAGAGAATCATTTTACCAGGGTGGCTGAATGGCTATAGGCTTAAGCCCTACCACCAATAATCTAATTGATCTCATTATGCTAAGTGAGTGGGTGCTGAGTAGCACCAAGTAGATTAGGATTTATCATTTTTTCATGTTTTTTGTGTGTTTATTTTTCTATTTATGTGTGTTTGTAGATGATATCTTCACTACCATTCAAGAACCAAGATACCAAGCATAACATGCACCAACCATGTGTAAGAGAATCCATGTGTGCCATCGTGGATGTCAGCATGAGCGAATGAAAGCAATTAAGTCTAAGAAAGGTATGGATAAGTCACATCAACAAGATATCCACTGTATACTAGATCCAAGGTTCAATTTCTAGACACCCAATTCCTAACACCATTTGTGTTAAAATTATCAATTTTACTCGATTTACACTCAAATGCACACTTTAGGCCAAAATCATTAAAAACATGCTAAATGGTTTGAGATTGTTGTAAACAAGTGCCGATTTAGGCTAATGTATCTCTAAATGGGGCAATGCATTTTATGTGATGCCTAACTTTTCTTAAATCATTTTGAGTCAGAATGATGATTTTGCCTTTTTGTGCTCTAGATCACTCTTTTCTCCTAAATTCATTAGTACACGTCATATACCTTTGTTATTTCATGTCGACAACTTCCTAAATGAGAATACTATTCCAATGCATCTAACATCATTTTATAATTTTTTTGAGTCAAATTATGACCCAATAATATGACTTTCTGATCATTTTAATTAAATTGTGCACCAATTTCCAAAGAATTGCAGTAAAAATGATTAATCTTGGTTTTAGCTAATTAATTCAAATCAAGAGTTTAAGTGGATTTTACATGAAAGTTATTGATTATTTCATTATTGAAAATTAATTTTTCAATATTTGCATCACCTAGTGACATGATCTATGGGGTGGCATCCTCAAGCCATAAATGTAACAAATATCAAGTTTATGGACATCTATCCCTCATTAATGTCCCTTCCTCTCAAATCATTATGAGGATATTTATGGATTTAATTACAAGTATTAGATTAATTCATGGCCACACATCTCAATCTTGAGATGGATGATCATGGTTGATCTTAGCCCATTTGAAAAATCTATAAATAGAAGAGCATAGACCATCATTTTTAAGCAAAATTATTATAAACTTATAAAGCAAAATTATCTCCATGATCTTTTGTGTTGATCATCATGTTTTATTTTCAAGCTTCATTTGATAGGCTAGATTAGAGATTTATTTTATTGAGCTAAGTTATGCATAGTGTTCTTGAGATAATGGCGGAGCAAAGTAGCCATTGTTGATAAAGATGAGCATTAGATCTAAGGGAGAACACATTTGGAGTCGCTCTTGGGTGGTGGAATCAATTTGGGAAGGTAATTGGTATTACTTTATTTCAATTTGTTCTTCATTATCATTGGCAAACCTTTTTGGAATAGGTTGGCTTAGATTGTCAATTCTTATGCAAATTTTTATGAGTTTTCATGACTAATGTTTGAATTGATCCTCTTTGTAATCCAATCCTACATCTCGGCATGCCCGATGGGACTCATGGAGTCCATTTAAGCAAGGAAGACATAATGGAAATTTTAAATTTCCATTTTAGTCATTAAAAAGTCCTTTAAAAATAATTTTTATGCTCGTTTTCCCATGTTTTTATGTACACACATGTTACATAGTGACCATCGATGGTTCTTAGTGACTGTCAATGGTTAGGGCCAACCACCCATAATTGGGTTGTAAGGGAAATACGACCTAATTTTTTTCATTTTGAGCATTTTCTCAAGTTTGTTGCTAATGATTTGGGTTTTTTAAGTCTCTAGTTTGAACATAGTGTTGATCCAAAAGCTTAACTTCTGGAAATTTTATCTTAACATCTTTTTTGAAGCATAACATTGATGCCTTTGGGTCTATAGGTAACTATCGGTGGTTAAGTTTTGATATGCCACAATTATTTATCGATCAGTGATGGTCTGCAGGAATTGATGATGGTCAACAATGACCATCGATGGTTACTATGTTTTTAAAAACATAGACACGAGAGCACTTAAACCAAGTTTACTTGTCTCAAAAGTGAAAGTGATTCAAAGCTAAATAAGGGTATCTAATTTTTTATGCAAGACCCTTGAGGAAAGTGAACATTTGAGATTAAGTGTTATAACCTCCTTTTGGTGCTTAAAAAGAGTTAGGAACTTTCTTTTTGTACTTTAAAACAAAAATTTGCATGTTTATGTTGAGTATTTTGTGATTATTTCTCAAAAGTTTTTGCAACTTAAGGCCAAGGGGCCAAAAAACATCACCAAACAATTCAATTCAGTGCTTTAAAACCAAATTCACTTCAAAATTTTGTTTTGTATAAGTCATCTATCATTGCTTGGTTAAAATAGTTCGAGCAAAAAGGAATTTGTGCATGTATGCTCTCCCCTAATCCCCTATATGGAACTTGTGGGATCAAAAGTGCCATTTTTATTACAAATTGTGCCTTAGTCCAAAGACATAAAAAGGATGTTGTTTAGGCTCTCCCCAAGACCCGTATGGCTTGGGTGATATAGAAACAACCATAAATCCTTTTTATTTAGATTTTTATTTCATGCATTTTGGATTGTGAGGATGACTTCATTACTTCCCACAGGTTCTGTAGGGAAGCTTTGACCCAAGGCTTCATTTCCTGGCATCATCTTCAACCCCTCTCCATGGGGGGTTATAAAAATTTGGATCACCCCATTGAGATGGTGGTTTGAGTGGTTAAACCATCTCTGGTAGTGGTAGGCTAAGCTTAGGATGTATGATCATTTTGGACATCACACTACTCTGAGCAAGTGATGGATGTAGTGGTTATGAAAAGGACTCAACCTTTTCACAATAAGACATTTTATGTGGATCCAATTAATATGTTGTTTCTCTTGTGTGCTAACATGAAAGTTGGTACACATGGGATCCATCTAGATGGTCAAAAACTTGTAAGTTTTAGATAAACCCCACTTGTCACAGAAATATTATTGATGCAAGGTACGCCCCAAGGTCCATGTCATCATATTGTCACTTGAGAGAAAGGGGGGTGTAAAATACCATACTATATAATGTGCTTTTATTTTGGATGAACACTTAATTTCCTCTCAAGTGTACGTATAAAGATGGACTTCAACAATATCATGCAACCTTGTCAGTTTAGGGCTTAGAACGATTACTTAGTTATATTTATCTATTTTGGTCTTAGATTACTTGATTTTTAATAAAGGTCATAACCAAACACATTGTCCACCAATTTATTGAACAAGGAGGTGTTACACTATCTAAGTGAAAATCAATCTTTTCCTTGTTCAAATTTTTCATCTTAGACATTTTTCATATCATTTATTTGGTGTAGTTATGCTGCTCATTTGAGTCTAAACCACTTGCCCAATTATCTATAAGTCCTTTATTGATAGTTTACATTCAAAATTTCACTTTTCTAAGTTCATAAGATTGATGTGTTAAATTGGGTTCACCATTTACACTTGACTTGACGGAACTTGGGTTCAATTTCTGATTTGGATTGAGAGTCATTTATAGACTCGTTATCACATTGTCATCATTGGTGGACTCAAGTCATCTTACATATTGCTCATGCTTTATTTTATTTAACATATTTTATACTACCATTCCTATTACCATGTGGCAACGTCGTGTTGCCCATTTGGTTCGAGTTTTATACTTAAGAATTCTCACATGTTTTCACATCTTGAGTTTCTTGGTTTGCATTGTCTCCTTCCTAATCTAAAAGGATTTATTCTAGTTTTCTAGTAACAACTCATCAAATTTGAATTAAATTTTATGATATTGATGTATCACAAAAATCTAGGCTTTGGTGTACTAGTTTTCACCTTGAATTTTTGAGTTATCACACCTTCCAATTCATACAGTTTCAAATTTCCCTAAAGGTTAAGTAGATTCATGAACACATTCTTCTAATTGTGTGTGGTTTCAATCCACCCTCATTTTATATTCTCTTTGGTGCCTTAGTCATTTGTTTGGAAGAAAGATAAAAATCCATACCTTGTTTAGAGGTTTGCACAAGATTGATCCAAATCTAGTTCAAATGTATAGAGCAACCCTTTTTTAAGACATGAATCAAAGGTTCACTAGTAGTCAGGTCCCTTACGATCTTAGTTATGATGAAGAGCATTATTATGATGGTCAAGACAAGTCCATTGCCTTTGAAGGCATTCTTACAATAGTAAGATCTGAAGAAGAGTATACTGAATATCAAGAGATCCAAGATGAAATAATCCTTAGGTTGATAGAATTTGGCGCTAGACCACCCTCAATTTTTACTATGGAGCAATTACACACCTTATTTAAAGAAGGAGAAAAACAACGAGAGAATTTTTTCCAAAACATTACAAACACAAACATACCTTTTTCCTATAACAAAAGTAAAGAAATACTTGTAGAGTCAAAACCAAATGATCAAAATCTTGTTAACAAGATTAAGAAAATAAGTCAATGGTATGTTGATCAGCTTATCACAGACTTAACTGACTCTCTAGTTGATACTTCAATCCACAATGATGCTTCCAAAGAATAAATAAATGTTATTGAACCTATGCAACAAACATTGATTGAGAACACAACAATGATTGATCAAGGAGTCTCAAATGAATAAAGAAAGACATGAGAGGTTGTGCAAAATGTTTTTATAGACATAGAACACACATTATTTAATCATCAAGATCCTCTTGTCACATTGCAAATGTAGAAACCCAAACATTTAGTTCTCATTGAGGAGACCCCTTAAGACAATTTGGCTAGTTCATCTAAATCAACACTTACAATGTTACATAGATAAAGGACTCCCCAAAACTAATAGAACATGATTGATTCAAGGCAACATATTCCTAGGAATTGACTACTTACCTACTTGACTTAAGGAGTGAACCAAAACCAAGTCAAGGATCATAAGGTGTATATTCCTACCAAATCCATGCAATAAAAAGGGCATATACCACCCCAACAATAATAACAAGGGCATATTCTACCCCAAAAAAAATAATAGGGGCACATACCACCCCAACAGTATTATGTTCCACTCACAAATGCACCAAACACGTAAGAGTAGAACTCTATGAAAGAGATTGTGACACGATTGGAAATGAATAACAGAGTTAAGAAATACAAGTTTGATGAGATATATCCATATTCATTTGATCTATCTATTCTCCAAGTCCCCTTTACATCTCATTTTGAGGCATCAAAGTTTGATAAATACAAAGGAAAGGGGGACCCACGTGAACAAATTCAATTTTTTTTGTATTATGCCAAAAGGTTGATTACAATAGCATGTACTTGATTCGATTATTCTTGCAAAGTTTAGTAGGTCAAGATTTAGATTGGATACTTAAGTTACCTAAAGGATTGGCTATGGATTGGAATGACTTGTTGAAAAAGTTTGTCAACTATTTATCATACAACATTGAACATGAATTGACTGTTGTTGAATTGTGCAAAATCAAATAACATGATGGAAAAAGTTTCTCTGCATCTCTATAGAGATGGAGAACATTAGCAGATCACTTTCAACATAATTTTATAGACAAATAGTTGGCAAACATATATGCACATAACCTACACCTTGAGGTGGTGCACAATCTATGGCTTGCTTGTGTAAACACTTTCAAAAAGATCATAGATAAGGGTGTATAGATTAAGAAGGATCTTATTGCAAAGGGCCTTGTCAATATTTTTGCATAGGGTCAAATGTCAAATCAGACCCCATATTTTATCCAAATATTTATGCAAGAGAAACCTAAGGGTTTCAATAAGAAAAAAAACATGGTAGGTAATAGTGTGATAGAAACAAGATACATACAAATAGTGCAGGGCCTGTTGGCCCCAAATGTATAGTCAGCTCCTCCTAATCCACTACCTCATTTGCAGAGACAACCTCCATAAAGAATAAACCATAGTGGTTTTAGGGTCTTTAGTAAATAGGGAGAACTAATTGAAATCATGTTCTAAAATATTGTAGTAGCTAACCTGATTGTATGGCCAGTACCAAGGCCATTTCCTCAAGATCAACTAAAGATAGATTGGTACAAAGAGAATTAATGGTGCAACTTTCATCATGTTGTTGGTCATGGTGCTTATTGTTGTGTCTAGTTATGACATATTGAAGATATCATTGAGAGTGGTAAAGTTGAGATTAAATTGGCCCCTAATTAGGATATGGAAATATATAAAGATCCCTTTCCTTGACATAATTAACTGCCACCAAGGAAAAACCACCACCAAGGATAAAATCAAGGATAAAAGTTGAATCAGAACCAAAACTAGGCTCAAAATCATAATCAACATGAGCATAATCAAGATCATAATACCCATACTAATAATTTGGGTTACAACAACATGCCTTATGACTATACCAACATCTTGGGATGTATTTATGCAACCCACATTGCCACTATTGTTGTCAAAACACATAAACCATATCATGCTCCTTATAGTATAAGACCCATCATTATAGGGTTAACACTCTCTCTCTAGTAATATCGAATCAAATTCACATAATTCTATTATAACACCCTTTGCATGGGTTACTATTTCTAGACAACACCCTTCCTCTAATTATAATGGCTCCTTACCGACTTAAAATTGTAGTAATGCAACTAGATGCCCATGAGTCACCCTCTAAGGCCCTTTGCCTTCATCTTCTAATTATATTGGCTCTATGCCACCTCTAGGTTGTGCAGTCACAACTAGATTCTCGTGTGTTACTCTCTAGGTCCCTTTTCCCCCTTCTTCCTCAAAACCCAATGTGAACATTGCACCAATGGATCCAAAGCCAACTACTGTGCCAGCCAAAGCCAGGCCATTTTGCCCTAATGTTGAAAATCCTTATAGTTTATTAGACCAATTGAATAAAACCCCTACATAGATTTCCATTTTAGATATCTTTTAGACATTTAAAGTCCATAGAACTATCTTGAACAACCTTTTAAAATAATCAACTGTTCCCAATGACATAAATCCTAAAAAATTCTATAACCTTTTAAGACATTTATCTTCATTTCATCAAGTAACATCTGATCAAAAAGACATGTCTACACTTGGACTGAGACATAATAACCCACTATACATTGAAGTAATCATTAAAAACCATAAGATCAAGCAGGTTCTTATAGATAATGGTTTGGGGATGAACATCATATCTCTTAAGTTGGTACAAAGATTGGGGTACACTGCAAAAGACATTCATCTAGAGATGATCACCATCAAGGCTTATGATAACGTCGAAAGGGAGTTTGTCGGTACTATTTGGTTGCTAATCATTGTTGGGTCCATTTCACACCATACATTACTTCATATTATGGGCATTGAATTACCTTATATATACTTCTTGGTCATCTTTGGATCCATTAAGTATAGGCCATTCCATCCACCCTGCACTAATGCCTTAAGTTTCCCCATGATGGGATTGAGGTTACTATTCTCACTGATCAACAATCGTACAAGTATTACAAACATCTTGAAGTTGAGTTCCACATTTCTAACTATTATCCAGGTTCTGAATTCATTATGAAGAATGATAAGGCTATATTTTCCCATCTACCTCCATCTAAATATATCAACCCTAGTGATCTCACTTCTACTTTGATTGATCCATTTCTTGTAACTCTTGTGAATCAAGTTGTTATTAAAGATGTGGGCATTTCCATGCACAATCTTAAAGACATCTTCCATGTTGTAAAGTTGCTTAAAAATATAAAAATATGTGGTGAGCCTAAACCTTCAAAGAATCCTAATAAAACCACTATGATTTGGCAACATACAAAGAAGCAATGAAAACCACCTATGGGTTTTATACTTGCTATTATGCTAAATAAAAATTGAGAGGCTTTTACGAAGGGAGACTAGTTAGATTTGAAGGCCTTGCTAATTTATTTCAAAAACTAAAGTATCCTATCCCTAATCAGATCACGGATCATCTTGATTATACAGGAAAAGGATTTGGCCCATGAGCACAAGGAATCCTAGAAACCTTATCATTTGGAGTATCTAATTTAAATCATGGTCTTAAATTTATACCACCTAAGGATGATATCATAACTTTTGATAGTGATTCTTCTAAATTGACTAGCGATGAGACTCTTGGGAGTGATGTAAAATCCCATTATAGCCTTTTTAATGAGCTGGCCGACAAAGACCTATTTGATTCTAATGACATTTTGACCCTAACTATTGGAGCTTCTCATCCTGAAGCAAGAACCTATCCCACCATTGGAGCTTCTCATCTTGAATCAAGATTTACCATTGGAGCTTCCTCTAATGAAGTAGAATCACATACCTTTATTGGAGCTTCCCATCTTGAAGCAAACCCTCATTATTCCATAAACATTTGCCATCTTGAACTCATTGATTGGGACCAATAACATTTGATCATACAATTTGATGAGTTTCAAAATGAAGAATCAATTACAGAATACATAGGCCTAAGAGATGGATTTCCCATTGATGATCATAAACAAGGCTTTGATTTTTCATTGGATCCTTCTGCCTACTTTGGAGAGCATGCAAACTTTCTTGGTCAAAATAAATATAAAACATCAATATTTTTAGGTGAAAACCTCTTTGAAGTGCTCATTGATCAGGGAAAAAGTAAATAAAAAGATAAGCCTTTGAGTGAAAATTGATTTCAGGTGCTCTCAAGAGGGAAGGTTTGCTCATCCATTTAGGATGTAGAAGGTCCATCTAGTCCAAGTTATATATCTAGTACAAGTATTTATTCAAAACAATAATAAATATTTAAGCATCTCGCTCTTGATTTTTTAGAGGTTTTTGCCACTTGGCCTTTACCTGTGATGGTAGATTCTAATTCATCACACTATCTAGAGATTTTAGAGGAACAATAAGAAGATGTAGCATAGAAAGATGATCACGATCATACCTTGCCCACAATTCTAGAAGATGGATCCACACTCCTTATGAGAAACATAATAGAAGTGAACTTGGGAACCTATGAGGATCCCAAATTTTTTTATCTTAGAGCTTCCCTTACTAAAGAAAAACATGAACACATTCTATCCATCCTAAGGGATTATATTGACATCTTTGCATGGGCATATTCTGACATGCCAAGCTTAGACCCAGATTTGGTTGTGCATCACCATGTTGTCCATCCTGATGATAAACCAATCAAGCACAAATTAAGGAAGATGCATCCATGCATTGCCCTATTGGTTAAAGAAAAATTGAATTAGTTTTTAGGAGCAGGTTTCATTAGACTACTAGATTACTCTAAATAGATTTCAAACATAGTTGTAGTGAGTAAAAAGACCTCAGGTATACATATTTGTACTAATTTTAGAGATATCAAAAAAGCATGCCCCAAAGATGATTTTACTCTACCCAACATCGATATGATCATTGACTCAAGTGATAGGTATGAGATGCTATCCTTAATGTATGGATTTTATGGATATGACCAAATCAAGATAACCAAAGATGATCAACACAAGACTATGTTCACCACTCCATGGGGATCATTCCATTACCAAGTCATGCCATTTGGATTGAAGAATACTAGAGACACATATTAGTGTGCCATGACTATCATCTTCCATGACATGATGTATGATATTGTTAAGGACTATGTTGATGACATACTAGCAAAATCAAGAACAAGAGTTGGACATCCTGACATTCTACGAAGAATCTTTGAGATCATGAATATAAAGTCCACTGAATCCTAAAAAGTGTGTCTTTGGAGTCACTTCAGGGAAATTATTGGGTTTCATTATATCAAAAAGAGGGATCGAAGTTGACCCTACCAAGGTCAAGGGCATTGTATAAATGTCTCCACCAAACAATCTTAAACAATTGTGAAGCCTGTAAAGAAATATCCAATCTATATTTAGGTTCATTTTTCAATTGGTAGATAAGTACCACCCATTCACCCATATGTTAAAGAAAGGGATAGTGTTTAAATGGGATGAATATTATCAGATATCATTTTCAAATCTCAAGACATATTTGGCCAATCCATTAGTCTTGAGTCTACCAACCCCTGGATGACCACTACTTTACATATTAGTAACATAACATGAACTAGGGGCACTTTTGGCCCAACATGATGATCATGATAAAGAACATGTAGTATATTATTTAAGCAACACTCTGGTGGCTTATGAACATAATTATATGCCTATTAAGAATACATGTTTAGCTATAGTGTTTACTACCCAAAAATTATGACATTATATGATAAACAACAAAACTATTGTCATCACCAAGGTGGACCCTCTCAAATTCTTATTGTCTAAAGAAAGGACACATGGCTAAGTGGGTCATGATCCTAAGTGAATCTAAAATTGAGTATTAGAATCAGAAATCAATCAAGGGGTGGGTTATTTTTGATCAACTTGTAGATGCCCCTATCAAAGACACAACCTCTCAAATTCAACTTTATAGCTGATTCTATTATGGCAATAGAAAAAGAATTGAGGGAACTTGAATAATGGATACCATATTTTGATGAATTATTTACATCCCATAGATATGGATCTAGAATATTATTGATTACACCCCAGGGGGATCTGATTCCCAAAGCATTTAATATATAATTTCATTGTACAAATAATATGGTTGAGTATGAGACATTGATTGCAGGGCTCCACCTTGCTATACAGTGGGATATTCATAACTTAAAAGTCTATGTTGATTCCAAGTTAATCATCAATTAGACCACTGATCAATATCAAACTCGAGATGATAAGATTATTCCTTACAAGTAAATTATTGATAATCTCAAAGGTCATTTTAAATCTCTACAGTTTGAATAAGTAACAAGGGCCAACAATAAATCAGTTGATATAATGATGACAATTGGATCCATGATATAGATTGATGGTGGAGTTAAAGAGTATCAATTTTTGATTGAGAATCATCTTTAGTTTACACATATTATATCATATTTAGAAAGGGTATGTGCCATTACTGGTCCTAATCCCCCACTTGAATTACCTTGGTTCTAGGACCTTTATAATTACTTTCATGATCACATTTTCATAATTGACCTATCCAATAATCACTAAAAACTATTCCATCACCGTTTATCATGTTATACCCTTCTTAAAATCATGCTTTATCATGAAGGATATGATGGAATGCTTCTTTGTTATTTATCTTTGGGAGAATCCAAGCTAGCATTGAAGGAAGTTCATGAAGGAATGTGTGGGGCCCACACCAATGGTGTAGTCTTAGTAAATAAACTCCTCAAAAAAGGATATTATTAGACAAAAATGGAGATCAATGCTTAAAATTATGTAAGGAAGTGCATTCCTTGTTAAAAACATAGAAACATGATACATGCACCTTATTTACCATTATAGCCGATCACAACACCATGGCCATTCTCAACCTGGGGCCTTTATCTCATCGAGAAAATAAACCCAACATATTCAGATGGCCATAAGTATATCTTGATTACTACCAAGTATTTTACTAAGTGGATCAATGCCATTCCTCTCACTTATGTTATAAAAAATTAGATAGCCAAATTCATCCATTACCATATCATCTATCGATATGGCATACTAGCTCGCCTTATATTTGATAATGGTGGATCTTTGTAAACCAAGATGTAAAATATCTTTATGAAAAGTTCAAGATCAAGCACAAAAAATCAAATCCATATAACCCAAAAGGCCATGGACAAGATGAGGCATCAAACAAAACCATTATAGCCATTTTAAAGAAGATTATCAATGATGCTAGTCATAACATGACTTGCAAATGTTTTCAGCCATATGGGCTTATAGAAATAGTCATCAAACCCTAATAAGATCCACTCCATACTCCCTTGTTTATGGCATAGAAGCTATTATCATGATTGATATTGAGCTACCATCATTTTGAGTACAACTAAAACATATTGAAGATAACAAGGACTATAGGGTCTCAAGGATGCAATAACTAAGAATTCTAGATGGTAATAATTTGGTTGCCCTATAAAACTTGCAAGCCTATAAGAATAGATTATGGATAATATAAAACAAGCACATTCTCCTTCAAGAGTTTGAGAATGGTGATTTGGTCTTGAAAGAGAACCAAAAGATCACACATGCTAAACACAAGAAAAAAGGTAAGTTTCAACCTAATTGGTTGGGACCATCTGTTATCATGGTGAATTGTGGATCAGGGGCATATCGACTAGCTAAACCCAATGGTGAAGAAATTATAAAACCCATCAATATCATGCACCTAAAAATGTTCTATGCCTGAATAACTTCAAACCATTATCTACAAGACCCCTTACTTTGAAGTAACTTATGCTAAAGTAATTTTATCTTACCATTTTATACTACCTTAGACCGCCCTCGCATGAGCCCTATTACTTTCATGACTTTAGATAGTGAAAGATTTTATACCGTTGTTACTTTGAACACATTTTATCTAACCCTGTGCCATTTTATTTAGAAACATATTATTTGGACTATTCTCATTGAGAACCTCATTCTTTGTCCCACCTTAGACTGTCCATCTATTGGACCCTATTCTTTGGACCATTCTCTTTGAGAACCTTATTATTTATTATTTCTTGGGCTTGTTGTAACCTGAACACTTTTGTCCCTCGACCAATTATGATCTTGATTATGTCTCATTAACATTATGAACACCTTCAACACTAGTTCTGCAAAGTAGTTCAACCAGAATAGTATTTAATTGCTTCTTTTATAGACAAGTGAACAAGGACATATTATTGGCTTAAGATCTTTGCCTACTGTATGGTTCTTTAGATTGATTTTTCACTACACACTATTCTATATTACATTTTATTTCTCTTTGGTGAACATTATTATTTTTTTTAGGATCTTCACTCTCATCAATTTGTGAGCATATGCCGTTGCAGCTGGCTTAGCTATTGATTGTAACTTTTACTCTTGGATGAGCATCTCCTTGAATAGTTGGTCCCCTTTGTACATATTTTATCCCAAAAATACCAAAAACATTAGAAAATACTCTACAAAAGAACAAAAACATTTGTCTTATGCTTTTGTACATTGTTCATCTCATGCTCTTGCCATTTTACAAGAATCTTATCCTACTGAATTTCCATTGTGCAAGTCATTTTGTCCCATTCACTTACCATTTTTCAAGGTCATTCTCCCTCGTCCCACCATGCCATGATCTTGATATTTTGTATCGTCCCATTGGCTTGCCATTTCACAAGTCATCTTGTCCCACAAATTTACCATTTTGTAAGATCAATGACATTTGTCATGTCTTCCATTTATTATACAACATTAAGAATATGTTATGATCATCATCAAGTCTTCTATCCCACTTCTTAGGAGAACTACATTTGGCCTGAAGTTCATATTGGAACATGCATTCATGGAACTATATAGGTAACATCCACTTGTCTTGTACATCTGGAGTCAACTTGGCTAACCCCTTCCTTTTCTTCTCTTCCCCATTTATTCTACCATTGTTCCTCTTTAATTAGGGAAAAAATTTGTCCTTGTTCTTGTTACATTGTTGTAGAAAGTAACACCTTTACTACACGTGCATGAATAATTGTTTTTTAAACCGCACTAACTTGGTTTTTATTTGTGTGTGTTTATTTGAGTTTTATTGGTGTTTTGTTATTTTTTCTTGGTGTTTTGTTGTGATTTCTTGCCTCTTCATTTATTTCTTCCCCTTTTCTCTTTTTATCACTTCTTGTCTCACCTTGGTCTTGTGTTCCCTTGTTTGATTTTGATTTTTTTTTTTTTTAAAAACATCTTGATGGTCCACATGGATCTTGATTATTTATATATTGATCTCATGTTATTAAGTTTTTCTTGTTTTTTCCTAAACATTCTTGTTCCTACTTGAATCTTGATTGTTCATATCTTGATTTTAAGCTAGGTTCATTTATGTTTATCTTTTTCTTTGAATTTGATTTTTTGTTTAAATGTAAATAATTGTAACTCTACTTTTGGTCATTATTTACCATTATCCTTAGTTATAGGTACTCACATTTGAATCAGCTTCACGTAATGGAAATGCCATGTCCTCATAAGTTCATACTTATTATGCTTATTTTTTTTTTCTATAGAAAGCACTTTATGCTCTAGATTCAAGTCTTACCATTAACAAAATGTTGATGAACAAATCTTAAGATCACTATGCATAAAATAGGCTCAATAGGTTTAACACCTAACTCTATGCTTAGATGTGCATCTCTTCGCATACATCATGAGTCTAATCAATCTTTAACAGTTTTCATCATCCCTCATTCCATTCTCTCCTACTTCTAGGTGAACTAAATTGGCTTGAGGACTAAATAGGCTATGTAGGCAACACTTAATTTTTATTGAGGTCAGCTTAGCCATATTCATTCCTCTTTTCATCTCTTTCATCACTTTTTGCATCCTCGTATGACTGGTTTTTATGGCTTTCATAACCATTACACCATTGCATCTATGTTTGCACCCACTCGCTTTAACCTATGTTTTAGGTTATATCCTTTAGATAATTTCTTACCAATTTGCCCATGCTGGGGCACAACATTTGAGCCTATCATAATAACCAAATTATATATACAAGGGAAAACTATTATTTATTATTTATTATTTATCAATGATCAAAATTAGCCCTACTAGGGCACAACTATTTTATCATGATCAAATCTACTCTACTGGGGCACTTCTTATTATCATCTTTTGGAGACCATGTTCTCCTTTTTCTCTAATTCCAATATCTCCACACTTTTGCCCATGATGGAAATGTTTTAGTGTGTAACTTGTCTCAAGATTGATCGATTCCATAAGCGCATAACTTGTACTCTCAAATTAGGTACGTTTAAAGTGTGTCACTTATGTGTTTGGATTGAATCCTTCTCATTCCCCCATCTTTTGGACCCATTATAATTTTAATTATATTTTGATCATTGATGGTAACCATACATGCAAGCATTAACTCATCTAGATGTGATCTATTCCATGGGTTAAGCTCTCACTTTCCCTCTCTTTTTGAGAGTCCATCCTTATCTTTCATCCTAGTATGTCCTCTCGAGAGGGCATCATGGGTCATTTCCAATTTCTTCTTGATAAATTTTTCTTTAAAAATATGTTGCTTCACCTGAATGTCTTGTTACACCTTCTCAAATAGGGGAAAAATGTAGACATCCTATTCTTAACACTATTTATGTTGAAATTTTTAATCATTCTCGATTTACATTGAAATGCACAATTTAGGCCAAAATCATTAAAAACATGATAAATGGTTTGATCTTGTCATAAAAAATGTCCAATTTAGGCTAATGTATCCCTAAATAGGGCAATGCATTTTATGTGATGCCTAACTTTTTTTAAATCATTTCAAGCCAAAATGATGATTTTGCCTTTTTATGCTCTAGATCACTCTTTTCTTCTAAATTTGTTAGTACACATCACATATATTTTTTATTTTGTGTTGAAAACATCCTAAATGGGAATACAGTTACAATGCATCTAACATCACCTTCCAATTCTTCTCGAGTTAAATTATGACCTAGTAATATGACTTTCTGACCATTTTGATTAATTGTGCACCAATTTCCAAAGAATTGCACTAAAAATGATTAATTTTATTTTTAGATAATTAATTCAAATTAAGAAATTAAGTGTATTTTCCATGGAATTTATTGATTATTTCATTATTGAAAATTGATTCTCAATATTTGCATCACCTAGTAACATGATCTATGGGGTGGCATTCTCAAGCCATAAATGCAACAAATATTAGGTTTATGGGCACCCATGCCTAATTAACGCCTCTTCCTCCCAAATAATTATGAAGATATTTATGGATTTAATTATGAATATTATATTAATTCATTTCCACACATCTCAATCTTGAGATGGACGGTCATGGTTGATCTTAGCCCATTTGGAAAATCTATAAATAGAAGGGCATAGACCATCATTTTTAAGCAAAATTATTGTAAACTTATAATGTAGAATTATCTCCATGAATTTTTATGTTGATCATTGTGTTTTATTTGAAATCTTAATTTTATAAAATAGATTAGAGATTTATTCTATTGAGCCTAGGTTATGCATAGTGTTCTTGAGGCAATGGATGAGCAAAGTAGCCATTATTGATAAGGACAAGAACATTAGATCAAGGGGATAACATACTTGGAGCTGATATTGGGTGGTGGAATTAATTTGGGAAGGTAATTGGTATTGTTTTATTTCAATTTGTTCTTCATTATCATTAGCTAACCCCATTGGAATTGGTTGGCTTAGATTGTCAATTCTTGTGCATTTTTTTGTGAGTTTTCATGACTAATGTTTGAATTAATTTGATTCATAATCCAATCCTACATGATTGACTTAATATTCAATAAATTAGTGGCACATAAACATCACCAAATCATACTCCTCTACGAACAACAAAGAACATAATGACGTATTTCCACACATGTGCCAATGACGATCTTAATTGCTAGATTGGATAAGATTTGCCACATCAACCATTGTATTCATGTTGAATGGACAACTAAGCATGACATTTATGTATAAAAAAATAGGCATGAAATATATAAAGTCCTAACTCACAAACCAAGTCTATATTTCATCCTTGCACATATTTTTCATGACCTATAATTACAAAGAGTCAAGCTAGTTTTATTGTGAAAAGAGCGACTAAAGTTTCAAGTTCATCACTCATAAATCATGGATACTTCAAGACTCATCAAGAGATCTAATGATGCATAAAAATAAGTAATAGGGATCAATATGTCTCTCAAGAAGATAAATTTCAATGATATAGATCCATTTGACTTCCTTTGAGTAGTAGAACAAAATTTATTTTGTCCAAACCCTATCAATGCTACACAACCACTCATTTTTGTAGCCCCCACCATTTCCATAAGATATATGTCAAGCACCTGCTTCAAATTCCAACTTTTGGAAACTTAGGGGAGATTATACAAGGCCTTCTTGGCTGATATAATGATGAAAATATCTACCTTGGCTCAAAAATCACCATTATCATTAACATAGAAGCCATGGCTCGATCTTTGGGCATGCCTACATGAGGAGACTCCTTGTCTCCATATAAGATGAGAATACTGCCTATTATCTAGGAGGTTTGATATTTATATGTTTAAGGATCAAAAGGGATAACAATTTAATAAATCCATGATGACCCAGTACACATCCTCATCAAATGCATCATAATAAGGTTCTAACAGATGATCAAGTCTATGAAATAAATTCCAAAATGAGTCATGGACACCACCGACTATATGATCCACAAGACTAAGCAATTCAAAAGGCTAGATTACTTCATTTAGGATATACTCATAAATGTTGATAAGTGCCTCACATTATCCAAGATGACATTCCATTATCATTTCCTCATATTTCTCCTCTGCTTTACATAATGGAAGTCTTTAGAGGGTGAGGTACACCCTGACATAGATTATTGGTTTGTGTATCAATTCCTTAACCTCATATGGACACCTGAGCATGGAGACCTAGAACATGAGGGAAAATTCAAATCATGGTGGAAGTAGTGTTTGGAATTGATCACCACACATCCTAGGGTGCCACTAGATGTCATGCAGTATTTGGACCAACACACAGTTGTCACCTTGCTACTAAAAGGTGTATTCATTCACATTCATGATTTTATATGGTCACCCTTTGCACCTCTTCCTTTATTTATCACCATGGACATGGCACAGGTAGAAGTCACCAAATAAAAAGCCTTCATATATAGGCATGCAATTCTAATTTAAGCCATACCACCTGACACAACCATCCTTATAGTACAATTACTAGAAGAAGCCACCAATTCATAGACATAAAGGGAAAGTGGAAGCTTTCCATTGAGCATCAGTATACATCTCCCTCATTGAAGTGCAAGATAAGGAGCATGATGACCTAGATAGATGATCCTAAGGTACCACAGATCATAGTCTGATGTAGCCTTCCATAGATGGGCATGGATGAAAAATAAGTCTAACAAGTAATGCTTGAAAAAATGGCTAGAGACTTATATGATAGAGAAGAGGAAAATAAATTATTCTTCTGGAAGGATGTGCACATGGTCCAAGTGTATAAACAAATTCCTCTGAACCTATGGGTTGACCTCCCACTATGACTTGCATCTATCATCATTAACACCGTATGAAAAGAAGTGGAGCAACTACAATGAAGGATTAACTTTTTACAATAATTCCTGCTCCTACCTTTATAACTAAGGCATATTTATACCCATTATATAAATCTCACTATAATCACTCATGCACAGACCCAAAACTAGGTGGGAGGCTAGTGTATCCCCTACACTTGAAGAGTGCACATTCAATTGATCAACAACTACAAAAGAAGTGTAACTTGCTCCATCTTCCATAACACCACCACCCAAATATAGGTTGGTAACCTTTAGATACAAGAAGGCATAGGTTTATAGCTTAGTGGTCCAACCAAGTGATTCACCACCATCACCACAAGCTCAAAAGGTTGAATAGTTCATACCCAAGCAACTCAAAATAGAAGAACAATAGGCCTCTAGGGAAGAATCATCTCATGTAGCAGAATGGTGATTAAGGAAGGAGGAGAAGAAGCAATAAAAGGAGCAGGCACAACAACAATAAGTAAATCACCAAGCCTAAGAAGTTGAGGTTTCATAAAAGGCCAAAGATGTAGAGGCTGACCGATAGAAGGCCATAGATGTGGCTAAGAAGGCCAAGGAATATGTTGATGTATCTAAGCAAGCACAAGAGGTAAAAGAATATAAGGAAAAAAATGATCTCATTATTAATGCTAAGGCAAAGGAAGAGGAAAAATATAAGCATGATGCAACAACCCAAGCATAATAGGCCATGGACGCTGCCAAGTACACACAATACCAAGTAGAGGAAGATATGAAGTAAAAGAAGGAAGAAGAAGATGAAGTCCTATAACCACAATAGGAATAGGCATAAGCACAAGCACAAACATAGGCATAGGCACAATCACAAGTGTAGGTACATGTTATAGAGGAACATTCCAAGGCTATGGCCTTGATAGAGAAAAAGAAAGAGGAATAAGAACATGGGAAAAAATTACAGCCAGAGGTAGAACAAGCAAAACAAGTTGTGTAGGAAGAGATGAATAAAAAATAAGGAGGAAGTCAAAATAAAATAGGATAAAGATGCTATATAACAACTTAATCTGGTAGTATAGGCCATGACACATCAACAACATGCACCCAAACAAACACAAATAAAAGCAAAGTATCCTAAATATGAAGAAGAACTAGCTACAACCCCAATAGGTATATAACTCCTAGAATTGCCTTCAAGAGGTTTGTAGCTTTGGGATGTCTTGACTATTGGTGTTTGACACACCATTTTTTCTTTCCCACTCACAAAAATTTCATGGTTGGACCTTTCAACAACTATGAACACATTGGCCACACTCCTACTTAAATAGGAAGCCTCATTGGATGTCTCCAGGATCCCATTGAAGAAATAACTTAAGGGCACAATAAAATTTTAGGATTCAATTGCATAGAAGGATGCATCTTTAGAGAAAGAAAGGGATCAATATAAGTTTGAGAATATCAAACTAAAGGATCACCTCTATAAATCTACCAATTTCATCGAGGACACCTACCCAAAGTTGGTCACTCGAGTAATTAGGGACCAAGTCATGTCCAACCAATGAAGACTCAAGAATCTAGTTTCTAAGCTGACCAAGGACTGGTGCATAGCCAAAAAAATCTATACAATTAGCACATTAGGCCATGATGTGAAGATTGAGGCTACCACACTCATCACTTTGATGGAGGAGTACTAGGGCATGCTAGATATTATTGAATTACAAGAACAATAGGTTGCACATAATTTGCTAGACTATAAGAAATAATTGGATGATTCTTTAGCTAGTTCTAGTTCAAACTTCACCACGACCATAAATACCAAGAAAACTATGGGTAGCCACACTACTTATACAAATGAGAATGATAGAGCACTATAGGACTTGATCAATGCCTGAGATAATGTGCATGACAACATTCTCAACTAGTAAAGTCAGCTTTTATGCAATTCTTTTTTTATTTCCAAGCCCAATATCATGCAGACAAATTGGAGAAACTAAGTGGTGAGATTCAGATGAAGTTCACCAAAACCAAGGTAGCTATGAGAATCATTGACAACTTGGATCTCAAGTAGATCATTGGATATAATGCACCACTGTGCACCCTAATGTGCATGATCTAATAAGTCATGCTGGAATGACATGCTTACAAGACCGATCTATCTCCATTTTATAATTAGGTTTCTTAGATTCTCAACACACCTGTGTATAAGCTAACATTAAAGCTCAATAAATCATCACTCAATGTAAGGCTATGCAGTCCAAGGCTAAGGACTCTTCTGACTAGTCATCATCTATGTCCATATCTCCTTCATCAAATTAAGTATTGTGCAGAGTACCAATTTTGAAAAATTTCATATAGATTTTTGTATTGGGAATGACTAGTAAGACAAGTGAGGCCAAGATGGTTGAAAAACCATAAAGGGTAGCCACCTGGTTACACTAGCCTATTGAAACCCAAAAGAGTGATAGGTTGGTATGCTATTTATTTGAAAACCCAAAAGGGTGGCGAAGTAGTGCACAAGAGGTGAAAACCAAAAATGGTGTCTTGAGTGATTACTACAACTCTTACTAGTCTAACCACTTCTTCAATTTCTACCCTTTGTGCAAATTTAGAAGATCTTGTGATATTTTCTTGGTATGAGACAACATTTTAAGTTAGGGAAAGTGTTGGGAGAAAAATTGGATAGTAAAGCTGTATAGTATATTTGTCTATATTTGTGCATTATGTACTCAGTTTGTTATATATGTGTTTATTTTTTCCTATCTCCATAATTTGTAATATATTAAAATATGAATAGACTCCAATTTTAGTGTCAAGTATGAGAAGAATATGAATAGTCATAAACTACAAACCTCTATAGATACTTATGTTTGTATGAAGAATAGAGTTACACTTTTGAAGAGATCAATAGAGACTATTTGGTTATGGTTACTTGTTGTGTTTCTTAATTTATTCCTTATGTTTATCATGTATAATGTTTTTCTTACTTTCTATCTAATTTAATCTGAATACTCTATAAATGTTAATGAATCACTGGTTGTTCCTACTTCCTACTTAATGCACAATAATTCATCTTCACTATGCTTCTATTTTCCAACCTTGTGTATGAAAACTATGCACTATTCTGAACACTAAAGTATAAACTAGATTTCCTCATCCTTAGCATGCTCTGATGCTTAAGGAACCTCTGCTAATAGTAGCTAAAATAAGGTGCCAACTTGTATGTTGGACAAATTTGAAAAATAAAAGAAAAAAAATATTTTTTTCAAATTTTGTTGTTAACACCTAAAAATTTCTTACTTCGCCAGAGTCCTAATGCTTCCTTTAGTTCATGAAAAAGGACATAACAAAAATAAAGACATGGAAAAACTACAAAATATAGAGGTAAATTGTTGTACATTTTGAATTTTGAATTTTTTACTATAAATAGATAAAAAGAATTTTATTTGTTCTTTTGCTATTTTGAGAAAATTAGAACTTTGATTATTCATTTTTAGTACAATGAGAGATGATGGTTAAAAGACAATAAAGAAATCTTGTAGGAGGTCACCTAGGAGTAATCATAGGAGCCATGTAGGTAGGTGATGCATTAATTACTTTCTTTGCTAATTTTGAATAAATAGACTAAATTTTATAAATCTATGGCCCAAGGTAAATCTATGTAGTGGAATTTGTTTCAACAAATGCCAAAATGTAGCTAAAAGTATGATGGGTAATGAGTTGGAAACCAAACATCAAATTTAGGGTTGAGGTATTTATAAGGGCCAAAATAAGAAATTATCATCACTGGGAAATTATATCGATCGAGCCGATACCGATGGACAGATAAAAATTGTAAGACTAGATGATATTGCCCTATATGGCTGATATAATTACATAAGAAAGGTACTAAAAAAATTTGATACTATTTTACATTGCTGATATAATAGATTAGGATGAAATAGGTGGCTAATATAGTATAATCATGGCTCGTACTGTAATGACAAAAATGCATGGTTGGTATCATCAAGTATGACCAATATAATAAATAATATAAATCATGGCCAATATAGTATGTATACAACCATTACTATAAGAAATATTTCATGGTCAATACATTATAGGTATGGCCAATGTAATAGGGGAATGCTAAAACATGGTCGATACAATAAGTATGCAATTGATGATGTATAAGGGAAATGGATATATGATACAATAGAAGTGTTGCTAATACAGTCGAGTGTAAAATATATGGTTGATACAATATACACTATAACAAACCAATGCGAAAGAGAGAGAATGAAAATCACTGATACATTAGAGATAAAGACCAATCTTACTTTTAATATAAAAATTTAGTTTAGACTTCAATTTGATTTTATATTTTTCAAACAAAGATCTAACTGCGAGCTATTTTTTGATATTTTGTAGAGATGGAAGTGCCTCTAGAAGATGGTGGATGCGACTTGGTTTCTAGATTTACTAGCCAAACTAATAGACATGGACAAAACACATCTCATTAGCTTGGGATTTAGAGGGATCATTTAGATGTATCAAGTACCTTTGATCATGAAACTGATAGCTATGTTCTTCGAGTGATGGGAGAGGATAATAGACATATTCAGTGGGTGGTGAATGGGGACATAGTGGAGGTCACCATCACCCTAGAAAATGTGTATGTGATATAAGGTTTATCCATCAAGGGCACACAAATGATATGTGACACACCTTTGTTTATGGTAGAGCATTAAGAGCTATCCCAATGGGCTTCATGATTTGATGAGTATGATCAACACAAGTTGAATGCCAGACTTTTTATGGTTATATGTTTAGCCTTCAAAATATCTGAAAGGTCATAATTGGGTTTATGACCATGTGAATGTTGTGTCATAAGTAAGATAAGGCTATGGCATTGTTTATTATTGCCTTGTGTCAATTTTCATGGAGGAGCACACTATGTATGATATCAGAGTTGCCATTTGCATGCAACTTGTTTATTTTTTTTATGGGATGTTGAATAGGGATTATTAGACCATGGGGATAGTTACATTATTTGCATTTTGGTTCTATGAGTGGTTTATGATGTACCGACTAGTGGGGTTCCCACATTAGATTGGGGACCACCTACCTTATGTGAGGAGGTGGGAGTAGGATTGAGTTTTGAGATGAATCTCTCCATAAATGACCTTGGAGACTATTCATATGGAGTATATCATATTGTAGACACCCATTTTAGTACAAGTACACATATTTATAGTCTCCTTGTATGTATATACCTTTTCACTGAGAATTAAACATCTAGTGATGTAGTCTCTCATGGATCTATTTCGTTCCATCTTATTTCACTTAATTTACCTACCCCTTAGGCATGTGTGCTATGTTTGTTTATCTTCATCTAATATATGTCAGGGATCTTTACATGTTATCCCTATTTTCTATATGTTTTTAGCTATAGGACACTTGTGTCCACCCTAGACACTAGCATCGATGTTAGTGCCCAAATTTGATGCAACTATCCAAGCTTATCTTTCTAATTCATTTCTATATCTTTCATTTTTTAACCATTTTTTATCCCTCTTTTTCCATCATATGGTTGGATTTTCATGTGTCACTAGGTTCTAATTCAAAATCAAAAGGTTCTTATATGTACAAAGGCTAAAATCTAATAAAAAAACTTAAAATTTGATAAGGCAACTCTCTAATTAGAAAGTACTATTTATTTCTAGCTATCAAATTGCACTACAACACTGAACTAAATGTTTGAAGTATTCAAAAGGTTAAATATAATATTTCATCACTTATACCATAGATTACTAGGAGAAAGAGCATATAGTCACACTATTACATTTACACAGATATGCATAGGAGGGAGAATTACATGTGAGTCTGAGGTCCTCTTAAGAGTATTGGCTATGTAGGTAACACTTAGTAATAAAATGAGGTTGCTATAACTAGCTCAAATCATGTCACGAACCCTATTTTACTAGGTTATAAGAGGTACAATACAAAGGAACTAGGCTTGATTATTATCTATATATGGTACATAGGAAGACACATCCAATGATGTAAAATAGTTATACAAGTCACACTACAGGGTTGATACAAATTTGGAACCAATCATGTACATATCCCTAACTAGACACTTGCATCGAGATCTGACTTAAGTGTCAACATTACTATCCCTGGTTGATGCAACTACCCATAAGATAAAAAAAATAAAAATAAAAATTGAAAAAATTCAAGATCTTTAGGGCATCCTTGTAACTATTTTTGATCACTACCACAACCGAGAATAGAATAACAAACAAGATACACTCTCTTTTATCCCTTAATTACTTAGTACTTTCTATATTTATTGCACATGCCTAAATGAGATATATTGTCAAAATAATGTATGACATTGTTAAAATATGAATAGTACTTAATTGTAGCAAAATAAATTCATTGCTTGTATGTTTTTCTTATGAATTTAAAAGCATTAAAACATTTGGTGAACCTGTACTTTGTTTGTTGAACCAAAACCCTAATTTTCATATTAAGATTTTTGCCTTCTTCAAAAGTTCATTTCAGATTTATGTATGTTATTTTCAGATATCAATTCTCTCTTAATTATATGGGTATATTTTAATAATGCTTATTTACATCTTTGTTTTGGTCCTAGTGGTTGTGTGCTTCATATTTGTCTTGAACATTGCAAACCTTATGGCATCACTAGTAGAACATCATTCATAGAAGCTCCATTATGATCATTACTTTAATCAACCTAACGATCAATGTATTGCATATGAATACCTATAAGAACACAAAAAACATGATAAAACCTCTTTTACTTAAAACTATGATAATGAAAAAATCAATGATGCAAACACAAATATACATGAACAAAGTAGTGATCATGATGTTTCCATTATTAGTTATGAATGTGATGAAGTGCCTCTTGGTTATGATACCTCTCCTATTAATTTATTTTATGATATTGAATATCCCAAAAATATTCAAAATGATACCATTCCTAATTTTTAAAATCAAATTATTTCATCCATACCTTCTTTAGTTATTTCAACCAGTGAGTGTGATTCTCCCCTTTTTAATGTTGAAAATGTCAAAGAAGTTGAATGTTCCTCCACTATCTCTCATATTGAAAATATTGATGAAATAAAGTGTGTCTCTCCTTCCCCATATAATTAAAAATTTTGAAAATTCCATTCCTTATTTGCATGATTCAAATGAAAATATTCAACTTTCTTCTTCCCCTCTAATTTATGATGATCAAAATGCATGCCCCATATCTCCTATTGTGTTGATTAAAGAAAAAAATGAGAGTGCATATGAAAATCATAAGGAAAATACATAACATGATTTTTCTGGGGACACAAAAAAAGTACAAAATATATTTGATGTATCTTTCTCAAATATCAAACCATTTAAATCCAAGCAACAACAAAACATATTTCCCAAAGGTTTCCTAATGAAAGAATTCCCTAAGACAAACAACAAGGATGTAAATAATAGTTATTTCAATGTTCCTTTTTCACATGATAATGATGTAACTCAAGTACAAAGTGATATTTCATTATTTGAAAATATTTTTCTTGGATTTAGAAGTAAAAATAAAAGTGAAAGTAACATTCTTCTATCCCTTGGTGTGGTGCATGAAATAACAACGATTTCCTTCCTTTTCTCTATTGTAACTTCTTCTCAAAAGGAGTGTGTGTTTAAAAGTGAAATTATTTATCGTACTCATATAATATGTCATGAAATTTCAAGTGATATAACATATTGAAATGATAATAATATTAACCTTTGTGCTATTCAACAAGATAAACCTACATCTTTAGATAGGGATGTTCCTCTACTAAATATTGAAAAATCATGCAAAGAACCTATTTTAACAGACGATAAAGAGATTATCATTCCTATGTTACACACAAATGGTAGTTTACAACCAATATAAAAATCCTAAACTTCTTATTATGACATGTTATCTATTATGACCACCATTAGAGATTTACAAGTCGATACTCTTAAATTATAAATTTCTTCTCATGAAGCTATTCTTTAGAAGAATACATTAACAAAGCAACCTATTGGTAGGGGTGTGTTTGAATATAATTATTATTCAAACTTCATTATGCCTAAGTTTTCATCCTTTGATGGTCAAGGGGATCTTTCTATTAACTTAAAATAATATATACACTCTTTTGAATACTGGGCCCAAAATAGAAGCTTACTTTTAAAAGATTTTCATTGTAGGTTAACCCAAGGGAATTTCAATTGGTTTTATACTTTTATAAATGGATCATTATCAAATTTAAAACAACTTTGAGATGTATTTCTATAACATTCTCATCATTATACAATAAAATGAGCTTAAAGATTATGTTATTTAATTTAAGGATGTTTTATATTTCTTACATTATACAACCTCAGATTTGGAAATACAAATTATATTTAGTAGATGTCTTTTTTATCCACTAAGATAAATAACATTACATAATCCCTATGTTTCATTCGAGATCTTATATTGGGATGTGAAAAAATATGCATGTGATCTAATGAATACCCAAACCAAGCTACCCATTTATCCATTCAAACCCAAACATGGCAAAAATATTATTTCCAAAGTAAATAAAGAAGTTACAAAAAATCTTGAAACAATTCAAAATCCTTCTACAAAACCAACCCCATATGTCATAAAACAAACAATAAAGGTATTAAACATAGGAAATGAGATGATTACATAGTATCTCCCATAGTTGGGCCATATACCACTGCCAAATGACAACCTCTTCAGTTTGATTGGTATTGAGATAGACCACATGACATATTACAAACTTTGTTGGATAAAAAAATGATCACACTCCCTCCTAATTCACATTACCCACCTCATATATTTGAGAAGACAAAAGGACAACACTTTTTCACTTATTATGATATTAATGGACATCAAGATAATGAGTGTTTTGATCTTGAGTAATATCTTACACAATTAGTTGATTGTGAAATCATTGCATATCAAAAAAACATATCTAGACCTATTCTACATACTTCCCATAGAAGCTTGTCTAAGAAGGTTGAGACATCCCATTATGATCCCTAGGAGGAACACATGGTCCATCAACATTCATAGAAGATTACCTCTAGCAAAGGTCCTCCTAGTGTACTCTCTCCTAGGACTGATATTTCCCACACTGATCCTACCAATGAACCATTGGTCAATCAGGTCCTTTATAAAGCGACATAGGGAGAAGGTAAACTTACACAAAAAATATGGATACATAAATAGATAGATACAGATTCATAAGACATTTATATAGATAATTTAGAGATGATTATAAAAACATAATCAATAGTCCCATTACCACATGATCATTACAATCAAGCTTTTTTATACCCATCCAAATTACATTGCATACAATGATTTC
The DNA here is from genome assembly GCA_037957365.1 of Torreya grandis. Lineage (NCBI taxonomy): Eukaryota > Viridiplantae > Streptophyta > Pinopsida > Cupressales > Taxaceae > Torreya > Torreya grandis. Next base: position 919,690 of record JARHVA010000910.1, on the reverse strand, counting down.
TTTATTTATAATATAATACACACATTTCAAAAATAAATATACTTGCTACACAATTTACCAAATCTTAACATAAACCACAAAAATAAATGCAATTAAAAACTATATAATCACCAACATAGAATTAAATAATATAAATTCATTTGACACCAAATAAAACTATGTGAGCAATGTCACACACACACACACACACACATAAACTGATACAATGTTTATATAAATAAGCGCATCAATCATATGTTGGGGGCATATCCTCAAGGGTGTAATCTTCATCACTATCAACATCCACAAATCCAACACCTCTTGATGTATATGCACCAAGATCTAACTGAGGTTCAAGTGCACATTATAGCATACATACTCTCTCCTCAAAATTACCTAACTGCCACACTATATCATCATAATCCCATCATAAATTATCATACCTATCAATCAACATCTACATAATCTCAGTTTAATTCCACTATGGGATGTCACACATATCTAGCTTAGCATGTAACTCTTCATGCTCAATGGCTAAAGTATGGTATGCTATCATAACTCTCATAATAAGACCAAATAATGGTATGTGAAAGCTTACAATGTCAATGAATCTTTGAATAAATCCATCTTTGGCTAAATCCATCGACATGGTATAAATGAGGGCCTATATTGTCCAATCCACCATCATCGCCCACTCATCGTTACCTATAAAAATTAAATATACGATACTAGTTAGTGATATATACAAAATAAATAATTTATATACTATAATAATAATAAAATAAAATGAAAAAATTAAAAACTATGACACTTACATGTGGCCCTAATGGATGCCTCATCCACTAGTGCTGGTCCTATAGGAGCATCATCATCTGCCTCATTACCTATCTCACCTCTAGCACCATCATGTGCCATAAGAATGGAACCTAGGAACACAACTAAAATAGTAAATAATCATGGCCACTGAGCTCTTTCCCACCACTACACATAGCCATAATTACATCCTACATTGTCTCTTGTAGCCAAGGGAACCATAGGATCTTGTTGATTAGATAGATGAAGGGATATATCTACATCCATAGGTGCTAACCTATCATGAAACCTATGATTCCTCCATGATATTTAATGCCATAGATATGGTGGTAAGGAAACTCCTTTATCTATCCCAAACTACCATAAAACTTGATCATAATAAAAAAATCATAAACACCAAGAAACTATTCAACCAACCACATATTGATACAAAACCTCTGTAATGCATGTCCATCCTCAGACCATTCAGAAAAAGTCCTATAAGGATGTCATACAATCTGATCTAGAGCCAACCTATCTAAAGTAATATAGTACTCCATCATGGTATGAAGTCTACCATGTTGAAATAGCCACCACTTTACAAACATTTGTGGATGAGCCCATCTAAGGAGGGGACCACCAACTAGTCATACCATTTTAATGTGCTCATAGGCCTAAAAATGCAATAAAGTCATAGCTCCAATACCTCCACCATGACTCTCTAATGTAAACCTATAGAGATCACTATATAAGGGGGCCATTACAATGCGAACCTATGAACACCTGATTTGATCAAGCTCAATATGACACACTACCTAGTACATATGATAAGAAATACCAATAATATGACTCTCCACAACCACAAATGATGCCATTAAAATGCAAATAAACTTTCATAATCATGGAACACCACCTCTAATAATACTATTTAAATGAATCATACTACTTGTCTTTGCATCAACATATCTCTGACTAGTGAAATACACATGAGAATGTTGAATATAGCCTCAGTTACCATCTCCATCAATATGGACTCTCTTACCTCTAATTGGAAATTAAAAAAATCAATACACATCCTCTAAGGTGATTGTCATCTCATTTGTCAGAAGCCAAAACAAACATATATCTAGGTTCCACCTCTCATTTAGGACTATGGAGAAGTTGATATCATATGAGATCTATCCTAAATAGACCACATGACCTAGCCCTGCCTGATCAATAACAACCTAGTTAACCACATCTAGATCTATCTCTGCCAAGTTAGAATATGCTATCTGTGCTGAAACTCTCAAATATGTATATCCTTCTAGAATCAAGAAAATAATAATAAAAAACTCATTAACAATATATTTAATGCAAAAATATATAAATAATAGTTAATTATACATAAAATAACCAAACATTAGTGTTGGATGTTTATATCCACATAGGACATAAGCGTCAGATGCTAACACCTGCACTGAATGAAAATGTTAGATGCTAGTGTCTGATATTGGACACTTACATTGAGATAGTGACATAAGCATATAGGATGATGACACAATCATATACCATACTATGAAAAAGGCCAAAAATCACACACAAAATGCAAAATTTTCCAAAATTAAAAATCACCAATAAATTATAATCAACTAGTTACTATATTAGAAAAATCCTAGTTGGCTAAGGCACTCCAGAGCACATAAAATTACCTCAGGCAAGGGTATATTTTGTGTGGCATGGTTATTTTTTAAACTCAAAGATTAAAATTAAAAAAATCTCAAAATGCAAATGATTTCAAATTTCTATTACAATGCACATAATACACCACTTTTGCACAAACTTCAAATGTGCATATCTTGAGCCCTGGTTTTAAAAATTCAAAACTACAAGTTACATTGGGATCTAGATAATGAACCCTTCCATATTATACCAAATTTTAAAATTTTAAAACTTTTTTTTCCTACACATATATATTTTTCTAGATTTTAAAGACTACTAAAAACAATGTTACAAATTATTGTCCATAAAAATTTCAAAACAATATCAAGTTATATTAAACACATTATCAGTTTTCCTTTTACGAGGAGATGACCAACATGAATTATATCACCTCCTCCCAAAAGGGGGGTAATCTTAATAGGGTCATGCTTATAAATATGTTATAAATAATCAAATATAGTTTGCACACTATCTAGATTTAGTAGGGGCATGCTTTGGAGACATGTTATCCACACCTATTCAACATCTCCAAATTATAGTGGGGGCATGTTTTAGAAAAATATCCTCCACATTGGTACTTATTTCAGTTTAGATTTATCCATACATAGTGGGGGCATGCTTTGGAAGCATGTTATCCACACATAGTTTCTAAACTAGAAAAAATACACAATATATGATTCAGATTCATAGTAGTGGCAACATTTTATACATTGGTACAATTCACTATACACAATTTCAGCATGAGACATATCCAAAGTTCATATGCTTTGTATTGTGTGCTTAATATTACAAAATCCAAATCAGTTTTAGATTCCAAAACTCTTGTATGGGTTTTTACCAAAAGCTTAGACTTTTGCATAATGATACCCCTATGTACGGATACACTGGTCAAACTTTTATGGATTATTTTGAGCCTTACCTATTTGCAATGGTTGGTTCTTCCTTTTTTTAGTGTGATTGGAGGGATTAAATCATCTAGTCTCACCAAGTTTTAGGGTGAACTTGATTACATCACTCACCCTATATCGAGCTATACATATACATATCTTTTGCACTCAATTTGTGTTAGTTAGGAAATGATATTCTTGATGGATGAAACACCACTCTTCCTATTATAGGTTGGGGGCATGATCACCTACCAACTCTCCCTACTCCAAGTAAAACACCACCAAGGTGAAACACACTTGACCACTTTTAGGTTCACTCATCTTCCTAGCTAGAATATGGATTAAGTTTCAATGCCCTTATCTACTTCTCCAAATTTTAGCACTCCAGAACAATTTACTATGTGACATATACACATGTGTATTCTATCCATTTTATTTCTTTATATTACTTTTTATTATTGATTACATAAATATTACATACATTTATTTCATTTATGGAATATTCTTGGTTGTAGGTAATGTTCAAATAAAAGATTGATGAAAAACACAAATGAAGACAAGGTGTGTTGTCCACACCATGATATGCATTTTCATTTCCTTTAAACTAATAATTATAGTTTTTCTTGCATTACTAGATGAAAGATGGGCAACTGTAGGCACCCATTTTTATACAAGTAAACATATTTCTAGTCTCCTTATATGTATATACCTTTTCACTGAGAATTATACATCTAGCGATGTTGTCTCTCATGGACTTCTTCATTTAATGTTATTTCACTTAATTTACTTGCCCCTTCAGCCTATGTGCTATGTTTGTTTATCTTCATATAATTTATACCAAGGATTCCTACTCATTGTGCCTACTTTATATATGTTTTTATCCACTAGACACTTACATATGCCTTGGACACTAGCATTGAAGTTAGTGTCCAACTTCGATGCAACTATTTAAGCTTATATTTTTGTCCTTTTTTGTATCTTTCACTTTGTGACCATTTTTTTAGCCCTATTTTCCCATCCTATGGTCTAATTTTCTCATGTCACTAGGTTATAATTCAAAATCAAAAGGTTCCTATATATATAAAGGCTACAATGTAATTAAGATATCTAATAATTTGATAAGGCAAATATCTAATTAGAAAGTAGTACTTATTTCAAGGCATCAAATTTCACTACAACATTGAATCAAATATATGAGGCATTTAAAAGGTTAAATATACTATTGCATCATTTATACCAAGGGCTATTAGGAGAAAGAACATATAGCTGCACTGTTATAATTACACATCCATGCATAGTAGTGAGAACTACATGTAAGTCTGAGGCCCTCTTAAGAGTATTGGCTATATAGGTAGCACTTAGAAATAAAATAGGGTTGCTAGGGATATCTCAACTCATGTTACTAACCCTTTTTTTCTAGGTTTCAAGAGGTATAATGCAAAGGAACTAGGGTTGCTTATTATTTGGATGTATCACACATAAAGACACATCCAATGATGTAAAATAGTTATATAGGTCACACTACAGGCTCAATATAAATTTAGAATCAATCATTTACATATCCTTGATAGGAAACTTGCATAAATATTGGACATAAGCATTGATATTACTATCCCTAGTTGATGCAACTATCCAAAAGATAAAAATAATCAAAATATAAAGGAGTAAAGTCAATATCTTTAGGGAAACCTTGTGATGATTCCATATCACTGCCACACTCCAAAACAAAATAATAAACAAGATACACTCTCTTTTATCCCTTAATTTAGTAGTAATTTTTGTATTTATTACACATGCCTAAATGACACATATTATCAAAATACTATATAACTATTTTAAAATTTGAATAATACTTGATTTTATTCAAACAAATTTATTACTTGTATGTTTATCTTATGAATTCAAAAACATTAAAACATGTATAGAGGATAATGGATTCATGGGCATGATTTTTATCCATAGTATGGGAACATGTGAGAGCTCAAATCATGGACCATTACACTTGGTGGTTAGATCCACATGCATGTGATCATGTGCATAGATAGTTCAATTTAGTACACCTAACATCACCATTGCTGGTCCCAATACATTGGGTGAGATATTCACAACCATAGGGGATAAGGGATAGGACATACTATTCAATGTCCTAGTTTAGAGACCTTGTCATGCTCCATGTGGTGGGAGGTGACATTGACAACAATGGCATGAGAGAGTAGTGGAGTAGTCAGGATCTAGTCTTGATGTTCTGATGGTGGAAGGTGAGGCACAAAAATAAGACAAATGGGTCATCAAGGGGTTAGTGTGACCATCATGGGGTCAGGTCTTTATGGTTTGATGTGAGGGATGGGTAGGGGCCTAACCTAGCTTGAGTTGGGACATCAGACTTATCCTTGGAAGTAGGGAAGAGGGTGACACCATCATCAAGAAAATAAAATAAGAATACAAATCAAACAAATTAGATCAAATGGCATGTGTTTATTTGATTTGTTGTTTTTTCCAATAGTTACTCTCCATACATCAAGAAAATAAGAATACATTTACATGAAATTAAGGTGTTTTTTAACAATTTGATATAAAAATATTTAAATAATGATATCTTTTTCATTTCTTAACATAATTTCATGATTTAAAATGACTTGAAAAGGTGAAACATAAGAAAATAAAACTTATAAATTATTTTAATGCATGATTAGTGAAGGAAAAAAGAGGTGAAGTAAATTATTTTAATGGTGAAATATGTTTAAAGAACAAAAGAGGTGTTTAATGAAGGAAAAACAACAATCGAGCTTGTTTTATTTTTGGCACAAGTGCAATCAATATTGTATTTCAAAAATCATAGTGACCTAGAAGCCCAAAATTTGTAAAGAAATTTATTATAAAATTCTTAAACATAGTTTAAAATAATTTTTCTACCAAAACTATAGTTTGTTACATGTAATTATTTTCTTGAACATACGCCTAGAATTGTAAAAAATTGATATCTAGACATCTGAGAGGAATTATTTATGGAGATTTTATGAGGATGACTAAAAAATTAGAATAATTTTTTTATAAGAGTTTTGTACATATCCTAAAAACATCTCATTTTTTTTCAAACTAGGTGATTTAGGTCTGTGTAAACCCTTGAAAATTGAATTAATTATATCACAAACAATGCATACCCAAAACTTGAAGATGTGTTTGGAGGTATAAAAAAATATTCTAAACCATTATGTAGAGTCATTTATTCAAAAAGTGATGCTTTAACAAATTTAATTATTTTTAAATTTTTTTACTACATTCAATAATCGCTAAAAAGGGCCCATGATTTAATCTATATGATGCGCAACTTCTTCATGGTGATAATTATGTTACATGTAATACTAAGGTAAGAATTCAATTGGAATTTGAAGATATTGGGCTGGTTGTTGATGGAACACGCACCCAACATGCCTCAGATGCTATCCAACATTGAAAGTTTAAAAAATGGAATAAAAATGTGAAGTTGATTAGTGTATTCAGGGCATTGAATGAGGTTTAAATTCATATCTGAGATGTTACTTTAGTGAAATACCCTTGGAACAAACTTAGTACCATATACAAAGCCAAGAATGAAAATATATATTTCATCTAAAAATCCAACTTCAATGTCATAAGTTGAAGACATGAAAAAGTTTAAGGTTTGTCATTTTACAAAATTGTAAGCCTCACTCCTCGCATTAGGAGAGAAAGTGTCAAATTAATCCCTGGTGCCCATCATCTTGATAGCACTACCCCTTACCTACAAGATCTTTGTGACTTATCTAAATATCTTAGATAAGAAACCAATGTTTAAGAAGTTGGTTAACATGTTGTAGCAAGAAGAATCTATGCACACAGTAGAGGACAATGAAGAATAACATGCACTTACATCACATTAGAAGGGGAAGAGGCCCATGAAGTCTTCAAAGTAATCCCCCAATAAAAGAAATCAACAGAACTAATAAGGGAACAAACTTAATTCTTAGAAGATCTATCTAATTTGTGGAATGATAGGGCATGAATTGAAAGATTACAATATAATGAATTCACACAAGGCTCATCCAACAAAAAGAGTCTAACACCTCATAAATATCCATAAAGATAGATGTATAATCCATATTTCACACATAATTAGAAGAAGAAGCCTCCTCCACAATAAAATGAGAACATTGCTGAAGACAATGATCCTTCAGATGAGGATAATGTCTTTATTGCTCAGACACATGAGAAGACCACTCCAAATGTAGTATAGTATGTAAATTTTGGTGCCAAAAGGCATATGATAGGATGTAGTTCACCACTTTGAACCTTTCATATTATCAAGGTAATGTATCTCTTAGATATGATTCATTGTATAGTGTCTAAAGTTTTGTTGATATTTATTTATTTTTTCAAAATCATGATTTTAAAATCATTTAAGTCCTATATGTTTTAAGACTTAAAAAAAATATGTTAAGTCAATTTCTCGATCACAAACTTAAGGTTAAAATTTGATCAACAAGATGATACTTTTTTTTTCTTATTAGAAATAAATATATAAGCTCAAAAATTATTTGCACGAGCTTCTAGTAGTAAAATGTTCCAACTTGATGTTATCCACAAAGGCAATCGATCTATAGTTGTCAAAGATACAAACTCAACTAATATATGGCACATGAGATATGGATAATTGATTTTTGGGTATCTGATTGCTCTAAGTAGACACAACATGGTGAGAGACCTTCTATCACTAGAGTATAATATTGACATATGTTCTAGTTGTCTAGTTGGAAAAAACATAAAGCTTCATTTAACACACATTCATTTTGGGTAGCTAGTCTAGTGGATTTTATACACACTGATATGTGTGAGCATATGCAACTTGGTATTAGTTTATTTTATTATTTTTAGCTTTTTATTGATGATTACTCATGAAATATATGGGTATATTACTTAAATACTAGGGATAAATAGTTTTAAGTATTTAAATAATTTAAATCCACTATGGAACAAGAATATGGTAATTAGATTCATGGCTTCTACTTAAATTGAGGGGGGGATACACTAATAAAGAGTTTTCTTAATTTATGAAGGTACATGGGCTACTGATTTTACCCTTAAACCCCACAAAAAGATAGTGTTACAGATCAAAATAATCACATTATGATGAAGATGGTGTGTAATATAATTAAGGACTCACACATGCCTTGTACATATTGGGAAAATATAGTTTGAATAATGGTTTACTTTCTAAATCAATCACCACAAAAGCTCTCGATGGTATCACTCCAATATAAGCATGTTAAGGTATAAAAATTCAATCTCTCATATTCATGTCTTTGATTTTAAAACACATATGCATGCCCATAAAAATAAAAGAAAAAAACTAGATAAGAGATCATTGGCATGCATTTTTCTTAGCTATAATGAAAAGTTTAAAGTTTGCCAACTCATGGATCTACAAACCAAAAAAATATATTCAGCATGGATGTTTTATTTGATGATAAGGGTGATCTGAACCACCCTCTACACAAGGACCTGATACAAGCATTAGACATGTAAACATTTATAATGTTGATAATTTTAGTGATGTTGAGGACAATGGTGATAGTCAGTTAGGTCTTCCATCTCCATCACCCACTATTACTATTCAACATATCCCTAAGTGGTATACAAGTAATATCAAAGATGCAAAATTGGATGAAGTCCCAAAAATTTCACTAAAATATTGAGGAATCATAACATGGATCTTGAAGATGTGAATTTGGCCCTTATGAGAATAGTTGTAGAATATTTTGAGACCTTAATAATTCATGAAGCCCAAGAATCATAGCTTTATAAAGAATCCATGGATGTAGAGTATTAGTCACCAATGAAGAATAATACATGGTAACTTATTTATCTTCCACCATGGAAGAGGTTTATTTGTTTTAAGTGGGTCATTAATACTAAGAATAAATCAGATAGAAACATTAAAAAGTACAAGGCAAGACTTGCCATAAAGAGCTACATACAAATAAATCATTGATTATGATGAAATTTTTGATCCCATATCCAAGATAAATACTACAAAAATATTCATTGTTATGGATTCATAATTTGGATGGAAAGTCCATGAGATGGACATAATAATTTCCTTCCTAAATGGAGATATTTAAGAGGAAGTCTACACGATTTAACCAGAGAGTTTTTATGACACCTGGTCAAGAACAAAAGGTTTGTAGAATTTTAAAGCCTCTATATGATTTAAAATAGGTTCCTTGAGCTTGATACATCAATATTTATGAGCATATCATACAACATGGATTCTAGTGGAGTCCATATGATCCAAACCTCCACATTAAGGAACAAGGGGGGAGGTTGTGAATTTAAAAATACATGTCAATGATCTAGTCATCACTAGAAGCTCAATTAAGATGAATGATACAATAAATAATTATTTAAAAGGATAATTTTACATGATATACCTTTGGATACTACATTACTATCCTACTTTAGAGGTATGATAGAAGGGACATCACATCTTTGTGTGTCAACTGAAATATGCCAAGACTATGCTCAATAAATTTAGGATTATGGACTATAAGCCTATTGTGATACCATAGACATAATAATTCAACTATAATATTCAAATCCATCACCATCATTAAATTTCACTCTCTATTTTAAATTGATTGGGAGTCCCATTTACTTAATTTACACTAGGCCAAATATTAGATATGTTGTCAATTATCTTTCATGATTCATTTAGGAACTCAAGGTGAGTCATTAGAAATAATTAAATAAAATATTGAGATATGTTTATGGTACTATGGAGCATGGCCTCAAATAAAATAATAATGGACAATTATTCTTAACATGATATACAACAACAAATCATGCAAGTTCAATTGATGATAGGAATTCTGCATCTGGATTTATTTTATTTTTGGGATATAGTCCTATCTCATGGGGAAGAAAGATTTTTTATTTGTTTCTTGATATTACATTTAGGTGTAATATCATACAATAGGATGAGTTAATTATGAAGTGATATGGCTACATCACATACTTGTAGGATTTGAAGTGACATAGGAACAACTGACGATTATGTATTGTGAAAATTAGGGTGTTCTTTAAGTTTTTCACAATTAATTATTTTATGAGTGCATGAAGTATAGCGAGTTTAAAGTTCATTTCATATGTGAGATTGTTCAAAAACACAATGTTTATATCCAATTTTTCCCCACTAAAGATCAATGTGTAGATGTCTTCATCAAGTCACTTGCACGTGAGAAGTTTGAGGCATTCAAAAATTATATCACTTGTAATCTTAAGACTACAATGAATTAAGTGGGGGAAAATTTATAATAATTAATTATATGATAACATAATTTAAATAAAGTTTTAATTGGTGTTATTAAAACATGTATACTAGTTTTTAGGTTGGTTACTTGGGGTGTTAAACTCTAGAAAAATATGCATTATAAATTAGAAGCTAGCTCATTAATAAAAAGAGATAAATGTATCATGTTGTATCTCTAAATAAATCCATCTCTTTGATGGAAAATCAATTCAAGTAATTCAATAAATTCTATTTTTCTCTCATATCTCCTTAGGGAGTGTGGCTCTTCACCCATTACATAGGGATGAAGGTATACCACATAGCTAGTTATGTATATATTGTTGATGTAGATAATTTTGATAGATGTACACACATGTGTGTGTATCATTTCTTGTTTTCTAAATGGATTTGTACTTATGATTTATCATTATAGAATGTACTATGGTTGTAATATCATGTAATGAGAAATGCTATTATATTATGTATGTTTTTATTATTTTTTAGCAAATATGAGCCAATGCATGGTAAAAAATAACAAAAACTAAAATTTGAAAAATCAAATCTTAAGTAGATAGAAAAATCAACAAATAAAAGATGTGAAAAATTAATAAATGAGTGTAAAACATACCAAATGTAAATAAGATGCAAAAATTAAGGAAAAATATAAGATATGTAAAATATTTCAAGCAAAAAATTGTAAATCACATTGAAATTAAAGGCAAAACAAGACATATGATGCACAAAAAATATAAAAAGAGAAATAAAATGTGAAAAATAATCAAGCACATATACAAATGATTGTATAAAATGTTATCCTTAGTAATATAAGTGTAAATCAGATCAAACAAAGGGGAAAACAAAAGTGACTATAAATAAATCCAATGTAAGATAAATAAATACTAGAATCAAACAAGGACATGCAAAAAATGGGAGCAAAAACTCCAATGAGTGAATAACTTGGAATCAATACTTTTGATAAAATAGTGTGTATGAAAACACGATCATCAAGAGACATGATGATGATGATGGAGATGGTGTGTAAATGAATGATGATGGGTGTTGGTGGGGAAGGCCTAGTTACATTCTATACGGTCTTATGATGCAACTCACAAAATAAAAATCTAAGAGGCACTATGAATGAACATTATGAGTCAAATTTAAAGCAAATAGATAGTAGATGAGAGTGAAAATAAGAGGGACATGATCAACTAAAATTAAAAATCCATCTAGGGGATATTAGGAAAGATATGATTGAGATATAATGAAATAAGGTACCATAAGGGTGATGTATAAATCCTTAGTAGAGACAAGATAATTTAATCATGTGGGCAAGGTTAAGAACTACCACAATCAAGAACATAGAGAAACTCACCTAAAAATTATAAGCTTGGGTTAGTTAGTGAAGCATATAGATAATCATATGAAGTCTAAATGCATAAAAAAATAAAATAAAAGGATCCTACTTTCCCAAAATATGTTCCCCACTCCTTAAGACCCCATACAGAGTCGTTAGTCTACTCTCAATATTGAGTACTTGTGTGACACATAGGTGGCACCATAATGTAAGAAGTAAAGTCAAGAAGGATATAATGAGACATCTGACCCAATTCTATAGGCCTATGACACCCCAATGGACATTGAATCTATCATGAGGCCAAATGTGAGGTTTGAGCCTTAAATAGAAAATGAAATATGCTAAAACAATAATGTCTTTTGGTGTGATATGAATTTTTAAATATAATTTCCATTTTAAAATTACATTTTATTATGATTTTAATTTTAAATATTTTATATTTTGCTATTTTTCTCTTCCATACAAATTTATAAAAACTACAATTGGTGACAAACATGACTAACACAAGAGAGCCTACACTGAATCCTACACTTAGTCATTATATAGGAGAATAAAGGATCCAAGATGCTTAAAGACTCCTAGACTTGCACTTTAGGAAAGGGTGAAAATTTAAAACTAATCCAAGTTTGTACTAAGTGAAAGGAGAGGGAAAAATGGGGATTGTGGAATATCCATTCATGTTTAAAAGATGAAATAATGAGAATATGTTGCTAGATGACCACAAAATAGGAGTATTTTACTTTAGATGTGACTAAGAAAAAAAGGTGAATTAAAACTACATGGAAATGTAAGTCAAATCAATAAAATGGAAACCCTAAGAAGGGAAATGCACTAAAAAATTCTAATGATGTAACTAAATAAGCCATACTAACCTACATAGGGTATAACACAATTATTGATAAGAGAAGTCATACCAAAAGAGGGGGAATTTAAAAAGATACCAAATAATTCCAAGGAAACTGAGGATGACTAAAAGATGCTATAAAATGTGAGATAAAGATGAAAGTGTTACCTAATATTCACAAGGGAAACTTAGGCCTATTGTAAATCATCCCAAAAGAGGAAAAAAAATAAATTGTTAGAAAATAAAACCTAAAGGTGCTACCTAAGATCCACAAGGGAAATTAATGCTAACTTTAAATCATACCAAAAAAGGGGAAGATAAAATGATACCAAAGAGCATAAAATATGAAAATGAATGATTTCAAGTTGTGATAAAAAGTTATCAAGCAAATAATATTCTGAAAAATAAAGTGTGGAAAGTAAAGATCATGGTATAAGAAAGATATAAACAACGAGCATCATGTATGTGAGAGATAATAATATGAGACCAAATTATGTAAACATGTGAAATAAATAACATGAATTAGTGAAATATTTACTCACAAATGTTGTGAAATATCTTGACACACATCATCAATAAAATTTGTCAACTCTTGATGTAACTGATATCTAACTCAAAAGATAGTCTTTTCTACCTTTTTTGAGAGTTGTACAAGGACTAACTTGCAGATAAGACCCAAATAAAAATTAGGAATGGCATAAAGAGGAACACACGGATCCTCCTCATGAGAATAATAAATATTAGGAAGATGAGATTACACTTGAGAAGGAGTGAGACACACATGATCTAACTTAAGCTCCAATTCTAGCAACATGGGAGGCTACTCTTTTGTACTAGGTTGGTCATTTGAGCATTTATGAGGAGATTGAGGTGGGGGATTTATAAAATATCTAAAATACTATTGAATAACATACACTTATCCTTATAATGTGTATAAAAATACTGCCAAAGACAATACACCTCCCCATTTTTGGGGATATAAGCATGTGTAATATTTAGAGGCTACATATTCTACTGTAGATGAAAATTAACTATTTCAAGATGAAGTACATATAGGTACTATCAAAGAGATTGATAGTTAGTCAATGAATTGTAATGGTCTCATAGAAATAAAAAAATAACCTAGTAGTAAAATATCAAGGCGACCAACTATATGTGGTAGGATTTAGGAATTTTGGATTTTGTTATACTAAAAATAGTTGGTAGGATCTACACTCCTTAGTTGAAAGATGTGAGACTTTGTAAAACTCTCAAAATAGCTTATCCTTCGAGGGTGGTGGGCATGGTGCCAGAACAAACCTATGGGGAGGGGCATATCATAATATAATAACAAGTAAATCATCTAAATCATCAACATCATAAAATGAATCAGAAGAACATAGTCTCATAATGGATTGGTCATTCATAGGCATGGAAGTACTATTAATTGGTCATATGAGCATAGCCAACATATATTGAGGAATTAAAATTTAAAGATTAGAATATATATATAAATTATAAGGTTTGATCATATAGCGACCATAAAACATGCTTCAAAGACGATAAAAATGATTGGAACTACGCATGTAGTATAAATCAGCTCCATCTTAGACCTATCAACATCAATCAAAGAAAGAAAAATGTTACAAAAATCTAAGGGAGCAAGAGAACTAGGTTAATCAAGATCAAATAAGTTAATTTTAGATTAAAATGAATATTTCTCATAAGAGTATTGGAGGGAAGAATGGTAACATAATATTTATGTATCTTTGACTTGGGCATACTTAATAATTAAGGGTCATCTAATGTGTAACTACCATCATAATCAAGTGCAGTGAAATCTATATTAATGGATTAAACCACTATATTACTAAAAAGTCTATCAGAAGAAGGCATCTTAAGAATAAACACAAATAAGAAAATCATCATTTGAAACTTTGTGAGAAAGGGGTCAAAAAGTAGGTGATAATTGATCTATAATAATAGGAGGAAGATCCAATGTTTTAAATTTCAAGCTAATCTCATTGGGCTCATCATCATCAAAATTTGGTGAAATGTTGCTCAAAATCTTAGTGTGATCATTATAATCTTAATTTGAGTTTACGATATAGTTGAAACATTGGTAATCATGAAATGGTATGCTAGGTAAAGGTTTAAGGGTGGGGATTTTATAGACACCATTTTATTGTAATTATGAAAAATTTCAAGGGTTGTATTATAGAAAATTCATTTTTTCCAACCCAATTTCAAAAAATTCTTATCATCTATTAAACCCTACATTATTCCATCACCCTGATTTATCAATTTGATTAACTATTTTCATCCCAAATATTGAAAATAAATCCCTAATCATGTTATTATAATGCATTGTGACTTCAATTCCATCAACCACATCCTAAATCAATTAATTTCTTTGCAAACATCATTCCCAATCACTTAATCAACTAATTTTATTTGCACAATGAACCTTAAAAAATCCCAAAAATTCTAAATCAATGTTAATTAGTTAATAAATCATGCAAAGTTAGCTAATTAGTCTTAATAAAAAATTCCTTATAATTAAAAATTACATAGTTTTCCAAAATCAAAAATCAAATAGTCATCTCAAATTGGTGACATCATCAGCCACTTGTCAATCAATAAATTGCAAGGTAGTCTTCCCAAAGTCCTAAGGTAGTCTTCTCAAAATCCCATGTGAGGGACAAAGTACAAAGGGAGGCTATTCCTCATTCAACACTCCTTACATATCCAACTTCCCACATTTATTACTCCACCTCCTTCATTCAATGAGGAATTATTCTCCACAATTTATCTTGGATAAATATCAATGGCTCACAATCAACCTAGAAAACTATAAATGGGAGCTCACCCCGTATGCAAAGGGAAATACAACTGATCTATAAATCAAATATAGCTTAGAGAAGATAAATCTTACTTACACTTTTGATTGTTGATAGATTAGATATTTAGGGTCATAACCAAGATGGATCTATTAGACATATCCAAGGGATCTCTTACAATAATAAAATCACTAGGGAGGGTTTCAAAGTCTCCAATCAAGCAAAACTATGCAATAACCCTAACTAGGTCCTATGTTTTCATATTCACTAGGTATAAATGACAAAATAAAAGTAAAAGTATAATCTAGTGCTCACCAAATCTTGTGGCTCAAAGTGGGGGTAATAAATATGAAAAGTAAACATGCATAAAAGATATATACTCACTTAAATGTATACAAAATCTTAATGCTTGGGAGATAAGTACAAGTACATATCTATCTACTCTTATAAAAGAGGAACAAAGTTAGGAATACTTACCTTTGAAGACAAACTCGTCAAGCCTCAATCTCTCCCTTAGATAAGGTACTTCACAAGAGGCTATTGTGGTATGTAAGGATTACAAGGATAAATCAGATCTAGGCTACACAACCTATCTATGCATCTAAAATACTTCTCCACAAGATAAGATCCATATCTCTAAATAAAGTATGAAACCCTAAGCTATGCCTCTCAAGTAGGATGGTGGATAAGTAGATGTGAAATATATATCTCTTCTTATTCTTCTCTTCTCTCTCTTATAAATGCTGAAATGAATGTGTTTATATAGATGAATTTAACCCTAGTCCTTTCTAAAATTTTAGTTGATAGGGTAGGCCCAATCAAATCTGTATTGTTATTAACAAAAACAAATTAGGTATTGGTCTAGTTGGCTAAAGGCCAACCTAGAACCTAAATGAGTTTTTTCAATTAGAGTATAAGGTCGATGGGGCTGACATTGTATCATAAACTATCAAAAAGGAATTTAGGCTAGGGAAAGGTCTAATGAAGGAAAAAAATGACTAGAAAAGGGTGAAAAAGAGGATGCAAAGCTTAGGGGAATGTTTTTAGGAGATGGTTGTGTAGATAAAAAGTGATAGTAAAGGGATAACAATCTTGTAAAAAACTAATGGTCTACCCACCCCTTTCCCAGTACACCCCTTAAAGTATGGACTTAGAAAGATTGAGACTCGATGGGTTCCTACAAGAGAAAAAGTATTAGTAATTGATAAATTTTGAAAATATTATGTGTATACATATGCCTCATTATAATCTCATCATGTGTCACATAGGTGCAACACGAGATGTTGCTTTAGGAAAATAACATAGCAACACACAATGCTAAAGCTAAATAAATTGTAGTAAGGAAAAATAAGATAAATGAAAGGACAGAATTGAAAAACACATACCTTTACTTACCTTAGTGTTTTAGATAGAGAAGGAGATGCAATAAATGTGTAGGTGTCCAATTTAGGGAACATTAGGCAAGCATGTAAAAGTTAGTATAAAAAGAACAAAAAATCATTTTTTTTGCAACATAGCCATATAATAGGTGAGAATATTATCTACGATTTTAGGATTATATAATATTTTATGATTTAGAAAAAAGAGTTAGTAGAAACAAATATATGGTCAAAAAATATAATCTAGCGATAAATATTTGAATGGTAAATAATTTTGGAATACTAAATATAAATAAGGTAAAAAATAGTTCATTTATTATTTTTACTATTCTGAGAGATCCGAGAGACCTTATTTGAGACCAAAGAGGCATCATGGTGAGGAGACAACAACTGAGATGAGGAGGATGCATAGTAGATGTAATGCGTACAACATAGGTAAGTAATTGAAAATTTCAAAATTTTAAATATTTTTATTTGAAATTAAACTAAGAATAGAAAATTGACCGTGAGGTAAAATCTATGCACTAGAATGAACCCTAAGAAATTTTAAAATAAACTAAGGGTAAAATGGGGTACTGAGTCAGAAGAAGTTAGACCAATAAATGCCCAAGGCATTTATGGTAAATAGGAAAAAAAATTGCCACTGTGGACAAATAAAGTTTACTAGGTCGACTTAGTCTATAAGGTGAGGGAAAAAAAAAGACTACATAGCAGTGAGCTAGTTTAGTATGCTAAGTAGGGGTTGACTGTGTAGTAGTGGGATGAATTAATTTAGAATGGGTAAAGGTTGATTGTGTATGACCTAGATGACTTAGTTTATGTAAAAGATTCGATGTAGTATCATTAGAAGAGGCCAACTATGTAGAACATGCTCGATATAGTATATGAGATCAAGAAAATGGATGATCTAGTATTAATATGGCCAATCTAGCTGGAAATTGAGGAGGCCAATCTAGTATCACAAATAAACTACATGGATGATTTAGTATTAAAGGGGATGATTCTATAGGAATTTGAAAAACTAAGTCAAATAAACTGATTTATATAACTAATGTGTAAAATTTTAATAATGTATTTTGATTATTTATGACATGGATATCTGATACATCCTTTATTGTTTTATATTTTGTAGAGATGTTGAAGGAATTATAACCTAATAGTTTCATCATGGATAATAAATCTACTAGATTAGTTGATGGGTATGGACAAATTATGATTGGTCACATTAGGATTTGGAGGTATCATAGAGATGAAGCACATACCACTTAGTGTTGATCTTGTTATCATGTTCCTTGGAGCATAGGAATGGTTGACCAACACTTTTTGATGGGTGGTGGATGGGAATACTATAATCATACTTCTCATGACCCTACTCCTCCATATGATTACACATCAGCTCATGTGTAGACTACCAACCCTAGTCATCCCACTTTGAGACATCCTCCACCTTATTGGACCTCTCTCACATCATATTTTTCCCTCCATACATCCTTAATCCATATTGTCATTTTTGAATGCAAGATAGGCCTTCTAGGGACACCCCAGGGCCTTTTAGGAGCATGTTGACCAACCTAGGCCCTTATTTGACCTTGGACATAACTTGTGTGAAGGAAAACCATAGCCTAGGCCACATGTTTTCTTCACAAAATCTATGGCCTAGGCTGTGACCTAGGCAGAACATGCCCAAAAGTGCCAAGATGAACCCAAAAGGTAAAAAATGACTAGTTTTAGGTCTTTTGGTAGGTTAGGGTTGGGATATATGCCTCATTCTCATTCATTTAAGCCTATTCTCTTCTCTTTCCATAATATATATTGATAATTATTCCATATCTTGACTCTCATGTCTTTTGGAATCTCTATTGATTCATTCTTGGCACTCTTAAGCTCGAGTGGTGACAAAAGATCCCATATGCTATTATACATTTGCTTAAAGACTCCATAGCTGCTCTCAATTGTTCATAATTCATTATGTCTTGATTCCAACTTATACATTTGGAATTTCACCTAATTTGTGAACTTGGTTGGATATCTTACACCATTGCAAGTTCTCACTTCACCTCCTCTTTTGCTCTTGGCTTTTGGTTTGGACTTCATCTTGCACATAGTTTGGTCTTCCTCCTACATTTCTTCCTAGCTTGGATTCTTAGTTTCTAGAATATCTACACATCTTCTTTGAGCTTGATCTAAGGGATAAGTGAAACTCCATTATTTTGTGTAGTGTATATTCTAGGGTTTGAACTATTTTAGTTAAATAGTTGTTTTGTGCATTGCTTAGAGTAGTTTTTGAAGTTTCTTTCATTTGTTTATGATTAAAGAGTACTTTCATTATTTGAAATATTCCTTTATTGTATATCATTTATTTGTTTGGAAACATTACTCATTACATAGTAGAGATATACATGCTCAATACAAACTAGAAAACTTGCTTAAACATTCTCTCTCTCTTGCTAAAATAGAACATTGTATTGTTAGAAAATAGTAGTATTAATTTGTAAAGATAGATCAATTCTAGAATAGGCATACTCTTGAAGCCTTTATTAGAAACATCTCTATTGATTAAAACAATTTTCATTAGGCCTCAAAGTTCCTTATCTTCTAGATTTACTTTTAAGCTATTATCTCTCTCCATTTGGTATTGTGGCTTTTGATTTGTTTATGCAATCAATAGTCTAGTCTTAGCTAATTGCTTTACTATGGTTATACTTTCTAGTGTTAAATGCATACTTTGTGTGTCTATTTGTGCTAACCATAGCCTATTTTAAAAGTATATCTATATCTTGGTGCAATCCAAAAAACTAGATATCCGTTATAGATCTCATATAACCCATAAAATCCCTGAGCCTTCTAGCCTCTTAGTGGTTTGCTTTAGCACCCTACTAAACACTGGTGGTTCCATTCATATTCTTAGAGTTACATTTTAGCACACCTAGTGGGACCTCACATATATTTTCAAATTAGTTCTATCCCATTTATATCTCTCTTATCTACCTCCCTTCTATTAGTTATTAGGCTTTGCTTTAGTTGTGTTTCAGTTCTCACCTTGAATGTTTTCTCCTGCTTTGGTTTTATGTCATTCTCCCTATGGGTTATCCATCAATTTGACTTCTATATTGTCTCCCATGTTACACATAATTCATTTTATCCATGGATGGTCTCCAACCCTTGGGATGCCAATATTGGTGGATTTAGGATATCATCCCTAAGCTCATTAATGAGAAAGTTGTGTTTGTAATGGAATGCCATAGACACCATAGGATCCATCCAGGAGCTTTACTCGACATAGCATGGTAGTCTACACCCTCTCAAATTTGAAAGGGAATATGATTGGTATGAATATAACCAATGGAATCATGCTCTTTTTCACTATTCTAAGCTTCCTTCATCTAAGGATGTTTCATCTCAGCCTCATGCCATACCTCATTCACCCATTCGAGGTGATGAGGATCTCCTTGTGCAACTAGGAACCAATGAGATACATGCAATCATTGATGATTTATATAGATGTATTTAGGTGAATGAATTTCTTCCTTTTCCCCTAGGAGTCAATGGCATTTTTCTTTTAGAAATAGAGCTCATACCTGCTTAGTTTTAAGTGCATCAACCAATTCTCATGCAAGTTCCTCACCTCTTTCCTAGATTGAGACTCTAGAGAAATAACATCCTCATATGCATGTTGTGGGTCATATGTATTCTAAATTAGTGAGGTATCCACATCTCGGGGTTTCCTCCCATCCTCCTAGTCCTTATTTTGGATTTTCTAATGAGCATGCTGATTTTGATCACCATTTATTGATTAAAGACCTATGAGATACGTATCAAGAGCATCAATGACCAATAGTTAACCCTCATCTAATAGAACATGACCAAAATCATGGAGACTTTGTTCATCATGACCATTTATATGAGCATGCCATGTCTTCCCATCATCCCTATGGGGACCATCACACTTCCTATGGTTGTTCCCCACCTCATAGTAGAGATGATTTCCATCATGAGCATCTACCCTATCATGAGCCACCTAGGGATCATCCTACCCATAACCATGGTCATGGTGATGCCTATGGGCATAGGAAACATCATCACCATCATGATCCCCCTCTTGAAGTTTGACACCATCCTTCTATCAACCATGTTTATGAAGATCTCCATCAGAATCCTCTAGCCCCTTGGGTGTGTTCTATTCCCCTTCCTACTCCTATCTCTGAACTACATAATTTTAATGGGATATGAGACTCCAATACCATAGAGCATATAAAACATTCATGATGGTGTGTATGGATTAGGAACATGATGAAGGCATGATTTTGAATCTCTTCACTCATTCTTTATGAGCTGAAGCTCTTGTTTGGTTTTAGAATCTGCCTCTAATATTTCATCATGAATCCATACACACCATAAATGACTTCCTCTAATATTTCAATACTTCTAGAACCTTTAATCTCAATATCACATCACTCACCTCTATGGTATAGTCCAAAGGTGATTCAAACTTTGATTTTATATGTCGATGGTGTTCAACTATTCATACATATAGGACTAGGTTCTTAGATGACCAACTTTATGATATATTCATGTGAGCATTGAGGTCAGAGGTTCATATTTAGGTGTAACATCCTTACATAGGCTAGATAGTGTCCTTACTCTATCATACAAGAGTTGTAGGGTCTCTCAGCTAGGATCTCCATCTAGTACCTTCTTCACCTTTGCCCTAAAGGGGCCTTATCTTCGATGAGCTTGGTCCTTCTCACAAGGTTCCACTGCATGATAATGTCGAAGTGTTGTTCAAATTTGATGCACATGAGCACCCCCATCCTCTTATTTTATCTTTCAACCTAGCCTCTTTGCCAGACACTTCAGCTCTTATAAAGAGGGATCAATTCCCTCTCTATATTGAGACTTCTATTGATGATTTCCACGTTAAGTAGTGCATCATCGATGAAGGAGCTAAATTGAATATCATGCCCTTATGTGTGTTTAAAAATATTGGGATCAATTAGAAGAAGCTCTCTAATTCTCACCATAATTGTGTTGGTTTCAAAAATTACATAGTTACATCAGTGGGGAATATGAAGTTCCAAGTCAAGTTTGACCCCAAGATAATTAAAATCGAGTTTTGTGTGTTAGACCTTGATATTTCATACAACATGATTCTTGGCCATCTTTAGACCGTTGCCATGTAGGCCATTACATCAGCTACATTTTGCATGGTGCAATTCATGCTTGAAGGTGAGGTTTTAATACATGTAACATTTTCAACCTTTTATCAAATAGTGATGCTTTACATCTTATAAGAATCCATCTAGACTCAATCTCTCTTAGTGCATGCCTTAAGGGGTGTAGTGAGAAAGGGGTGGGAAAGAATTTGGTGCTTCATAGGATTATTATCCCTTATTACCACATTATTATCAATCCAACTGGATCTTAAATCCATTCCTTAAGCTATTACTCCTCCCTTGCACACTCTTACAATATTTTTCCTCTTTCCATCCCTCTTTTCCTCACCTTGATCCCCTTTTATGTATTTGACTGTACTAGGTTGAATGGGTCAACCCTGTATAGTTTGTAGTCTCTAATTACTATACAAGGTTGACTGGATTGACCCTATACTATTTGGGGTATTTTTACTTAAGAACTTTGTTAGCCCTTTGATCAACTTAGCTCAGGACCTAGTGATTTATCCCTTAAAAAAATATAGGGTCAACTGGCTCGACCTCATATAATTGACATATTCAAAAGGATTTAGGGTGAGATATGCCTATAAATATAAGATCATTTCAATAGGCAATCAATATTTATTATTTGATTACACTTCTTTACAATCTGCTCTTCCACCATTCTAATTTAAGAGTCTTAGCTTAGGGTTTTTAATTGGAGAATCTAGTCTTTTAAATAAGTCTCAGATGTTTTGGTCTTTCTTAGTTATCCTCACAAACCACAAAAACATCTTGTGAATCCCTTTTTTCCAAGGGAGAGATTGAGTCTCGATGGGTTTACATTTAGGTAAGTATATTCTAACTTTGTTCTCCACTCTTTAGTAGATAAAAGTAGCATAAGTATTGGCTTGAATAATATTACTCTTCATAATGCATATATTAGGGTATTACTCATCCTTATCTTAATTGAGATTCTCCTATACATGTTTTGATTGATTTACTAAACCCCATTTTGTGCCACAAGCTTTGGTGTGTAATAGATTATATTTAATTTCTTATTTATTAGAATAGAGTGAACATTAAACCTAGGACTCTTTTATGATTATTGCATGATTATGTTAGACCTTAGGATTTGGAACCCTGCCTAACATGGTGTATTATGACAAGTGATCCCCTAATTGGGTCTAGTAGATCCCCATATTGGTCATGCCCCTGATTAATAAATGTATTCCTAATCAGAAGTGTAGGTATGCTATATCTTCTTTGAGCCAGGATTGATTTATAGACATGATGCATTTTTGATTGCATGCATTCTAGTGAACCTGACGTGAATCCTATCCCACCACTGGTTGGATATCTTCACATTTCCACTTTCTTCTTAGCATTATCTTCACTATGGATTCAACTACCTCATACATTTTGGTGAACCTAATATGAACTAACCCTTGCAAGATTTGTTTACCTTATTTCATTTCTTTCATCATTATTTTTATCATATATTTGTCATAATTTTCAAATTAATTTTCAAAATACTTGTAAAAATTATCTTTTTTTAATTCATAATTTGTTATAGGCTTTCTAATTTTCCCTATCTACTATACTGGGTCAACATAGTTGACCCTAGACATTTTTACAGCATCTATTCACTATACTATATTGACCCAATTGACCTTATACTATTTAAAACCCTTTTTTTGTGTTAGGTCGACCTAGTTGACTCTATACCTTTTTTTGCTTTCTCTATTTGCTGATGTAGTTCTTTATTTATCTTTCTTAGAATTTTATTCATTTATCTCAAGCATCATGTACCCTATCATAATCTTCTTGGAAAACTTGAATCTATTTAGACACTCTATGGGGTTCTCTTTACATCTTATCTTTTCTTATCTCTTCTTTCTCTTTTTAGCTATTGGGGCATCTTGTGATGACCATCCACACATTTCTCTAGCCTTTGGGGCATCTTTTAATGCCCACCAACATATAATTTCATCTTTTGGAGAATATTATGATGCCCATCCCTACATCCACTTACCCTTTGGGGCATCTTGCGATTCCCACTCTTATTATCCACTACATTCTTTACCAAACTATTTATGTCATTATTCATTCTGACCCCCTTCATCATTTCTTACCCAAAGCATTTATTCCTAGAGATATAATTGGTAAATGGATGGTCCTCCTTATGAAATTTGATCTCTACATCATCACTCAAAAATCTATCAAAGGGAAAATCATAGCTGATCAACTTGCCACAGCTCCACACCAGCCACTTCCTCTCTTTAAGATAATTTCCTAATGACAATGTCCTTTACATCAAAGGTATTAATCAAGATATTTATCTCAAAGATTATTTTCATATCTTTACCACTGATATTTAAGCCAATAATCTTGATGAATCTACTACTCCCTTTGGTACTATTAAACCAAAAGTAGTTATCAAGGAGTTCCTAAAATTAAGGTCAACTTGCATGAGGATACTTGGACCCTTTACTTTGATGGTGTTAAATGCCTTCAAAGATCTGAGGCAGGTTGCTTTCTCACAAGACATCTTATAAATATCATTCCTTTAGCTTTTTACTTCACCTTTGATGTCACCAATAATATAGCCAAATATGAAGCTCTTATCTTAGGCATGCAAGTTGCTCTTGACTTAGACATTCAATACCTTCATACTTTAGGTGACTCTCAACTTATTTTCCATCAATTCAATGGTGATTATTAATGTAAAAGTGAGAAATTCATCACATATCATCAAATTACAACCACATTTGCTAAGGATTTTATCTCTTTCACTATTGAGCCTATTAAGAGAGATGAAAACTCTATTGCAGATTATCTTGCTTCTTTAGTTTCTCTATTTCATCCACACCAAGTCCTTTCTAATCCTAATTTTATTATAAAAATAAGAAAAATTCCATCCTTTACTCATCGACCTAATTCACTTATATGTGATATTGAGGATGTTACCATTCGATAAAGCCTGTGGTACCAAGACATCATTCAATTCCTAGAACATCAAACTTATCCTCCTAATTTAGACTCTCATGAAAAAACACATATTCATAAACAAGCTTTCAAGTATGTATTTTGACACAACATCCTTTATTATCACAACATTGAAGGTACCTTGCTCTATTGTGTTATGCAAAATGAGGTCCCTCCTCTTCTTGAACAAGCACATGGAGGCATTTGTGGTAACCACTATATCGAACATGCTATAACCCGTAAATGCCTACATATGGGTTACTTTTGGCCTACTCTTGAAAAGGATGCAATCGAATATGCTAAAAAATGTAATCCTTGCCAACTTCATGATGATATAACCCATTCACCTCTAGAAAAATTTCAAACCATCAAATCTCTTTGGCCATTTTACACATGAGGATTCAATCTCATTGGTAAACTACCTCACTCCCAAGATGGGCATGTCTTTATCATCACCACTACCAAATATTTTACTAAATGGTTAGAAGTAATACCCCTTGTTAACATTGTCAGGAGAACCTACAACAATCAATATGCTCTAATACCAACTGTTAGGTGACCCCTTATCCAACGGAAACACAATTGATTACTTTCTTATAAACAATTAAACATGGAATTATACCAGAATGATAAAGTAACTAGAAACTTGAGACAACAAAGAATTTGAGAGACAATACACACTCTTGTATTAAATATTACTAGAAGAAAATACAATAAGGAAGATGCCACTTCTTCCTCCACCTCAAAGGCTTGCCACACCTCCCCTCTCTCTCTTGCTCAACACAACAACTCTATAGCCTGAATTATTATCCCTCGTTGAAAGCTTTAGCTGATCTCCTTGACCTTACACCTGTAGATCTCCTTGATCTTGCTTGATTTAATGCTTTTACTTGCCTTCTTGGTAATTACAATACATGCCTCATGGGTCTTTAAATAGAATCCCATGGTTACAAAAATAGAAATCTAACTACAATAATTAGACACACAGCTCGTGACTATAATTAGTCATTTGACATGCAAACACTCACTTCACTTAACTAACTATTCGTCAATAGCAGTTTTGGAATACACAGGCGACCGACATCGATCCCTATTTGTTTGGTGCTGTCGACGTCGGCCGACTCCCTGCTGTCGCCAGTTTCCTTCTCCACTGTCTGTGACCAACATCGGTTATACTACCGACACCGGTTCCTCTGGTTCTTCAGCATCCTCTTCTTGTGTCTGTAAATAGTTGAAGATTTTAGCTCCACACCCTAACAATCTCCCATTTGGAGATAAATAGCTGCTACTGTACCTGTACCTATACACCATCTATTTTGTTCCTTTGGCTCTGTATCCCTCTTCGAAGTCACTCTTGAAGACCAACCACCACTGAAACCTATGATGTTGAACCTGTCACTTATGCCAAAAGAATTTTGCTGCTCCCAAATTCTTCATGACATACTTCTGAACCAACTCTACCCTTAGCTCAAAAAACTCCCTGTAAATGAAACCCTGCAACAAGTAACACAATACAGTAACAGGATAATGTAGCTAATATTATCCAACCTGGTAAAGATAAAATACAATGGTCAAACCTCCATTGTCTGCAGCCTAATCAAGACCATATACCATAGCCTTCTGTCTCATGTGTCCATCCACTCTCTTCTCTAAAATGGGAATCCATCCCTCCATCTAGTGCTTTCTTCCAGCTGACAACTCTACCAACAAATACCTATTTGGCTCTACTCCAAGGACTCACACTCCTCATCCATGCCAAGCTCCCACTGTTTCTAGATTCTACCTGCATTGCTTCTTCCATCTTCCTAGTTCTTGACTATCAGTAAGAAATATAAAGAAGGTGAATAACAAATATGAGGTTCACTTACCATTTCTGACCTCCATATGGGTGTTTGAGACTCCTTGACAGCTAGCTGTCCACCCATCATCCATTCCAGTGACCAATCTCAGCCATCTCCTAGTCTACTCCCGATCGATGTCAGTTCCTTGCACTGACCCTGACTGCCCATGTCATTTCCCTGGCCAACGCCGACATCCCCCACTACTGACGTCGGTCCTGATGACCGACGTCGGACTTCTCCTGCCTGACCTACCAACCCTGCTGGTCTGCACATGACCGATGTCAGTATCTGGATGACTGACATTGGTCCCATGTGACCGACATCGACGTCTATGTGTTACTGTAAGTGATGAAATTTTCATCCGCGAGCTCTTCTTGGATCAAACCTCTGTCCATACTGCCCTGCTCGGATTTATTTAGCCCCTGTGACTGATCTCTGTCCTTCATCTCCTCTATAAACACCAAGGCTTCTTTGTTCCTGTCAAAAGCATCAAATTTCCTTTTCCTGCAATGAACTCTATCTATGCTTTCTGAATCTGAACACATACCTCTTGAATCAAGAACGTCCATTCCCTTCTTATTCATGTGACCAAGCCTATTAAACCACATCTTTGAATCTACACCAGAAGTAGAATCAATAATACAAGTAGATAAATAGAGAGTACCTACTTTCTTACCTCTTACTAGAATAAGTGCTCCCTTGGTAACCTTCTAAGAGTCCGCTATGAGGGTTATTGTGCATCCCTCATCTCCCAACCTTCCTATAGAAATTAGACTCTGCTTCAGAATTGGAACTTGCATGACCTCCTTCAACACCCATGTGTTGTCAATCTGCAATCTCAGCTGCACTTTCCCTTTGCCAACTATCTAACAAGGTGTACCATCCCCTAAATAGAGCACTCCAAAGTCTCCCTGTTCATACTCATGAAACAAATCTCTATTTGGGGATGCATGAAAAAATGAACCAAAATCTAAAATCCATGATCCTACCTGACCATCCAAAGAAAGTATGAGAGCATCCTGTACCATAATATTTGCATCCTTTGCTTCTTCAATACCTGCATGTTGATTCTCTTTATCTCTCAATCAACACTCCTTTGTATGTCCTTTATTTCCACAAAACCAGCAGGTAATACCTTTGGACTCAGATCTTCTTCTCGACCTTGATTTCCCTTGCTCAATCTTCTCCCTTTGCCTTCCCCTGCTTTTTGCACTTAGAGCATTCCCTGATGATTCACCTATGCTTCTCTTGCATATTTCTTTATTCAAGATCACACTCACAACATCATCAACTTTTAAGATTTTAGAAGCAGATGCAGAATTACTTACTGCCATAACCAAACCATCCCAACTTTCAGGCAAAGAACATAAAATCAAGAGAGCCTTTACCTCATCATCAAAAACAATATTGACTGAAGCTAGTTGGTTTACCAAACCATGGAAATCACTGAGATGAGTATGTACCGATCCACCTTCCTACATTTGCAAAGTAAATAGCTGCTTCATAAGATATACCTTATTAGAAGCTGAGGGCTTTTCGTATAAATTTGCCAAGGACTTTATCAACTCTTCTGTTGTCTTGCACTGTGATAAGCTGGAAATCACAAATGATGCAAGGCTCAACCTTATGGAACTGAGAGCCTTTCAATCAAGAACACTCCATTCTTCATCCTTCATATCTGTGGGCTTGCATGTAACCCCACCCAATGGTAAGTACAAATCCTTCTGATACAGATAGTCCTCAATCTGCATCCTCCAATGTTGATAATTCTTGCCGTTAAAATTCTCCATTCGTAGCTTACTTTCTTCTTCCATTGCTGAACTCCCACTCAATCAAAAAACCTTGTGAATGACCTGTAATAAAAAAACAATACCCTGCTTCCTACAAATCGTAGCTCTGATACCACTTGTCAGGAGAACCTACAACAATCAATATGCTCTAATACCAACTGTTAGGTGACCCCTTATCCAACAGAAACACAATTGATTACTTTCTTATAAGCAATTAAACACGGAATTATACCAGAATGATAAAGTAACTAGAAACTTGAGACAACAAAGAATTTGAGAGACAATACAGACTCTTGTATTAAATATTACTAGAAAAAAATACAATAAGGAAGATGCCACTTCTTCCTCCACCTCAAAGGCTTGCCACACCTCAAGACCTTCTTCCCTCTCTCTCTTGTTCAACACAACAACTCTATAGCCTGAGTTATTATCCCTCCTTGAAAGCTTCAACTGATCTCCTTGACCTTACACCTGTAGATCTCCTTGACCTTGCTTGCTTCAATGATTTTACTTGCCTTCTTGGTAATTACAATACATGCCTCATGGGTCTTTAAATAGAATCCCATGGTTACAAAAATAGAAATCTAACTACAATAATTAGACACGTAGCTCGTGACTATAATTAGTCATTTGACATGCAAACACTTGCTTCACTTAACTGACTGTTCGTCAACAGCAGTTTTGGAATACACAGGTGACCGACATCGGTCCCTATCTGTCTGGTGCTGCTAATGTCAACTGACTCCCTACCATCACCAGTTTCCTTCTCCACTGTCTGTGACTGACATCGGTTATACTGCCGATGCCGGTTCCTCTGGTTCTTCAGCATCCTCTTCTTGTGTCTGCAAATAGTTGAAGCTTTTAGCTCCACACCCTAACAAACATCATCGATCTTACCATTTCCAAATTCATTCTTAATCAAATCATTTGATGATTTGGTGTTCCTCATACCTTTATTTTAGATAATGGTGGTAACTTAAAAAACAAACATGTTAAATAACTTTGTACTAAATTTAAGATCAATCACAAATTTTCCACACCTTTTCATCTAAAATGTAATGGCTAAGCTGTGGCCACTAATAAAATACTCAAAAAAATTGTGCAAAATATAATCCATTAAACATGCATAGATTGGAATCTTCATCTTTACCCTACACTTTAGGCCTATTAGACTAGCATACATACTACCACAGGGGCAACACCATTTTCTCTAGTCTATTGTTTCAAGTTAGTTCTTCCTTTAAAAGTTGAGCTTCCCTCTATTTGTATATCTCTTCATAGTATTATTCCTAATGAATAATTACATGAATCTCATCTTCATTCCCTTGATCTACTTGATGAACAACATATTTATGCCTTACAACATATACACTAATATAAGGCTCACATTGCCAGACAACATAACAAATGTGTTAAAGTTCACACATTTAATGTTGGTTATCTTGTCCTTAAATTAGACTACACCCATGATTAAAAAATTTAAATATGTTCAAAAGTGGTGGGGCCCATATTTAGTAAAAGATATTGTTGGTCCAAGCACTTACCATCTTTAAAACAATAAAGGCCATGTTTTCAAAGAGCCCACCAATGCACAATTTCTCAAAAAGTATTTTGCCTAAACATTTCCTTATTTTCATGCTTTCTATCTACATTTATCTAACACTTTTTGTAGGTTGATTACATGGGTCTCTCCCTCTACAACATGTTCCTTCCTTTAACAAACCTTTAATCCTCCCTTTTGGTCTTTTGGTTTCTTGATGTACCATAGTGTTCTTTATCTTCTTTCATTTTCTCTTTTGGCACCCCTTAGGTTTCTATTTTTTGAGTTGCTTCATAAGATCATAGATAAGATCCAACATTATTCACAAAATTACCATCTTTTACTTATTTTTCTCCCTTATGATTTTTCATACTCCTTGGGTTTCTCTTTTATGAAGTTGTAGTGTAAGACTATTGGCAGGACCCAACCCTCATAAAATTACCATCTTTTCATCTTTTTATTATATTTGTTTTCAAACATTAACTTTTGCTTCTTTTTTAGATGGAATTTACACAAAATATCTATATTAGCATGTTTTCCTCTATTTACCCCATTCTTATGATAAGGAATCACACTTTACTATTATTTTATCCCTTTTTACCCTTTGTCACTTTTCTATAATTTGAAGTAATTTAAATTTTTCCATGTGTCATTCCTCTTGATTTCCTTTCCTTTCACTCCACATTGGATAAAACAAGGTTGAAGTCAAGATAGAAATTTTATTTCACCTAGATTTATGAGAATATTAGACCCCATACTCTTTGAAGTTCTCTCTCTTAGCAACCTTGTCCCAAGTATTCAAATGAAAGTCATCTTTAATACCCATGTTTAGTTTTCCAAATCCGTATGGAGGAGGAATAGAAAAATTCATCAAGAAAATCAAAATAAAAATCATTTGAAATAAAAGGTAATGATATCTAAATGACAACATACAAATCTCAACATTCAATATCACACCAAAAGATGTGAGTACAAGCACATATCCTATCTCTAATCAAAGCTCAAACTCCATAGTTGGCCTCACATAGAGCTGAGGTCCTTTGGGGTGTGGTAGGCTAGTATATTGGAATAGGGGAATTCATTATATGGTGATACCTACTTTCTCACGCAAGTACCCAATCTTTGCAGTAAATTGATGGTTCTGTAAAGGGTCCTAAGGAATGGGGAACATGCTGTGGGAATGTAGGTCTATTTTAATTTTCATGCATATAGCCTTCATGGGATGATCTATATACTTCATTTGTTGACTTAAGACTTGTGTGGTTAAGATAAGTTCTTCAGAGTCCTTAAGGTTAAAAGTCCTCTTGTTTTGACAAACCTAATCTGAGCGTCTTAACTTTGATAAAGAGTTCCTCTACCTTAGTTTTTTATTCATTCTCCTCTCCACCCATTTTATTTCCCCCCTTGACAGGCAAATTATGATTCCAAATCTATTTTCTATTCTTATTTAATTCCTTCTTATTCATCTCTTAAAAACATGCTATCACTATTTTTTTAGTTTTATCTATCTTTAGAGAGAAACATGTTTGAGTAACTATCGATTCTTCTTTAATTTTCACCATTAATTTACATTTATACACTTATTTTACTTTCCTTTTACTATTTGTCATTATTTTACTATCTTGCTATTATAGACACCTACGTTTATACCCTTTTTCCATTTATGAGTGAGGTTGGCTTGTTACTTCTTGCTCATCAATATTTTTTTCCCTTTTTATGCACTTTTTCCCATTATTGAGTGAGATAAGGATTGTTACTATTCACTCATGAATGTTGTTTTACCATTTTGTTTTTTCTTTTACCATTGATTTATTTCATTACCATCTTGTTTAACATGTATCCTTAGTTTGACTTGGTGAGTTTGCCTTTCTTACTTAAGGATAGCTTGTTTGAGTTTTTCGATATTTAGTGGCCTTGGGTTTTTGGTTACCCAATTTACTCTTGTTGTTTGACTTGGTCATTTTGTCTAACATAACACTTGCCACCCTAGCTTGCCAAATTTTCTAAGTACATCCCATCCTCATAGCACTAGCTATCTTGTCTTTTCTTGCATTTATTTAATTTTGCTCTTTAGTTTTGTATTCTCGGGTTTGTCAAAAGTAGTCTCTACACCTTACACAATCAAAACTAACAACATAATAGACAACCATCCCATGATAAAGGTAAGTCAAGGTAAACATTACATATACTTTTTAGTTTTTCCCTTTTATTCATTTAATTTTAGTTATTTTTTTCTATAAAATACTATAACTTTTTTTAGCATCAACCTTGTGTGTCATTATGTTATTTCTCAAAACACCATCCCCTGATGCACCTTAGTGAGACATGATGAGCTTCAAGTGAGGCATATGTGATGCAAGGGAATCTTATGAGGACCTCAAAAAATGAACCATTTTTGTTTTTAGTTAGTCTATTAGGTACTTTATAGGTTCTAAAGATCTTAGGAGGTCCATATGTTGAGTTTAGAGAGAGTCAAGATGCATAGAATTCAAATTATATGTTTTCCCTCCAAAAGTAATATTTAGAAATTTTAATTGTAATCAATGTGTTTAGAAGAATTTTTAGGAGTGTTAAGTTGTCAAATGTTTTTTGTATGGTCTTAAATGAGTTTAGGTTAGTGGGAAAGGTGCTTTTATGTACACTTCATGAAAAGGTGGCATAAATAAAAATAAAATGTGAAATGCAATGCCAAGAGTTAGATATCAAGAATTAGTTGTGAAGGAAGGTAGTTTTATTGTGTATAAAACAAAGTTTTGGTTTATGGTAAAACATAGATCCCATAGGAATTATGAATTTAGGAGAAGTAGGAGTCAATTTGAAGTGTGTAAGGAGTAGAGGTATGAAAGAGCCTCAAGCATGAAGGCATACATATTGTATTTTTTATCTCAGGACTAAACAATCCATGTATATGAATATAAATTCAATAAAAAATGAATGATTTGAGTTGTGTTCTAGTAATTTTGTGTAGTTGTTATCTAGTATATGCATTGAGGTGAGGAAAGATATTTACACCTTCAAAAGTGGTGTTCTATTGTATACTTGAGAAAGACTATGCACCTACAAGTATGGTGTTAATGTTCTAAATTGACTATGAGAGACTATTGTGAAATATCCTATCAAGGAAATTAATGTGATATGTGAAATGATTTCAAGAAAGATAAATGTGGAAATGGTTTTCTTCCTTGATGATGAACTATGATTTTTGTTCAAATATAGAAACATGGTTAAGGATAGATTGAGTTTGCCAACCATGGACAAGAAATATTGCGAGTCTTATTTACAAAGTACTCCAAGTTAGAATAGGGATTGTGGAATAATGAATATAATTTATGGAGAATATTGGGAGACCAAATCACCATTGATAATGGTGAAGTAATCTTTTTAAACCCTCAAGCAAGCATTATGTGTTCTAACCCTGTTATGAATTGAAGACAAATAGTTTATGTGAGTAGAATATAAAGGAAAATCAAGACTTGGATGTGATTAAAGATTATAGGAATAAGTTAAGGTATTTAAAAATTAGTATTGAGTAGGTCAGAATCTAATATGGTCTTATGACACTTTGAAAACAAACAACACTCATTCAAAACTCTATATTTTTCTATATAAGTTGACTGTGTGTTAAAAAAGATCAAGAATTGGTGGATAGAACATGTTTAAGGGATCATAAAAAAGATATATAATTAAGGAAAGGTGTAAGGGTGTTTTATAGACCTTACTTAGGTCACAAGAGGTCATGAAAGTGCTTTAGGAGGTGTTAAACCTATTATAAGCCTTCTCGGGTATGTACAGGGGACAAAAACCCTAGACTAATGTTAAGACACAAAAAGAAGAATATTTCATGATTTAACAAATATAAATTAATAAAATTTATTATAAATAAGGGTTTAAACATGGAAAAGAGGATTATGGATATTTTAGAGTAGTATGGACCATTACTATACATCTATAGTAGACTGAGTGTGATGAAGGCCTCAAAAAACCTAATTATGCCTCTCTAAGTATTGGAAAATGTGTCTGAGAAGGGAGTTAGTACCTTGAAATTACATACATAGACATAGGACAATAAAGGGTCACAAGATAAGTACATATTTTTCTAAAATAAGAAGGTAGATTTTTATACTAAAGTATTTTTTTTCAAAAAAAGGCTAGTAGTTATGGAGTGAAGTTGGAGGTTTGGCATGCCAAGAAAGGACTTTGAGGTTGGTATAGGACCTAAATGGTATTGAGACGAGTTTTTTAACCTTAAATTAAGCTATCCATGAGAGAGATAGATAAAATAAACCTAGATTAACCATTTGAAAGGATTAGTCAAAGAAACTTGAAGGTTGATGAAAGTTAGTGAACGAGATTGCAGGTGAATGACAAGAAGGTGAATTTAGAGGGATTAAAAAGTTGATTTGAGAGGTTATAATATTATAAATAATATTACAAGACATAATTTAACTTGATAATAGGTCACAAAAGTGAGGAAGCTATGAACAAGAAAAAAGAGAGTTAGCAGATCAAGTTAGTTTTTGAAGACTTGATACAAATTATGTGTTTATAAATGGTTATAGGTAGAGTATGAGAGCAAGATATACATAATTTGGTATCAGAGTGGTAATATTATTCAAGAAAGGATAGGATATCAGCCATTAACAAGGTACTTTTTATTTTTGTTTTGATCTTGAGTTTTGATTTGATGTGTTGAAGTGTGTATGAAGTTTGAGAGAAGTTGGTAACAACCCTGTAACCAAGTGTGGCTTATTGATCAAGAGAGATATTAATAATATCAAGTGAGAGAGGCTCATAAATATAGATAAAGAGAGATAAAATAGTCATATATGTAGGACAATGGGAGAAGTCTTAGGTGTGGACAAGAAGAGACCTAGTTGAGGTTAAGAGAAAGAGAAGAGAGACCAAGTGAATGGTCAAGATGTGGAAAGAGAATGAAAGCTTGTTATAAAGAGGCATAGGTCTAGGTGAGGCCAAGGAATTAATATAAATATTCAAGGAGATGAGTAAATATAAAGGTAAGAATAAATAGGGCATAGTGGATGAAAGAAGCTACCGCAAGAATAAGATG
The DNA here is from genome assembly GCA_037957365.1 of Torreya grandis. Lineage (NCBI taxonomy): Eukaryota > Viridiplantae > Streptophyta > Pinopsida > Cupressales > Taxaceae > Torreya > Torreya grandis. The sequence goes on along the minus strand of JARHVA010000910.1, from coordinate 884,255 downwards.
GTGCAAGATGACACCAAGTAGAGAATAGAGATGGAAAGAGAGATGGTTGAGATGAGGCAACAAATGGATAGGATGCTGGTCATGTTAGATTAGGTAAGAGAGATGGGAATCCCACATGTTGGATGGGTAGTGAAGAATAAGCTACTCAAGTGGCCAATCAAACTATTGATGAAGAAAAGAAAGGCAAAATCAAAGAGAGAGGAGGGAGAGCAGAAGAAGTTGCTATGAAAACAACTGAAAAAGAGAATGAAAATGTTTTGGTTGAGAGGAAAACATAAGGAACAAGAGGAATATAAACACCTTGATGTGGATGGGGTGAGTTTTAGTGAATCAAAAGAGAGAAATAGCATCCAAACAAGTATTTAACATGATAAATAAGATGACAATCAATTGGAAAGCCTTATTGAAGGCTTAGACAAGGAGGTACAATCACATGAAGAAGGTATAAATTATGATTTTATGTTTGTATGTGAAATAAAAGATAAACTAAAGGTAGAATTGATAGCCATATAAAAGGAATTATAAGGTGAAATGATAGATAATTAAGAAGAAATGTAGGTAGCAACAATTGAAACTCACATGAATGAGGGAAAAGAACATAGAGAAAAGGATATGATTACAACTGATCATCAAGTTGAAGATGTGGATCCCTATGGAGGCTTAAATTTAATTGAAATAAAAATTAGGAAAGAGATTGTTTTTGTGTTTGGTTATAGGTATGAATATGGAAGTAGAATAATCTAAATGTATAAGAGTTGTAGCAATATACTGGGGTATCTATAGCCCACATGACAGAGGTAAAGAGGAAGAAGAGAGTGTACATGAAATGTAAGATGATACAAACAAGAAAGGAATCAAAATAGTGTGTAATAGAGGCAAGGTTGAACATAATGAGGATTAGATAAATCATGTAGAGATAGGAGAAACAGAGGATGATCCAAGAGAGATAAATTGGAAGAGAGGGAAGAAGATAAAAACCTATTAGAGCTCAATCTCTATCTCCCCTGGGAGTATGATGTACGGGCATCCCATGAAGACCCCAAAAAAAGAAATATTTTTGTTTTTATTTTGTGTATTAGGTGATTTATAGGTGATAGAGATCTTAGGAGGTACAGAGGTGGAGTTTAGAGAGAGTCAAGATGCATAGAATTCAAATTATAGGTTTTCCCTCCAAAAGTAATATTTGAAAATTTGAATTGTAATCAATGTATTTAGAAGCATTTTCGGGAGTGTTAAGTTGTCGAATTTTTTGTGTAGGGTCCTAAATGAGTCTAGGTTAGTGGGAAAGGTGTTTGTATGTACACCTCATGAAAATGTGGCATAAATAAAAACAAAATGTGAAATGTAATGCCAAGAGTTAGTTATCAAGAATTAAGTTGTGAAGGAAAGCAATTTTATTATGTATAAAACAAAGTTTTGGTTTGTGGTAAAAGCTAGATCTTATGGGAATTATGAATTTAGGAGAAGTAGAAGCCAATTTGAAGTGTGTAAGGAGTAGAGGTATGGAAGAACTTTAAGCATGAAGGCATAAATATTGTATTTCCTATCTCAGGACTAAACAATCCATGTATATGAATATAAATTCAATAAAAAATGAATGATTTGAGTTATGTCATAGTAATTTTGTGTAGTTATTATATCATATATGCATTTAGGTGAGGAAATATCTTTCCTTTAATAATGCTATTCTATTGTATACTTGAGAAAAAATGTGTACCTATAGGTATGGTGTCAATGTTTTGAATTGATTATGAGAGACCATTGTGAAAGATCCTATCAAGGATGTTAATGTGCTATGTGAAATGATTTAAAGAAATATAAACATGGAAATGGTTGTCTTCCCTGATGATGAACTATGATTTTTGTTCAAATATAGAAACAGGGTTAAGGATAGTCTGAGTTTGCCAACCATGGATAAGAAATACCATGTGTCTTCTTTACAAAGGACTCCAACTTAGAATAGGGATTGTGGATGCATGAGTCTAGTTTAGGGAGACTATTCGGAGACCAAATCACCATTGATAATGGTGAGGTAATCTTCTTAAACCCTTAGGTAAGCATTATGTGTTCCAACCCTGTTATCAATTAAAGACAAATAGTTTATGTGAGTAAAATATAAAGGCAAAGAAAGAATAGGATGTGATTAAATATTATAGAAATAATTTAAGGTATATAAAGAGTGGTATTGATTAGGTCAGACTCCAATATGGTCGTATGACACTTTGAAAATAGACAACACTCATTCAAAACTTTGTATTTTTCTATATAAGCTGTGTGTTAAAAAAGACTGAGAATTAGTGGATATAACATGTTTAAGCATTGATACAAAAGATATAACATTAAGGAATGGTTTAAAGGGGTTTTAAATACCTTACTTAGGTCATAAGAGGTCATGAAAGTGATTCAAAAGGTGTTAAACCTATTCAAAGCCTTCTCGGGTATGTACAGGGGACAAAAACCCTAGACTAGGGTTAAGACACAAAAAGAGGAATATTTCATGATTTAAACCATAAAAAGTAATAAAATTTGGTATAAATAAGGGTTTAAACATGTAAAAGAGGATTATGGATATTTTGGAGTAGTACGGACCATTACCATACATCTATAGTAGACTGAGTGTGATGAAGGCCTCAAAAGACCTAATTAGGCCTATATAAGTATTGGAAAAGGTGTCTGAGAAGGGAGTCAATAATTTAAATTGCATACATAGACATAGGATAATAAAGGGTGATAGGATAAGTGCATATTTTTCTAAAATAAGAAGTTACATTTCCATACTAAAACTTTTTGACAAAAAAAAGGCTTGTAGCCATGGAGTGAAGTTGGAGGTTTGACATGATAAGAAAGGACTTGAGGTTGGTAGAGGACCTAAATGGTACTAATATAAGTTTTTTAACCTTAAATGAAGATATCCATGAGAGATATAGACAAAATAAACTTAGATTGACCATTTAAAAGGATTAGTTAAAGAAACTTAAAGGTTGATGAAAGTTAGTGAACGAGATTGTAGGTGAATGACAAGAAGGTGAAATTAGAGGGATTGAAAAGTTGATTTGAGAGGTTATAAGATTCTAAATCAGATTAAAATACATAATTTACCTTAATCATAGGTCAAAAAAGTGAGGAATCTATGAACAAGAAAAAAAGTGTTGGCAGATCAAACTAGTTTTTTAAGACTTGATGCAAATTATGTGTTTGCAAATGGTTATAGGAAGAGTATGAAAGAAAGATCTACATCAATATGTATAAAAAATATTTTCAAAATTTTATCAAATAATGATACTTTACATCTTTAAAGAACCCATCAAGACTTGATCTCTCTGAGCACATGCCTTAAGGGGTGCACCGAGAAGGGGTGGGCAGAAATTTGGTGCTTCATAGGATTGTTGTCCCTCATTACCAAATTATTACCAATCTAACCAGATTTTAAAACCATTCCATAATATATTACTCCTCCCTTGCACAATCCTCTAGTATTTTTCCTCTTTTCATCCCTCTTTTTCTCACCTTGATCCCTTTTTAGCCACTTGATTATACTAGGTCGGTTGGGTTGACCTTGTATAATTTTTAGTCTCTAATTAATTTATAGGGTCAGCTAAGTCAACCTTATACTATTTAGGGTATTTTCAATTGAGAACTTTGTTGGACCTTTGGCTGACCTAGCTCAGGACCTAGTGATTTATCCCTCTAAAAAATATAGGGTTGACTAGGTCGACCCTGTATAATAGACATATTCAGAAGGATTTAGGGTGAGATCTACCTATAAATACAAGATCATTTCATCATTATTTTAATAGGAAATCAAGAGATATTATTATCTCACACTTCTTTACAATATAATCATCCACATTTCTACTTGAGGAGTCTTAGCTTTGGAAAATTTAGTTATCCTTATAAACCACAAAAAACTCTTACAAAGCCCCTTTTGGCAAGGGAGAGATGGAGTTTCAGGGGGTTCACATTCAAGGAAGTATATTATAATTTTTTTCTCCTCTCTTTAGTATATATAAGTAGCATAAGTATTGGATCAAATAATATTACTCTTCATATGACATGTATTAGGGTCTTACTCATACTTAGATAAATTGAGATTCTCCTATACATGTTTGATTGCTTTACTAACCCCCATTTTGTGCCACAAGCTTTGGTGTGCCCTAGCTTAGATTTAATTTCTTGTTTATTAGAATAGAGTGAACATTAAACCTAGGACTCTTTTAGGGTTGTTGCATGATTATGTTAGACTATAGGATTTGGAACCCTTCTTAGCATGGTGTATTATGATAAGTGATCCCTTAATCAGGTCTAGTAGATCCCCATATTGGTCATGCCCCCACTTAACAAATGTATTAAAAATCATAAGTGTAGGTATGCTCTATCTTCTCTGAGCTAGAATTGATTTATAGACATGATGAATTTATAATTACATACAAGGTTCACACTATGGAGTTTGATCCAGATCCCTAGGTATTGCTCTATGTAAAGACAAAATCCTCAAGCAAGGCTTTGGATATCTCTTCATGAGGGTCTATAGATTCTTATATATACCTTATTTTTGAGTTCATTCCTTTAGAGTCCAACATGCATCGAACAAATCCTTCTTCCACTCCATGATGCTAGGCCAACCCATCTCTTTTTGGAGATATCTTTCAAGATGTTTCCCTAGATGTTGAGCTCCCCCTTGTGTTGCACTTTTCTCATCAAAGTATAGGCTCTTTCCATGAATCTCCGACTGAGACCATTAGAGTGTACAATTTTGATACTGAGTTTTTTTTATTCATGTTATGGCATGCACCTTATTCAAGGAGAGAAAGGCTTACATTAAGCTCATGCGAGCTTGATGCAACTATAATTATCCCTTTAATTACCTCATTTTGGAGATTTCTCTCATAGATGGACCAACCCTAGGCCTTCTTATGGTGAAGTCTTGGTATTTAAACCTAAAGTGTTAGATGAGTCAATCCATCCCATGCTTGAGTGTTTTGAGGAAGACAATGCTATAGATGTTGAAGGATCCATAGATGTCAACCTTAGTAATTTAGAAAAGCCTAAGATTATTAAGATCAACACCAACCTTGCTCCAAAGGAATGAAATGTTTTGGTTGCTTTCTTACATGATTTTTTATATGTATTCACTTGAGAATAAGTTTATATGAAGGGCATGGATCTTGACATAGTTGTCCATAATCTTGTTATGGATAATGGGACTTGGACCATTCACCAAAAGTAATGGCCAATGGCTCTTAAAGTCTCCCAATTGGTCAAAGTAGAGATTGAGAAACTCATCTAAGTTGGATTTATCTAAGATATTGACTAACCTTGATGGATTTACAACACTATTCCCATTCTCAAAAAGAATGGAGATATTCATATATGTATTGACTTTTAGGATATCAATATGGCCTACCTAAAGGATAACTTTCCTACTCCTTTGATAGACTAGATTGTTGATTGCATCATTGGATTTGAGATCATATCCATCATGGAAAGTTTCTCTAGGTATAACCAAATACAAATTACACTTAAATACCAACACAAGATGCCATTCACTACCCCATGGGGTACCTTCTACTACACCATCATGCCTTTTGGTATGAATAACACTGGGGCCATGTATTAGCATGTCATGACCCACATTTTCCATGACCTTATCCATAATATCATTAAATGCTAGGTTGATGATCTCCTTGGTAAATCCCATAAGTGGGATGAGCATGTACAAGACCTCATGATCATGTTTGGGCATCTTTGAGAGGATCACATCAGTCTCAACCCTGAGAAGTGCATTTGTAGCATTTTAGCTAGAAATATTATTAACTTCCTCATTTTATAGAGGGGAATTAAAGTGGATCTTAACAAGATCAAGGTGATACTTGAGATGCCTCCCCTACATAACCTTATCTAGTTATAGTCCTTCCTAGGAAGACTCAAATTTATTAGATGTTTCCTTGAGGAGTATGCTCACAAATCCATACCCCTCACATGTCTCTTACACAAGGACACTCTGTTCTTATGGTCTATAAAAGTCTAGATGGATTTCAAGGAATTCAAGAATATGATTCATAGTCCTCCCATCCTTATGGAACATATTGAGGGGTGTGAGTTTATCTTATATATCTATGTCACTAATCTTTCCATCGAGGGCATACTATACCAAAAGGATGACACTGGCAGGGAGAGAGATATTTACTACATCTCTCACACATTGGTTGGCCCTAAACATAACTATTCTCTAGTTGAGCATCAGTGCCTCTCCCTCATCTTCACTACAAAGAAGTTGTGATATTACATGTTGGGATAGACTACGGACATGATTGTCTAGTCTGATACACTTTGATATTTTCTTAGAAAAACACATCTTGCTGTCAGGACTGCAAGGTGGATCATGCTTATTAAGGATTTTGACCTCTACATCATTAACTAAAATTCCACTAAGGGCTTCATTATGGATGACTAACTAGTTGAGTGCTCACTACCCAACCCTAACACAAAACTGGTTGATGATGCCTTTCTTGATGAGATGATCTACTTAATCAACCATGTTGAGATATCAGAGTATGATTGGTATAGGGACATTGTCCATTACCTTGAATACCAATCTTATCCCATCACCACTTATTCATAAGAACATTATCAGATCCGTATGCTAGCCATCCTTTATGTCATCATTGGAAACATCTTATTCAAGAGGGGTCTCAATGGTGTGTTGTTGTAGTGCCTTATCCTTAAGGATATCCCTCTCACACTTGAGGATTCCCATGAGAGCATTTGTGGTGGCCACCTGAGAGGGAAAGCCACCACTCAACATATTATTAGGATGGGATACTACTAACCCACTCTTGTTAAGGATGTGGTCCAATATGCCAAGAAGTGTAAGATGTGCCAAGTCACAAGGGATGCTATCAATATCCTAACTGACCTCTTACACTTATATTTATGCCCCTTGGCCTTTCTTAGTTTGGGATTTTAGACACCTAAATTTTATTTAGTGTCAAAATTTACCTTAATCATTCTTCCTAAGTTTATTAATCATTCTTCTTAATTTAATAATTAACATTTCTTCTTAAAATCAATTATTTGATTTATTCAAATTCTTTTGAAAAAAGTCAATTATGCACATTTTATTATTTATTTTAATTATTTAATTCCTTAATTTACCAATTCAAACTTCTCCCACTTTTATCTCCCTCATCCCAACCAAATCCATGAAAACCTCCACTTCCTATGACTCCTCCACTGAGTTATCACTCCATTTTGACTAAGTCTGATAACCAACCCCTCTTTTTGCTCCACCTGGTTGAAATAGTTCTTATCCTCATTGATGAGGACTCATCCTCAACTGTTGATCATTTAGAACCTTGAAAAATTCCAATTGATCCTCCACCATTAGATCATAATTTAGGCTTTTATAAATAAGCTTGAAAATTTTCATTCCAAAAAAAGAGATCATAAATGTTGAAATTAATCACAATCCTGAGAAATCACAAAGAGAATCAAGTGAATCAAAGTTAATATTTTTTGCATCCAAACGCTGCCCATTTCACCTTTGCATTGGAAGAGTGAGCACCACACTTTAATAGAGAAAATTGGATTTGAATCACAATGGAGGATTATTATGTCTAAACTATGAAGGTTTTGATTGTTGTTTCTTGCATTTGTTGCTCTAACTCTAGTAGAATTTATCTTAGAATAGACTTGTTCTTTATCTTTTTACTTTTTAATTCATATATTTCTAACACACCTAGTGGGACTTACTCACATATTTTAATCTTTTTGTTTATCTCTTACACTTAATTTCTTTTGTTTTTAAAGCTGATATGGACTACAGGTTGCTATCTTAGATTTTGTATTTGGCTATATGTTTTTCTTGCATAACAGTGATTTTGGATCACATTTCAATGATTTTATTAGACTTAACAACATTTTTGTCACTTTTTCCACATTTCCCCCCCCCCCCCTTTTTTCTATTTTTTCTAGGTAAACAATGATATTGTGTCAAAACAACAATTTCATCAGACAACAGTGATATCGTCTTACCTTGCAATGATTTCATCTTTTTCTATAGTTAGTTTGTCTTTTTATGTAGTGATTTCATGTTCTTATATAATGATTTTGTTTTCTTCTGTAGTGATTTTGTCTTTCTCTATAGTGATTTTGTTCAACATTAGTTTTATTGTTTTGTGCAGTGGTTTTGTTGAGCATAACAATGATATTGTTTCCATAATCTTTTTCTATTTTTATCTTTTTCCTATGAATTCATTTTATAATTTTGCTTTTCTGATTTGATTGTGTAACAATGATTTCATCACAGAGGCTTGTTTTTTTTATGTGTTTTTAATGGTTTTTCATTTCTTTTTATAGGTTATCCTATTCTTCATCCCAAGAAAAATAAACTAATACCTTGTTTGTAGAACACTGGCCAATTGATAATTGCAAAAAGCAAAGAATTAAACCAACTTTATTTCATTTATTTTCACTAACATCTTTTATTTTTAATCTTTTAAATTCCTAGTAAATAATCACACTTTATTTTCTATGGAGTAAATCTATCTATTTATTTGTCTTCTTGTTTGGTTACAATGGTTGTGTATGCTTTTTCCTTGGTGACACATTGGTGATGATACCTAGAAATCAAAAACAATTTTGTAATTTGTCTGTTACCTTGGTTGATCTTGCATATGCTATTTCCTTGGCATTATGATGGTGATGATACTTATAAATTAGAAACAAGTATTAACTCTTTATTTTTCTTTTATTAGTGGCTCTATTGACCATGGATTTCACTACCATGCAATAGGTCAAACCCCATTTTTTGATGGGGTATATAAATTGAGACCTAAATATTTAAATTTCCTAAGTGGTTGTGTGTTTTAAGCACACCATGATATGAGGGGGTTTTATGCTCCAATAACTAGGTTTTCAATCACTAATTTGAGATTTGATATCACAGATTGTCAACACACTGAGACCCCTATAGCTATGTTGGGTACTTTAGGATAAGACCCAATAGTGTGCGTCCACATATCAATCTCTTCCATGATTTTATTTCCTCCTAGATAAGCTCATGTATACCTTAATCCTAGGATTTCCTCTTTTTCATTCAAATTTGGTGCACCAGTTAGTGGTTATCACTAAGAAGTTACTTTCCCCACACCCTCAAAACTAGACTTAGTGGGCCATGAGAATGATAGGATCCGATATGTTTATCACCTTAAAACATTAGGCTATAGTTGAGAGCACATATGAGTAAGTGACAATAAAAATCCCAATAGTTTTTCAAAACCTTTTTTCCTAGTAATTATCCTCTCTTGTGCAAATTGTTTATCTTATTTCTTTTGTGTATGTCTTGAAACCACTTAGTTATATATTTTTCTAAAAATATTTGTTAATATATTATCCATTATAAGAAAGAATCATGGCCTCTTGGAATAATAAAAATCCTAATTAATTTCCAAATCACATTTTTAATAGCTCATTTTATGATTTAGAGTTCAATTTGCCTAACTTTGATTCAAGTTCACCTTTGAATCAAGTATGTTATCAAGTCAACCAAAACTCGAGTCTAAATATGCATTCAATCTCTAATTTTAACCAATTGAGATATAAAAGGGATGGATATTTGAATGATCCAAATTTCTCATTTAATCTTCACCAATAAACTACCTCTTATTCGCATTTGCCCTTGGGATAAAATTCTCATGTCGGGATATGATTAAACCATCCCCCTAATTATAGTGACCAATTTTTTTTGAATAATCCCATATCATCTCCTTACCAAAAATCACCTAACTAGAATCAAACCATGCATATAAATCCATATGGCTCAAACCTTGGTGTTGCCATGAACTAATCTTATAATCAACCTTCATCACCATTTTCCAATACCCACATATATCAAAATACTTCCACTAGCCAAATCCCAAATCAAGCGAACCCAAACACATTTTATTCAAATTCACCTTCCAACATCCATCAAAACCAATCTTTCCACAATTGTTATAATCAATCATTTGTTTTTTCATCCACTTTGGCCCAAGGTTCAAATCCCTGATTTTAGGCAAATCCAACCAATCACTTTTCCCAAATCCAAGCCACTTTTTCCATTCCATTTGCCACAAATGGAAATCAGAACACTTCATCATAACACCCTTATACTACTTGTATACCCACATTTTAACCAAATCATTATTCATCTATTGAATATGAGGCTCATATCCACCAAGAAATGTTAGATGCTGAGTATATTAAGCATAACTATCCATCCATAGATCATAATGCTCACCTCTCTTATCTAGCAAGATAGGAGATGGCATATGCAAAATATATTTGACATAATTCTCATCTTTTCATACTTGATAATCCAATTTTAAAAGCATATCAAGAGCTCCGTTCATCACCAAATAATATTATATCTCATCCTAGTCAAAATGTGGATCTTTCATCCATTATCTATCAAACCACTATTTACAACCAAGCACCTACCTTTGATCAACATCCCATATACACAAAGACACTACCCAATCCACATATATACTTAACATACTATTTTAGATCACCACCCAAAAGTCCCTTATACCAAAAATTTCTTAATCCAAAATCAAACATTTCCAAAAGAGCAATTACAAAGAGGTGTGGTGTGAAGACAATTAAGCAAGCTCTCCTATTAGCCATAATTTAGCCTCAAGAAAATATTATGTTAAAATATAATATTCAATTTCTCTTGAAGTTAAAAGCAAATTCAATATCTTTTTTAGTGCCAACCATTGTTTTAATAGTAGACACAAATGCAGACAAAAACAATAATGTTATAAGAAGGGAAGAATCTTCATCCATCACTACTACCAACACAATCAACAATATCACAATATTTTTTTCTATCACTATCAATATAATTCTTTCTTTTCCTATCAACATTACATTACCTATACATGTCAACTAGAACATACAACAGAGGATACCATTAGACTGGTCTCATGGGAATTTGTCAATTATCACATCTATCAATCTTCATGAGATCATCCCTTTAAGAGCAACATTACTACATCAACCACTACTTGAAACTCCAAGGGAGAACCATGAAATTTCCACAGATCAAAGAATTGGTTCTCTATTGATTGAAGATAGTCACACCTAGAATATTGTGCACATCTAGTCAGTAAGGTGAGCCACAACATGGAATAATCTCCCTATAATTTTACAAAAAATAATCCTAACTCTAATATTGCATACCTATTATACTGCATTAGTGGAATGGCATTATAACAAGCTAGATTGTCACTTTGAGATGAATTTCAAATCACACAATATTTGGTTTGAGTATTATACATTCACAAAAGAATTAAGAATAGTTAACACAAATCTTTCCTACTTTGAACTAATATAGCATTTGGTGGTTAATGCATGGTGGTTGGGTAAGAGATATTGGTTTTTGTACATATGAAGAACTCATTAGCCCATGGTGCTTTGTCCTTTTCAATAATATATATTTTAATCCTTATAGAGAAAGACATCTGGATTCAATGGTGGTTAGATGAACTATTAGAAGATTTCTGGAGTTTAGTCTTACTATCGATCACATCAACATAGGTTTCTTTGACAATTGCATCTTTTCATGACAAATTAAGGTTTCTATCGATCTTTACCAATGAAATCTATACCTAGACATCTTTATCCAATAAGGGTTCCCTAACAATGAAAGACTTTTAGGGTGGTTTTCTAGTAGCACTTGGTTGGTTTAGCAACCTCATCCTGGTCAATCTTATATTTTGAGTTAATAATAGGACTGAAGTAGAGATTGATGAGGAAATCCAATCCAAACAACATCATTTATCTATAGTCGTTATGGGGTGAAATTAGGAAATCATGTACATAATACGTCTTGTAGCCTTCATTGGATACAAATGCCAAAAAGCGAAAAAAAACATAAAAACCATAAAAAGACAATTTTTTTTCATATCAAACATGTTCTTTGTTCATTAGTTTTGCCTTAGTGTTTAGGGGCATCTTGTTAATATTTCATTCTATTATCATGTAAGTTTAGTTTTATATATCATGCATGGTGTTTAGTGATCATTTAGTCATTTTTTTACATAACACTGAAGCTTTCAAACTACAACTTATCCATATTACTATCTCAGATATCACGTCAAGGATTATAATACATTGGGTCTTGATTTAGGTGTTTATAAGTAAAGTAAATCAATTCACAGTCACCATTATTTATGATCTAACTAGCTAGTTAGTTTTATCTAAAACATAGCCTATGATAGAGTCTCTTTTATTTTAAGGTTCTCCTTTCAAAAAATGAAAAAAAAATTTCAAACATGCTACAAGAGGAAAAACAAAAAATCTACTTGCCTATCATTGACTTCAATGATGAAACCATGCATCTTACTAGTTGCATGGGACCATGATCAAGAACTATGGTTTAACCATACAAGCAAACATCCATATCATTAATTTTTTATCAAAATAACAAATCAATATTTCTCATCCTTCATTGATCTTTTGTGATGAGCCTTCACATCTTACTAGTTACGTAGGATTAGCATCGGGAAGAGATATCCTTACTTGCCTTTTTATAGTCTTTGGTGATAATCCCATGTGTCTTCATAGTCACATGAGATTATATATTGGGGTTCAAAAAGCAAATAGATGATCAAGCATAATAGATGATCAAACATTAAAAAAAAAAAAAAAAAACAATAAAAAGTAATTCTTCAAATAAGTAGCTTGTTTATATGACTATGCTATAAAGAGAGGAGAACTTTATTTCATTTACCAACTCTGTTAAAAGCTTGTTCTTTCAAAATGAATCCAATAAAGCTAGTATTTTCATAAATAAAAAGTGATAATGCACACTTTACTACTAATTATAAACACTTTTTCATCATCCTTTGAAAAGTAATTTTGATTAGCACACCTTCATCTCATGGCAAAGTTGAGAGTTACATGTTATGTATACAAATGATTAAGCTTTATTGGAAAAACAAATGATCAATGTATTTGACTAAATCTTGTATATATTATTGTCATTGAAAACTAGTTCTTCTAGTATCATGTGTAAAAAAGTCATTAACTACTCCTTTTTCCTAGGGGCATGAAATCCATTTGTGTCATTTTGTTTCCCTTATAAGCATTGTTCAAATTCCAAGTTGTAATTACATTTGCAAAACTAGTACTTTTGCTCATAGTTTGGGAGAGTGGCTTCCTTAGTATTTACATTCAAGACAAAAAAAAAAAAAAAAAAAAAAAAAATCCCAAAAACAATTTCAAAAATTCAAAAAGCAAAAAAACATAAATTTTTTTTAGAGAAAATAACTACAAAAACATTCATAAAAAATAAAAACCAAAACCAACCAAGTCCAAACAAATTAACCAAATTCACACATTCTATGGTATAACCATAATAACCATTTCCCTTTCCTTCCATTTGTTTATTCATTGGGTGGGTCATTCATGCATCAATTTTCATCATACACTTTATTCACTTCATCAACCATCCACTTTTTCATCACTTCCCATATTTGGGAGAACTACATATGGTCTAATATCCATACATGGTCATTGTCTAAGTGAATTAATTAGGCAATGCTTAGAGACACAGGGACTCTAGGGTCATCTCGATCACCTCCTTCACCCTCAACCATTCCCCCTATCCTTTACCCTTAGGCATTTTTCTTTGGCTTCTCTCTCATATATCCAGTGTTCATGCTTACTCTTGAACGTGATTCTTCTTCCATCCCTTATTGTTTCTTTGCCTTAGCCATTTATTTGGTTGCTTCTTTATCTCTTACAATTTGTTTGGTTGTTCTTTTTTGTAAATCTTTGTTTCTTTAATGCCTTCATTTACATTTGAATCAATTAATAATAGTCATTAATTTACTATTTTTAGTTTATGTTTATGCCTTTCATTATTAATTTATATCTTTTTTGTTTGTCTAAATTAAATCTTGTTGTTTTACTTTCTTGTTTATTGTTGAAACTATTATTTTATGTAAAAGCATACATAGTATGGTTATGACTATATCATGACATACTTTGCTCAAACACACAAATTATTCTTCCTTTGTTTTTAAATGCTTAAAACATCAAAATTCATCATGATTATTTCATATCAATGGTGATACTAGTTTTAAAGCTACATTAAAATTTAGTTTGCTCAAAATACTCCAAAATTTTTGGAATGCCAATGCAAAGAATGGAAACTCATGTTATGCAACAAAATTTCATCCATAATCATATATTTTACAATCATGTATCCATTTAATTTTATAAATAAATCATACATTTAATTTAATTAAAATCATGTATCTATACATAAACATAATAAATGATGAAGAAACAATGTTAGAAATACAATTGCGTACATGCTAAATACAACTAATATGTAGGAAAGTATGAATAGTGATATCCATATAACCTAGTCAAAAAAATAGGTCAAATGCCCAGAAGTCCATAAATGCCATATTCATCTTTTATATATATCAAAATATGTCTATATAATAGATACAACATGTGTATATATTAATATAGTCCATCACATAAACCTAGTTCAAAACTATGCCTCATCTTATCCCTCAGAAGGGGTGTCCAATCTTTGAAAAGGCTCTAGTTGTCATGGGGTACCTTATGGTGGATGCATCCGTCATGATATATATCCCATAGACCTCTCAAACTCTACTAGTAGCATAGATCTAGTTAACATTGATCATCTAATATAATAATCTCTAAAAGATGACTCACACTGATGAGCTAGCACTGCAACCTCATATAGACTCCTATAGTATGTGGCCTACTCCATAACCCTTATCACTCTATCCAAAATCACTAACTAACATATCTTAGCTAGTTGTGTCCTCACCTCTACCAACTCTATCTGAGCTGTATCTCTCTCTCTCTCTTGTCTATATCTATATACAAGGGATTTATAATCTAGGGTCTATGTCTTTGCATCATAAGTACTCACCCCTATCCTCATAGTAACACCATCCATAACATCCAAAATATCCTATAATCTATTAGTATTTCCCTATAAGTGCTCAATATCTACAACTTGATCATCTCTAGTAGTAGCTATACCTTGTAACCTATCCACCTCATGCTGTAGGCCATCAATCACTCTATCCCTCACTTGAATCTCCTCATGTAGCCTCTTAATCAAGGCATGATCCTCTGACATCCATGAGAAACCTGTAGTCTCTCCTCTATCTATTGGTGTAATATGAGGATGTCATACTATAATATCATGCCTTATGTCCTCATGAACTATGTCCCCATGCCCTATGTCATCCTCACCCTCTACATCTATAATAGGAGAGTCTCCTCCTACTGGCTGCTCAGTATCTAAGTCTATTACCATCCATCTAGATAGTCTCAATAGCTCATCCTCTATCACCATTTCCTCCTTTGTTACCTATAATAACCCTCCTAATATACGCTCCCAAACCTATGCCTCAAAGCTACCTACTCAAGCTCATTACTAATGTCTACCTCCTTGTCCTTAGTGGTCTATATAGTAGTGCCAATCTTAATGGCCTATACTATTCCCATCACTCTGTATAACCATCCACTACCCCTAAATCTATCACATCCCTATTATCTCTCCATCTCACTATTTTTAATTGCATCTAGCTATGATCAAAAATCAAAGGATCAATAGTCATCCCCCATTATCACCTCTCATGTACTATTCAAGCAAATAGGTGTGGACCAGTTGGAATATGTTATCTCATACTGAACTACCTCATCACTCTATTTGGTCTATATTTATCTATAATGTATACATGTCTCCCAATGATGTAATATGGAGTCATAAAATAATCCATATCTAACTCCTCATTTGGCAAGTCAAAATAATGTCCATATAAGGCCTCCAAGCTATGCATCTGCTAGCTCATCTATAACTCTCCTATATAATTTTAGGTCACCCAGATGTGGTCTACATACACCACAAATCATGCACCATGCATAGGCAATCATCTCCTTTGCCTATCCAGAGTCCAACTATCCAACTAGTCTCTCAATAGCAATATGCTCCCAACACCAAACCTATAATAATGTCTATGACCTTATCTCAACTCAACCTGAGTATAAAAAATAGTGTAGAACATGATAAAAACTAGATAAAACATAGGGGCCTCATGAAAACCTAACCCCCATTTCCATCATGTCACCAATAACATCTAATAATCCAATAAGACATAGCTTACTACTCTTTTTAAGTAGCAACATGCCACTAACAATCACCATCAGAACAATAGTCAAAAAATCTATCTCTAGATCTGTGTAGTACTCAAAATCATTGTTGTTCCTCAACAAAAATCCTCAACAGAGTGTCATCCTATGGAACCTATCCCTAATAGACTAACCTACCTTAAATAGGAATTTTTGACACTTGGATTTTCACCCTTGAGGAGATGCTCAACTCTCCTCATCCAAGTGGCACAATGGAAACATCTCTCTTGTTGTGGGTGACAATTTTGCTGAGATGTATCTCTAGATAAGGGGCTAGCTCCCCTTGATGCACCTTTAAATATCTCTCTCTAACTTATCAATTGTGTATGAAAAGGGTTAAGGAAAACAACTAAGAAACCAAACAATGATTCCCTAATGTATAATGTCCTCCCAATTAACTGAAACTACTACTTAAAGATAAACAAGGTGTTTCTCACACAAGACTCACAACTCAAGATTCATTACTACATTAATGTTTCATATGCTATATTAAAGAAGGTATATGATTATTAGGAAGGGAATAAATGATTCCAAAGAGGGATACAATCATGGACCACTTTTAGGATATCTCTACACTTAGAAAAAAATACTAGCAAAGACCTGCAAAAATCTCTTTTTTGTAATTGGTAGATCATTAAGAGCACGAGCTAGAAAAGATAATCTTTCAATAAAATAGACCAATAAGATTTAGGTTATTACTCAATATTAAAGCATATGAGTAGAATTAACAATTGTATATTTCTTCAAGATTTATTTAAGTACAAATCTAGCTAGAATTTTACCAATAACTAGCAGAGGCTACTGAACAAGCCAAAAGAATGTATATATATAGCCTTTGGGAGGGAGGTCAAGCAAAGGGAGTCTAAGGGTCACTTGGACATGTGTCTATATAAGAGAATTAGTTAAATTTGCATGTGGGAGAGAGGTGGGTGAGCTATTCCATGTCACCAAATGAATTATTTACAATTGAATAAGTTAAAATTGCATCAAATGAATCAATTATGATTGAACCAAATCCTCGAGACATTTTTCCATTGATTACCTCTAGATTCTCCTTCAGGTCCCATTGAGACTTTTGACACCAATAGCTATTTTCCATAGTTTGAAATTGAATTTTTGTGGGCCATCATCCTTTAGGTATTTTCTTTGGACTTTTATTTCCCTTGGACTTCTTGTTTCCCTTAGGATTCTCCCAAAAGAATTCATTCCTCAGACTTTTCCTTTAGACAATTCCAAGGACAATTTGTTCCTTTTGGGATTTTTCTTGAAAGTGCCTTTTCAGAAAAATGTGTTTAGGCCATCTCTCTAAGGAATTGACTCTTTTCAAAATCCTAAAAATGACCCCTTCGCCTTGAGAAGTATCCTTTTATAACTTTTGTTTGGTCCACCTTATGAAAAAAATATTTTAGACCTTTTGTAAGTGTCCTTTCAACTTTCTAAAATTGCCCCTTTGGAAAAGTTGAAGTGCCCTTCAAACTTTTTAAATTACTTTTCGACCTTCCTAAAAATGCTCTTTGAAAAAATTGAAGTGCCCATCGAAAAAGTTGAAGATAACTTTTTTTTGAAGTGCCCTTCAAAAAAGTTTCTCAGGACATTTTTTTGAAAAAAGTATCCTTCAAAAAGAATGAAGTGGACCATTTATTATAGAAGTGCACTTCAAAAATTGTAAACTACCCTTAAAAATAGTTGAAAATGATCCCTTAACTTGAAAATGTCATTCGAGGAAATTGTTTAAATAAATTTCTTGAAGGAATTAGTATTTGTCTTCAGGAAATTTGTCTCAGACAAATTGTTCAAAAGAATTCAACACTTTGGATGAATGAAAAGTCTGAAAAAATAACACTTTAGTCAAAAATAAAAGACCCAAAAGGATTACTATGAAAAGGCTTAGAAAAATACCAAAACCAAATTTTTTGAAAGAATTGGACTTGTACATTTGTTGCGAGCTTATATAGAACACTTCTTCTGAATGAAACTTACATATTGGACCTAGACAAAGGTATAGACTTAGGCGGATAAGTTTTCAAATAGGGGTGCCCAATTTTGGCTTGAAGGGCCAAAATTTGGTCAACAAATTAGTGACTCATAGGGGTAGTATTCCTTCTATACTGATCAAACTAGTAGCCAAATTAATTTATTGGGCATGGAGTCATCTAAGGACACTCAAATAAGGAAACATTGGCCATGACTCAAAACCTTGAACAACACACCAGACTAGAATAAAAACCCATGATATAAGACACAACACACAATAATAACAAAAAAAATAAGACACAAGACAAATACATGTGCATAAGCACTTAGGGAAAAAACAATACATAATAGAAAGTAAAATAATATGTAAATCTAACATGATATGTTTCTCCTCCTCTTGGATCAAAGGGAAAACTTCTTAGGTCTCCTTCATGACAAGAAAACTCATGGTGTTAACCAATTAATTTGTTAGAGTGGAAACTTAGTGACTCACCCTTCTTGTTTACCATCTTGATTGGCATGTATTCCAAAGTATCAGGTTCAAACATATCTTCCACATCCATGTATTCATATTACTCTTTGAGGTATGTTTCATGTTGGTCCTTCATGTTGGTGTAGTCCATTAAGGCATCAATGGCTACTATATAATCATTATAGGGCTCATTTAACTCATGTCTCTCTTAGTATGTATCATATACCAACTCATTATTTTCTATCTCTTTGAAAAGCTTGTCAAACTGATCTCTTGCTTCCTCATGGCTCTCTTGGGGAAGGGTGGATGGTGTGATGTTTGAGCTGAGGCAAAATATTTCTAACATATTCTAAAAATCATCATTTTCTTGCTCAAGAAGGAGTTTCTCAATGCTTCTATCAAACCAATATGATCCCTCTCCTTATTATTAAAAAACAAGAGTCTTTAGCTGATAAAAAACATGATGTCAAACCTCATTCAACTTAGGTTCCTTGGCCTAGTCATTATCTTCATCAAAGCAATAAGAAGGTTCATCAAACAAAGGGAAAGAGAGCTCAACATGCTTACATTCTCAATCCAACGTTGATAAGTGAAGTTTTTCAATCTCATCTTCATATTTATAGAACATTTGCATGCATGTGTGACCTATATCTTCTCCTTGAATCATGTCACTTTCAAGAGTCACTTCTTCAACCTTATTCTCATGAAAACCTCCTATAACAACCACCTCTTGAGATATGATTTGACTACATTTTTCATCTTTGATAATGCCTTCCACCTCATGTTCATGATGATTATTACCGTGATGATGTTCATGGGGAGTACCTATAATGATTTTTTCTTCATCATCACTCATAATAGCCTTTTGATCAGCCAAAAAATGCATTTTCTCTTGCTCACTTGCTTCCCTAAAAAATAGTTCCTCTTTAGAAGGGAATGAAGTAAAGGGTGAATGGATAGGTTCATGAGTTTGAAATGAAAAAGTTTGAGTATGGAAGGTAATAAAAGGTGAAGGAAGTAAAAATGGAGTGTGGGATGAAGGATATGACTTAAATAATGGACTTTGAAAAGAGGCGAGCACTAGTAATTGGGAATGAGAAGTGGGGTGTTCTTTGAGAAGCTCATGAGGAAGATGAAGTAAACCTTGGGCTAAAATTAATTAATTCTCTTCCTTCCACTTGACCAACACTTCATCCACATCAGATGTAGATTGATAACTCTCTTGAAGGGGTGTATATGGGGTGTGTTTAGACATGGGATCTTCTATTGGGTCTAAACCTTCCATTACACCTTGACTAAGCAACCTCATTCTTGACTCTAATTCTTCAATATGCTTGGCTAGATTCTCTTGGAAGAGTATTTATTTGAGATCATATGCATCATCATGATGAGGAGGAGTATGAGAGGTTTGATATAGAAAAGAAAGAGGTTTATTAAGGAAGGGTGGGAGGGACTTGAGGAGCACTAGTTTCATTTTCCACTTCACACTCTTGAACAATACTCTTCTCTTCTTTCTTACCCCATGATTCCACTATTTCATTCCAACTCATGGTCTTAGGATTGGAACTCTCTTCTTGAGGATAGGTAGAAAATTCATCTTTATCAAGGTCTTGAGCTAGTTCATGATAGACATTTATACAACTTGGGATCTTGACATCATGTTGAAGGACTTGAGGAGGTTGAGGGAGACTAGGAAGAGTTTGCACATGCATAAGAAGAGTTTCTTGAGGATGGATGTGTTATTTTACAAAGGAAATGGGATAAATTATTTAAAAGGAGGGATCATAATCTAAGGAATTGAAATATTTAGTTTCCATATAAGGTTATTCTAATGTCCTTTGGTGTTGGATTGCTAGGTGCAAAGGATTAACAACAAGAGTAATTAATGCATTAGATGGGTTAGAAGGTTAGCTCATGTTATTTTGGTGAGAAAGTGCTATTTGATAGAAAGGATTTGATGTACAAGAGGAGGGTTATTTTGAATAAGAGAAGGCTAATTTGATATGGAAAAAGGTATACAAGGCTGATTACCTTGAATGGATTGCCTCCTCCATCTTACTAATTTCTCCTTCATGGATTGCATGGCTTGAGCTTGCCTAAACAAGCACTCATCCTCGTACATAAGCTCTTTTTGATACCTATTATGCTCATTTAACCTATCTATCTCTAGCATTTGCTTCTCAAACTCCAACATTATCTTCCTAGCACTCTTGGATTGACTAGGAGAAGGATAATTATGAGAGCTGCTTGAGGTGATTCCATGAACAACATTAGCTTGATCGAAACAATATGAAGGAACACATGGTTCATACTACTCAACAATGGAATTATACATACCAAATATGATTTCTTAATGCACTAGGGATGCTTAACTAGCTGATTCAACTCAGAGTTGCCATTGGTGTTGATTGAAATGCCTCCAAAAGGTTGAATAATTAAAGAACACACTAAGAATTCTTCAACTCCTTGGACAAATTGTCCCACCGAGCATGCCAAAAATTGTTGACACTTGGATTCACACCCTTGAGGAGATGCTCAACTCTCCTCATCCAAGTGGCACAATGGAAACATCTCTCTTGCTATGGGTGACAATTTTGTTAAGATGAATCTCTAGATAAGGGGCTAGATCCCCTTGATGCACCTTTAAAGCTCTCTCTCTAACTTATAAATTGTGTATGAAAAGGGTTAAGGAAAACAACTAAAAAAACAAATGGTGATGCACAAATGTATAATGTCCTCCCAATTAACTAAAAACACTACTTAAAAACAAAGAAGGTGTTTCTCACACAAGACTCACAACTCAAAATTCATTACTACATCAATGTTTCATATGCTAGATTCAAGAAGGTATATGATTCTTAGGAAGGGAATGAATGATTCCAAATAGGGATATAATAATGGACCACTTCTAGGATATCTCTAAACTTAGAAAAGAATACTAGAAAAAACTTACAATAGTCTCCTTTCTGTAAATTTGTAGACCATCAAGAGTACAAGCTAGAAAAGACAATCTTTCACTAGACTAGACCAACAAGATTCAAGTCATTACTCAATATTAAAGCATATGAGTGGAAAAGACACTTGTATATTTATTAAAGATTTATTCAAGTATAAATCTAGATATAGTTTTCCCAATAACCATTAAAGGTTGTTGAACAAGCCAAAATAATGCATATATAGAGCCTTTGGGAGGGAGGTCAAGCAAAGGGAGTCCAAGGGTCACTTGGACATGTGTCTATATGAGAGAATAAATTACATTTGAATGTGGGAGAGAGGTGGGTGAGCTATGCCATGTCACCAAATTAATTAGTTACAATTGAATAAGTTACAATTGCACCAAATGAATCAATAATAATTTAATCAGTTAGGATTGAACCAAATGCTCAGGACATTTTGCCATTTGTTACCTCTAGATTCACCTTCAGGTTCCCATTGAGCCTTTTAAAATCAATAACTATTTTGGATAGTTTGAAATTGAATTTTTATGGGTCATCATCCTTTGGGTATTTTTTTCAAAATTTTGTTTCCATTAGACTTCTTGTTTCCCTCAGGCTTCTCCCAAAAGAATTCATTCCTTAGACTTTTCCTTTAGACAATTCTGTAAACAATTTTTTTTGAACAATCTTTCAAGTTTTTTTGAAAGTGCGTTTTCAAAAAAAATGTGTTTAGGTCATCTCTCTAAGGAATTGACTCTTTTTGGAATCTTGCAAATGACCCCTTCATCTTGAGAAGTATCCTTTTAGAACTTTTGTTTGGTCTACTTTCCTATGAAAACAATCTTGAAACCTTTTATACGTGTCCTTTCAGCTTTCTAAAAATGCCCCTTTGGGAAATTTGAAGTGCCCTTCATACTTTTTGTAAAGTACCATTCAGACTTCATACAAATTCCCTTCAGAAAAATTGAAGTACCCTTCGAAAAAGTTGAAGATGACTTTTTTATGAAGTGCCCTTCGGGAAAGTTACTCGAGACATTTTTTCAAAAAAAGTATCCTTCAAAAAGAATGAAGTAGACCATATCCTTTAGAATCACCCTTCAAAACTTGTAAAATACCCTTCAAAAAAGTTGAAAATGATCCCATAGCTTGAAAAGGTCCTTCAAGGAAATTGTTAAAATAATTTTCCTAAAGGAATTAGTCTTTGTTTTCAAGAAATTTTTCTCGAACAAATTGTCTGAAAAAATTCAGCACTTTGGCTGAATGAAAAGTCCAAAAAAATAACACTTTAGTCAAAAATAAAAGACCCAAAATGATTACTATGCAAAGGCTTAACAAAAGACAAAAGCCAAAGTTTTCAAAAGAATTGGACTTATACATTTTTTGTAAAGTACATTTTAGACTTCCTATAAATTCTCTTCAAAAAAACTGAAGTGCCCTTCGAAAAAGTTGAAGATGACTTTTTTATGAAGTGCCCTTTGGGAAAGTTGCTCAGGACATTTTTTTGAAAAAAATTATCCTTCAAAAAGAATGAAGTGGACCATATCCTATAGAAGCTCCCTTAAAAACTTGTAAATTACCCTTCAAAAAAGTTGAAAATGATCCCTTATCTTGAAAAGGTCCTTCAGGGAAATTGTTTAGATAATTTTCCTAAAGGAATTAGTCTTTATTTTCAAGAAATTTGTCTCAGATATATTGTCCAAAAAAATTCAGCACTTTGGCCAAATGAAAAGTCCAAAAAAATAACACTTTAGTCAAAAATAAAAGACCCAAAATGATTACTATGTAAAGGCTTAGCAAAAGACCAAAACCAAAGTTTTCAAAAGAATTGGACTTATACATTTGTTGTAGGCTTATATAGAACACTTCTTCTAAATGAAACTTGCATACTAGACCTAGCCAAAGGTATAGACTTAGGTGGCTAAGGTTTCAAATAAGGGTGCCCAATTTTGGCCTAAAGGGCCAAAATTTGGTCAACAGGAATGCCTTGAATATGAAATATATCTTCTAAGGTAACAGTCATCTCACCTATCGATAAGTGAAATGTACTCATCTCATTATAGCATCTCTCAGCTAGTATAGTCAATAGTGCTTTATCTACTCATATCTCTAGCATCCATTGACTATATGCAAGCCTAGTCACCTCCAAAACACCCCACTCATACTCTATGAAGGTCGATAATAATGACATAACATGCACCCTATGCTCTTGAGTCACTATCTTTGGTAATGTCATCCTGCATATTAATTATGTTTAATATTGTGAAATATTGTTAGAAAAAACACCTACGCATCTTTTTCATAAAATTCACTTGATCATACATTATTGTTAACAAACCCTAAATTTTTTAGAAAAAATTAACAAAATTGCTTCTAGTTTTGACAAAAATGCTTTCATTTTGTGCAAAATTGCTACCAACAAAATCGCTTCACACTTTAGCAATATCATTGCCATGCTTAGCGATATGACTACCCTATTTGACAATTTCACTACAATGATATTGTTTTGACCCCTAAAAAAAAACCACTACTAATATTTATGAAATATTTATGATGTTTAATGAAATCATTATTTACCCTAATGATATCATGAAAATCATCAATGATATCACAATTCCCAAAATAACAATTTTGTTTTAGTCAATTTTGAATCATAATAAATGCTTAAACAATTTAAAAATTCAAAAAAGTTAGTGACTGATCAGATGACCACGCCTCTCAAGTCTCTGGAAATGTCTCACTCGCTCTATGTGATGCTCATGGTGAGGATGCAATCCATTTATTTTCACTGGCATTAGAGTCAAGTTCTTTCTTAATCACTTCTTTGGCACTAATTTTGAAGATTATTTATGTAAATGATTTTCTAAACCCACCCCTAAGCCCCTATTTATATTAAAACCCTAAGCAAAATTTCCTCTATTATAACCCAACAATTATTAATCTCTAGCCTTATATCATGTTATTTTCACATCGCTGTCAAACCCTTGCAATCATTTATTGATGTAAAAAACCATAAATCATTTATAAACTCAATAACATTTTTCTATTTATATATCCATAGTTTATTATTATTGGGATATATCATTCCCACACCTGCTTTTTTGGCCCCTGAGACATTAGCAAAAAATAATAAGCATGCAATCTCTGAGTGGTTTAAATTATCGATTTTCAAATCAAAGACCTAGTATCACCTTACTAGGGGTAACTCTTTTACATTACCAACACATTGCAAATTTGACATCATTCTTGAAATAGATTGATTTTTCATTTGGTTGCTTAACTATTTCCTCTTTTCATCAATTTTGAGTGTTTGTCCATTTCTCACACAAACCCTTGAGGGGGCATCATCATACTCATTTTTATTCATTTGGGGAATTTTTTTGCTTTTATATCATCAACACTCTACTTCTTCTATTCTTTAAAATAGTATTGATTCACAACACCATTTCAAATAGTGGAAAATGTAGACACCTAAATTTCATTTAGTATCTAAATGCACCTTAATCATTCTTCCTAAGTTTATTAATAATTTTTCTTAATTTAATAATTAACATTTCTTCCTAAAATCAATTAATAAATTTATTTAAATACTTTTGAAAAAGTTAATTGTGTACCTTTTATTCTTTATGTTAATTATTTAATTACTTAATTTACCAATTCAAACTTCTCCCACTTTTCTCTCCCTCATCCCAACCAAATTCATGAAAACCTCTACTTCCTATGACTCCTCCACTGAGTTGTCACTCCATTTTGACTAATTCTACTAACCAACCCTTATTTTTACTCCACCTAGTTTAAATAGTTCCTATGCTCATGGATGATGACTCATCCTCAACCATTGATCATTTGTAACCTTGAAAAATTCGAATTGATCCTCCTTCTTCAGATTGTAATTCAGGCTTCTATAAATAAACTTGAAAATTCTCATTCTAAAAAAAAAAGATCACAAATGTTGCAATCAATCACAATCCAAATAAATCACAAATAGAATCAAGCAAATCAAAGTTAGTCTTATTTTCATCTAAACACTACCCATTTCACCTTTGCATTGGAAGAGTGAGCACCAAATTTTAATAGAGCAAATTGGATTTGAATCACAATGGAGGATTTTTGTGTCTAAATTGGGAAGGTTTTGATTGTTGTTTCTTGCATATATTGCTCTAACTCTGGTATAATTTAGCTTAGAATAAACTTATTATTTATCTTTACACTTTTTAATTCATATAGGGACCTTGACTTCATTGATGAGTTTAAACCCACCTCTTCTAATGGCCATCATAGTTCATCACCGCCACTGACTATTTTATGAAGTTGGTTAAGGCCATGCCTTTTAGTAGCGTGTGTGAGAAGACCATCACCAAGTTTGTCTTTAACCAACTTATTTATAGGTTTAGGGATCCTACTATTATTATGGTTGATAATATCCCTAGATTTCAAAGCCTTGAGATACATGAGCTCACTAAACACTTTGGGTTCAGGCTCCACTTCTCCTCTACCCATTATCCTTATGGAAATGGGCAAGTAGAATCTTCAAATAAAACTTTGAAGAAGATGATTCTCTATACCATAGCCTAGTCTAAGAGGGACTAGTATCTCATGCTCTATCCTATCCTTCAAACCTATCAGACTAGATTCCAAATGGCCACAAGGGCAAACCCATACTCTCTCATGTATGGGTCTAAGGCTATTCTTCCGTTAGAGGTCTTAATCCCTTCACTATAGGTGAAGATATTTAGTTATTTTTCTAATGAGGAATAACATGCCACTTACCTCATCGAGCTTGAATACTTAGATGAGTGATAGCTAGCTACTCTTGAGCATAACCATGCTTACCAGTGCTATCAATGCCACCAATTCAAGAAGTTGGTATGCCCTCGTTAGTTCATGGTAGGTAATACGGTCCTTATTTTTGATAAGGAGCACCATAAGAAAGGTAAACTCACACACAAGTGGTTTGGCCCTTTTTTTATCACTACCTCTGTAGAGAATAGGGATTTTCATCTCTTGAACCTTGAAGGTGAGCCCTTATAACATCCAATCAATGGGTTCTACCTTAATACATTTCATGTCTAGGGCTTGCATGGCCCTCCAAGAAAGTTTCCCATGGTGGTAAGGAGAGCCTTTTCTCTCTTATATCACCACTAACCTTTGTGCCATTGTTATATATGTGTGCACATGGGATCTTTATTAGTAGTTCTTACTATTTAATCACATGTATCTTGTAGTCTATATCAGATGAAGCATACACATCACACACAAAATCATATACATACATGTGCTAATAATGATAAAACTACTAGATATATATTCTAAAAAATACATGTTTTTCTCTAGGTAGATCACATGGATTGATATTAGTCTAGGATCACATTCCCCAAAAACTACCATATCCATGGCTACATATGCATACCCTAGTCAACCTATGACTAGATGATATCTATTATAGTCATACTTTAGGTGGAGATCTTAATATTTACCTCTTGACCAGTCAAGCTATAGTCTCCTCCAGTGAAACTAATTAGTCTACCCTCACTCCAGGTGCCTCAACTCCTCTGGTATACTCTTGGGATAGCTCAACCTATAATCAATTGATCTTTACCTTTGATCTAGCCAATTCAACCTAGGTATCCATTAAATCAACACTATGGTTTACCATGGAGGCCTTATGTAGTGATGACTTAGCCTCTAGCTATAGAATCCTATGTCATGCCCTTACTATCTTGAGTGAGGCTCATGTACCCACCTATCAAAACAAGTATGTGGCTCTACCCCCACTAGTAAATGCAACACCCACTCCACTAGTCATGTCACCACCAAACCAGGGAATAACCCCCTTAGTAGTAGGTCCACTTAGGGTCTAGTCTAGCTAGGCTGATCTCCTACATACACACATAGAGTATATGTATTAGTCACATATCAACTCTCACTAAGGATGAGTACCAAGATGAAGTGATATCCATCAAATACATTTGTATTACTTAGAAATTATGATGTCATTTATGGCTCTCTTATAGGTCATAGTCATCCTAGTGGTAATGGTACTGACCATGGTGGCCTCTTTCCACCATTTCCCTCCTTGCTCTATCTTGACTATCTACTAGGCTCAACCCCAACTAGCTTGGGCTATGCCTATCTATCTCAACCTACTAGAGCCTATCTCCTTAGATGATGGTATGACCCCTATGTACCTAAAAGTTCCTTTTGTCCCAAGTAGGGCTCTACCCTAGCATCTTATGGCCATGTTATAGACCTATAGGGATCATAGATGTATCTACATAATACATCTAAATCTAAGGTGATTTTCATAAGCCCCACCCTATCTGTAACTATGTAGCCCATACCATGCCCTCTTTTAGTGTAGGGTATGCCTTGCCACCATATGGTGTCCTTGATCATGTCAATGGAAGCCTCTTATAAGCCTAAGACATGTGTAAGCTGGGCTATGTCAATCTACCTAGATTTATGCACCAGATGTGATCCAATTATCAATACAATCCACCTAGGATATATTAACCCTAGGCATATCTCTAGCCTCCCTCTGCACATTAGACAAATCCTATACATGAGAGTGGTATTCATCTTATAGTTTTGTTGGCATAGAGCCTCTCAACCATAATCCCTATTATCACTATCCTAAGAGTTGGCACCCCTGGCGATAATTATGTGATTTTCACTCCATGGTTGTTTCATTATGGGTAGGATCCCACTAAGTAGAGATTTATTGTTGCTATATCTTACATCAATGGTATCTACATGTCTCTACCCATGGGCTCCACCCTATAGAGTTGATAGACATCCTTAATGTTGAGGATGTCCTATATCTTGGGCCCCAGCTAGAACACATGTCTCTTAGGTACCCATGTGATTACCAATGCATTCACTAGATCTCTAGAGTAACATAATGAGGGCATGTTTACTATCCTCCTAATTTTTTCACTCTGTAGGTGATCTTGGTTTACCATAGGTAGAACATTAACCTCTTTGGCCAACCATATTAGAACTCTCTCTTGGTTGGTAACCTCAAATGGGCCATCTTATTATGCTAGCTACTCTCTCACCTATGAAGGTCTTCCCTCCTCTAGCATGATAACTCCTATATGTGTTTACATAAGCAAGAAAATAGGTAAATGGATTAGTCTACTGGCTAAAAAATGAGCAAGAACAAGTAAAAAATGAACATTTTCATCTGTTTAGCTTATTTTTCTTTCTCCCTTTTTATTTTAACCCCTTCCAAGACATCTCGAGATCCTCCAGGCTCCTCAGGACTTGTTCTAGGGATTCCCTACCCTAGGCTATGGTTTTTTGGGTGAATCTATGGCCTAAGTAGGCTAGGCCATGGCCTACATTAGGATGCCTTGGGGAGCCCCATGGCTCCTCCTTTTTACCCCCATGGGCCATGGTTTGAGCTCCCATAGGTCCTATTCTTTTCAACTCATCAAGACTAACATTTTGAATCCTTGTTTCATCTAATTCATCTACTGAATCATCCTAAGTGAGTCAAAATGCATTTAGGGCGTCCTAAACCCCCTAAAAATGAATAAATTTGCAAAAATTCATTCGTAGAGCTTACCTAGACCATCTTGTGCATCTCTAACATTATCCCATGTCCTCATTTGCTCTGCTTAGGATTTGGTTGCTTGTAGGATCTCCTTTGGCTCTCTAAAAGTGAAAACAAGAGTGAAAATGACTTCTTTTCTCTCCTTTTTCCTCTTTTAGCCCTCTTTTCTTGCTTTTTATGGGCCCTTTTTGGGTGTTTTACCCATTTTTTTATTTTAGACTATGAAACCTTCATCTTAGAGGTTTTAACATGTTATAAGCACATTGGTGGCCTCTATTTTTTTAAATGAGGCTTTCTTAGGCCTAAATTGGCCCTATTTTGGTTCTTAGGACCCCTTTTGGGTCCTTGTTAACCTCCAGGGCCCATGTCCCATCTCGTGGGCACCCAAGGATAAAAGTTACTCAATGTGATTCTTTTAGTTAGTTATTTCTATATTTTTCCATAGTCAATCCATTATAAATCCCTCTCTTTCCCTTGTTCATCATGGTTGTAGGTAGGGTTGTTAGCTAGCTATAGTGGTTCAAGTCTTACTGTAGTCTTATCAACTAGTCTTCATCTTCTCTGAACTACCCCCCACTTTCCCTTGTTACCTCTCACCATAACTAGTTTTAGTCAACCACTATGATTTTGGCTTATTTCATTATTTGTTTCCCTTATGTAGTTCACTTACAATGATTTTCTTTGAGATTACCTATCGATAGTTATTAGTCTGGCATCCTTGACCCCCATCATGGTGCACCTCTTAATGGTGATTTAAATAGATGGTAGCAATCAGAATAACCCAAGATTGATAGCTATAACTTGGGTTATCAATGATTCATGGGGTCATGATCTTGTTACAATTAGTTTCTTCCTTACCAGTGAGATGAATAATACCACTAAGAATTACATAATCATTGGTGCCTTAATTGACACTTGTGAGTTAGGCACATGTTATGTGCAATTATTATATGACTCACTCTTAGCCTATCTCATCTCATCAGTGTATGGGCCATCCTTAGCTCTGATTTGCTCCCCCTCTTTGACACAGTGCATAATTTACTCTCTTTATTTAAGGATGTCTAGTTCACCCATATTCCTCATAGGGAGAACACTAGCACTGATGTCTTAGTAAATGTCAGTCTAGATAGTATGATTTGGTTTGCTATCACTTGTGTCCCTTTTTGCATGATCTAGAGTTGGATATAGAGTTAGATTTTGGATTACACAACATTTACACTCTCACTTGTATATTACACCATCGAATCTTTTTACTACCATCTTTATTTGGTAAGCGTAAGTAATGTTTCCTTTTATCTTTTTAGTTCTTGCTTTCTTTTGCTTTGGTGTGGGTTCTTGGTACTACACAACATTCCTTGTTCATTCGAACATTAACTGCTTATACTTCAAGGGTATATGTAATCATAGTTTTCATGACCTTACTCATCCTTATGATTACACATCAACTCACATTCAGACTATTGACCCTAATCATCTTACTTTGAGACATTTGCCACTTGCTTGGATGTCTCTTACATCATATTCTTATCCTCCATAAATCCTCAGTCTATATTGTCCCTTTTGCACATAGGATAGGCCTTCTAAGAACCCCTTGGGGAATTTAAAGATTTTGTTAACCATCTTAGGCCCTTATTTGACCCAAACCATGGCTTGTGTGAAGTAAATCTATGGCCTAGGCTACATGTTTCCTTCACAAAAGCTATGACCTAGGTAGAATGTGCCCAAAAGTGTCAAGATGAACCTAAATGATAAAAAATGGCTAGTTTTAGGTATTTTAGTAGATTAGGGTTGGGATATATGCCTCATTATCATTCATTTAAGCCTCTTCTCTTATCTCTCCACACTCTCTCTTGATGCTTACATTTCATGTAAATTTTCTCTTTAAGTTCTAAAGAAAGAGAGAAAATAAACTTGATATGGGCGTGGTAAAAAAACTTTATTTATTTGTGCACATGTTGATTCCAAAGATTATGAATAACTCCTCTTTGGCTTGGGAGTATGATGCACATATAAAAAATCACTCAAATAAATGGTTGATTAGTTAGGTAGGAAGGTGGATTTCTTAGCAAGCTAGATCCAAGAAGTACATGACTTCCTTGGAGGCTGTCAATCCACCTTTTAAAATTAGTTAAATGCTAATAAAAGAAGGTTGCATAACATAAATGAGAGTACTCTAGCAAAAGAAAGAAATAATTTTAAAAATAAATGCTTATTTTAACAAGATAACATTAAGGTGAATGCTAAACTATCTAAATATGGTTTAGGTATGGTCAAAATTCAAGAAAATAGGGTTTTGGTTGAGGTGGAGGAGTGGTTTATACTTTTTTATTTTTAGTGTCTAATTTTACACAGTGACTGTTGTTAGTCAGGGTGATTGTTGATAGTTAGGATTAAAGGTAAAGGTGACTATCAAGGGTCAAGATGACCATCAATAGTTACTATGGTTTTTTCATAGCTTATTGATTTTGGATAGAATAGGTTATGGGTTGTTTATAAAAATGTTTTATAGCTTGTTAGAGGCTCAAAGGTATCAAGGGTAAAGGTTTGGTACTCATGTAGTTGAGAGTGGTCAAGGGATACTCGATAGAGATGGGGTGTTTGGAGTTACAAAACTATTAAAACTAAATAACTAAAACTTAAAACAAAAAGAATATACTTAGCTTGTGGTTGATAATTGATATCTTGGAGAAGTTTTGAAGCTAGTTAAAGATGATTACTAATGAAGAGTTACCTATATAATACGTTAATGATGACTGATGACTTGATCCTAATGATATATGCACCTCCTTTCTCTCCTTCTAGTTCTCCTCCTCTCTTCTCTTTATATAGGAAAAGAGGAGAGGCTCAACAAGATGTTAAATAAGAGGTTCAAGAACCGATCTAAAATTAAATTGATCATGCATGAATTCACATATAGATATAGACAAGTTAATTATTAAAAATCAAGGCAAAGTGAGGTGCATGTTGAATGTTCAGGTGGTGTACCTTGACTGTCTATAGTTAGGGTTTCCCAAGGGTAACTATCGATAGTTACCCTGATCATCAATGGTTAGGTCCCAAAGAAAAAAAGGGTTGAAGGTTAGGTTGAGCCAATTTGTAAAATTGATTGTGGATGAGCTTGGTTAGGCCAAATTGGTGTAGATTGGTCCCAAGAGGGTCTTAGGTAGTCTAGGAGGTTATTATAAATTTAGAATCAAAGTGTCCATATTTTTGGTGTCTACCTTTTGCCCTTTTTATTATGTAGCTCATGTGAATGATCTACAAAACAAAAATGGAGTATGGGTCAAAGGTCTAGTTACCCCAAGAGTTAGAGGAGGTGTTTCCCATCAAAGTGGGAGTTAATGAGGTGAAACCAAAATTGGATTAGGGTTTGATAAATGGTATTTGATGAGTCACAAGGTGGTGACATGAGGTTGGGCATTTGAAACACAAACTTGTGCACAAAATCTAACTAAGTGTGATTAGTCAAGATCGTGTAAAAACTAAAGTTACCAATGTTGGTAAAAATAAGGGTTGATGCTAAGAAGGATAAGTGACAAGTGAACCACATGACTATTGATAGGCATGGTGGTTGGAAACACTCATAAATGCAAGTTTCCTAAGTGATTCTTATGTTTTTGATGGGTATCCAAGACGAGAAGTACTCCCATGGAAAACACAAATGGGTCAAGTGTCACAGGTATCCAAGGTAGGAATTACTCCCAAAAATACACAAGTGGGTCTAGTATGTGTGAGGTGGTACAAAATTTAAAAGGGTCAACATGAAAATGTTATCATTTTGGTTGAAATACCAAGCAAAAATCATCACAAAAATGTGCACTAGTTGGGCTGAAATGGACCAATGGTGACGTGATGAGGTGGTCAGGGTGAGTGGAGAAGGTAACTCCATGGGTGGGTGATGGTAGGTGGAGAAGGTTGATCTCTAATAGTTATTTTAGGTAATGGTACAAAAGGGGAAGGTTGGGTTTTGGAGAAGGCCATATCAAGTTTTTAGTTTATGGAGAAAGGTAATCTCTAATGGTTGGTGGTGTCTAGATTGGTTACCCAATACTACTTGAAATGGTAAAAAGGTTCCCCATTTCTTGATGAAAGGGTGAAATGTGGGTATCTAGGGGCATTAATGAACTTGAAAAAGGAAGATATGCATCTTGACAAGGCTGTCATGAAATTAGGAGTAGGCTAAATACTCTAATTGGCAAAGACAATAATGGTGAGATGGGTGGGATTATGGAAATAAACCCTTCATGCTTTTATTTATTATTAGTTTGATGGTTAAAACAAGGTAACTTAATCACATTATGTCAATTACACTCAAAATCCCTTGATTTGATAAAGGGTAAAGAGGGAGATGGGAAAAAATGGAATCTTCTTGTGAGACTAGCATGCCTCCTTTATAGGTTATCAAAGAGTCAATATAAACAAGTCTATGTCATATAAGGTGTAGACAGATCGATGAGTGAAGTCTACTGATGAGATCTGATTACGTCTTTCCAAGATTATTGATTTTATAATAGCCAATTTTAGCTTTGAAAATTATTTTATTTTTGCTTGTGGATCTTTTGCTTATTTTAATTTTGTTTGGAGGGTTGGGGAAGCTAATTGATGCAAGAAACTTTCAATAAATTGCTAGCTTTGATAAGTAATTTACTTAGCCATCTTTCAAGGGAGTGGTCTAAGTTTATGTGCTCAGTTCAAATGTTTTTGATAGCTATCATTCAAGGGAGCATTCTAGCTTATGTTTGGCAATTTTGAATAAGTTTTCAACAATTATCCTTCAAGGGAACAGTTTGTGAATGCTAAAAATGACCCATGATTTACTTTTGACTTTGATATTTCTTGACATAGAATTGCTTAAAAATGATCAAGGGGTTACCTTTATGAAGGCAAAAATAAAATCACAAGAAGGTTTAATAGGTGAAAAGAGGTTTAGGTGACAATGACCATGGGAATCTATCTCGAAGAGGGATGGAAAGTACCATGAGAATCATGTCATGGGTAGAGCCGTGGTACCCACAGTTCAATATTAGGCTATGATTATGATGGATAATCACATGATTCAGTTGTAGTTAGTTTCCCTTAAAAATAGGATGATGAATGTGGTTTGAAAGCAAGGGATGAGATTAAACTAGACACAAGGTGACCAAGAACTTAGTTTAACAAAATAACATGATATGAATGCAAAGCATTTAGGGGTTTAAGTTATGATATGCTAAAAATCCATGTTTGCATAAATGGTTAACATCTAATTAGGAGATTAGATGTCTCCCAAATTACTTTCTAACACTTGATGAGATGTGGAAAATATTTGGGTTGGCAAAAAAAGGTGAGGTTGGTTGGGTGATAGTTTTATGGAGAAGGGTAATCTCCAATGGTTCGTTGGGTGGTGGAGAAGGGTAATCTTAAATGGTTAGGGGCAAAGGTGAATCTCAAATAGGTTGGGTGGTGTCCAAATGGGTTTCCCCAATTTGGTATACCATTTTGTTTTGGTTGGGTTAATGGAGAAGATACTCTCCAAAGGTTGGGGAGAAGGTGACTCCCAAATAAGTTGGGTGGTGTCCAAGTGGGTTTCTCCAATTTGGTATACCACTTAGTTTAGGTTGGGTTGATGGAGAAACTAATATCCAAAGGTTAGGGAGAAGTTACTCCTAAATAGGTTTGGTTGGGTGAAGGAAAAAGGTAATCTCTAATAGTTTAGGGTTTTTTGGTTGATAGGTTGAGGCAAAAATGCCAAGGTTAGTTTGGTTAATTGTTATGGTATGGTTTAGGTTGATAAATGGTCTAAGCCATACAGAGGGAAAGTTATCCCATTTTGTTCTTTCTATGGATGGTTGAAGATGGGAAAATGATCCTAAGGTGAGATGTTGTTTAATAAGAGGGTTTAGGAGGGGTGAAGATGACTACATCCACCCCCCTAAAAGGGGGTATTAGTTGTTAGTGGTTATTAGGTCATGTTTGTAGGTGGTGGTTTAGGTAGGATTGCCGTTATGGTGCTATGTTGAGGAAAATATTGTTGGGTCAGATTTTTGGGTCCTAAAATGATGTTGGGAACATCATCTTAAAATATAGGTGGGGACGACAATAATGTTGAATTGTCCTAATGAGGGAGCTTAGGTAAGGTGTGGGTAGCTTGGATAAAAGGGTAGCTGATATTCAAGAAATCTTGAATGGAGGGTTGATGTTGATTTGTATTGATAGATAAATTGCTTATGGTTGGATAAAAAGTAGGGTTGATCATGGTTAATTGATTTAGTTTATAGGTTGGTTTGATTGGTTGAGGGAGGTAGGATGGGTGGTTGATCCTGATTATTGGTAGGGTTTGATTGTTTGTTTGGTTTGTTTGGTAAGGTAAGGTGATAAAGATTTGAACCTATTCAAAAGGGAATCAAACCAAAGACAATGTCATTAGGCAAATGAAAACTATCATATTATAAAGGAATCGAATGGGTTTGATTTTTTTTGAGGTTGTGTTGGATTTAGTTATAGGTGAGGTTTTTTGAGCTTGGGTTGGCTCCATTAAAAGGGGAAGTGGAAGAGGTGGGTTGGTTTCCTTAATGATGATTGTAAAGGAAAGTTGAAAAGGCTCTTCTTGGTCAACAAATGGGTGGTTTATGGTTGATTCTTCCTTAGTGATGATTTTAAAAGGAAGTTGAAAAAGGTGCACTTGGTTAAAAAGTAGATCGGTTAGGGTTTTTGATTATGGTTCCCCTAGATATGGATGCACTAAGGACCAAATCTAATGAAGGGACCTTATTGTGCTGAGGGCTTTGGTCATGGGATTGCAAAATAATAAGTGTAGAAAGAGGTTCAATGATCAATTCTTGAATACATTCAAGGCTAGGTTGGGGGTAATGTAGAGAATATTTTTTGGAACCTCCTTTTGATCGATAAGGTTTTGGATAATAATCTTAAAAAACCTACATCTGTCTACCATGTGTTTATTTGTATGATGATACGCACAAAATTCATTATATATGAACCAAATGGGTTTTGGAAGAGAAGCATTGATGGGTTTGATTTCAGGAAGTCTAATGATATAAGCCCTTAAATGTTCATCAAGGATCAAGGCATATGATTTCCCCAATGGGGTATACTGCCTAGGATGAGGGTGCACCAATGGCTCTTGAGGTTGTGAGCTAATTGGTTGGTTTGGTAAAGTTGGTTGGTTGAATAATTTTGGTTGATTTGATAAGTTTGAGTGATTTGATGAGTTGGGTATGCTTGATAAGGTTGGTAGGTTGGAAAAATTTGGTTGATGGTTATTGGTTTAATTTGGTGAGGTTGGTTGGTTTAATAAGATTGGTGGGTTCGAAGAGTTTGGTTAGTTGGATAAGGTAGATAAGGTAGGTTTGTTTGAGATATTGGATAAGGTTGATGTATTTGATATATTTGACATGGTTAATATGGTGGGTAGGTTTGATATGGTTGGGTGGTTTAAGAAGTTTGGTTGGTTCAATATGGTAAGTTGATGGTTATTGGTTGGATTTGATAGGGTTGATAAGGTTGATAAGGTTGAGAAGGTGGGTAAAGTAGGTTGGATTGATATGTTTGATAACATCGATAAGGTTGATAATATTGAGTGGTTAGAAAATTTTGTTTGATAGTTATTGGTTTGATTTGATGTGGTTGATAAAGTAGTTGATAATGGTTAGTTTGATAGTGGTTGGGTTGATAGTTGTTGGTGGTATGAATAGGGGGATAGACCAAGTCTTGGTTTTGGGATAAATATGGTTACCAAAAAAGGGTATAGGTGATTGATATGATGGTTTAAGTAGGTAATAAAAAGTTTAATGAGGTTGAGGTAATTGATATGATGGTTGGGATGGGTAACCCAAAGATTGGTGAGGTTGAGATAATTGAGTTGGATTATGACAAGGGTCTAATAAGGGTTGAAAGGTTATTGGTTGGTTGAGGTGATGATCAAGTGGTTGTTGAAGGGTTTCCAGTTGGTTTTAGTTGAGGTTGAGTTGATTACCGATAATGTTGGGTTGGTTATAAGTGAGGTTAGGTTGATTGTAGGTGAGGTTAGGTTGATTGTAGGCATGGTTGGGTTGATTATAGGTAAGTTTGGGTTGGTTGTATGTAGGGTTGGGATTATAAGTGGATATTGATGCAAGGTAATACTCTAAGGAAAGAGGGTTGTCTTCTAAGAGTATAACACAGTTAGGATCTCTTGGAGAGAATATAGATGGGCTCCCCATTTAAAAAGGCAATGGAGATGAGGTAGGTGAAGGTAATATGGTAGAAGGTTAACAAAAAGAGTTAGATTCCTCATAACTCAAACAAATAAAAATAAATAAAATGATGAAAGAAATCCACCACATGCTAGAGTATGTTAAATCCTATGGTTAATTTTAATCTTGCTTTTGGATTATACCTTAAGTTATAATAAAGTGTGATATAAGTTGGCTTGTAGATTAGGTACTATAGAAGTAGTCTATGGTTGGTTTTGAGTTATTTTAGGTGCTCAAAAAAATCTATATTAGAATCAATATGTGGCTTGGTATTATAGCCTACCCCCTCACTTCACACACTATAGTGATAAGGGTGTCGGGTGATTACCTAATATATATTGATATCCAGAGTTTATACTCAACTAGAGATCTGAGTTGGTTCTCTCCTTGGTAATGAACTCTAAGTAGGATTTCTAGGAAAGGGTAAGGTGACCACTAGATGATGAAATTTCAATCAGGACTTTTATTAAATTGTTTTGATGTTTGATTGATGAAAGTGGTTTGGCTAGTATGTGTAACAGAAGTGGCGTTATGATAATATTATTGTGCTTTAATTTGAAGTGAAATAAAGTTAAAATAAAGCAATAGATGCAATTGATTTTAAGCCCAAAAGAAATTTTAGTTTCAATTATGAGCATAGATAAAGATAAAAGCATAGAAATGCAAAGAAAAACATGAGTAAAGACTCTAGGTGCCACCAGGCATGCCATAATGTTTTATGTGTTTTTTCACTCTAAGTTCTAAAGAAAGAGAGAAAAGAAACTCAATATGGGTGTGGTTGAGAAACCTATTTGTTTGTGCACACATTGAATTATAAGATTATGAATAACTCCTCTTTGGCTTGGGAGGATGAATTGCATATAAAAAAGTACTCAAATAAATGGTTGATTAGTAAGGGAGTAAGGTGGATTGCCTAGCAAGCTAGATCCAAGAAGCACATGACTTCTTTGGAGGCTATCAATCCACATTTTAAAACAAGTTAATGCTATTAAAATAAGGTTGTATAACATAAATGAAATTACTAAAACAAAGGATATAAATACTTATTTTAATAAGATAACATTAAGGTGAATGCTAAACTATCAAAATATGGTTCAGTTATGGTCAAAATTCAAGAAAATAGGGTTTTGGTTGAGGTTCAAGAGTGGTTTATGCTTGCTAATTTTTAGTGTCTAATTTTACACATTGACCATTGGTGGTTAGGGTGATCATTGATGGTCAGGATTGAAGGTGAAGGTGACCATCAGTGGTTAGGATGACTGTCGATAGTTACTATGGGTTTTTCATAGGTTATTGATTCTGGATAGAATAGGTTATGGGTTGGTTATAAAAAGGTTATATATGTTACTGGAGGTTGGTTAATGGTTGTGAGGTCTAGAGAGAGCCTCAAAGGTATCAAGGGTAAAGGTTTAGTACTCAGGTGGTTGAGAGTGGTCAAGAGATGTTTGGTAGAGATATGGTGTTTGGAGTTGCAAAATCGTTAAAACTAAATAACTAAAACTTAAAACAAGAATAATATTATTAGTTTGTGGTTGATAATTGATATCTTGGAGAAGTTTTAGAGCTAGTTAAGATGATGACTGATAAAGAGATACTTGCATAACAAACTGATGATGATTGATGACTTGCTCTTGATGATTTGTGCACCTCCTTTCTCTCCTTCTAGTTCTCCTCCTCTCTTATTTTTATATAGGAAAAGAGGAGAGGCTCAAAAATATTTTACATAAGAGGTTCAAGATATACTCTAAAATTAACTCGATCATGCATGAATTTTCATATGGATATAGACAAGTTAATTATAAAAAATTAAGACAGAGTGATGTGCATGTTGAATGTTTAGGTGGTGCATCATAACCATTGATGGTCAAGGTTTTGCAAGGGTAACCATTGATGGTTACCCTAATCATTGATAGTCAGGTCCCAAAGAAAAAAGGGGCTGAGGGCTAGGTTGAGCCCATTTGTAAAACTGACTGCAGATGAGCTTGGTTAAGTCATATTGGTGTAGATTGGTCCCAAGAGGGTCCTAGGTAGTCCAAGTTTTTTTTAACATTCAAAATCATAGTGTGCATATTTATAGTGTCTACAAATTCTTCCCTCTCTTGAATCTCATGCCTTCGTGAATTTCTCTTGATTCATTCTTGTCACTCTTGAGCTTGAGTGGTGATAGAAGATCCCATATGCTGCTACACATTTACTTGGAGACTCCATTACTAGTCTCAGTTGTTCTTAATTCCTTATGGCTTGATTTTAACTTCTACATTTGGAATTGTACCTAATTTGTGAACCTAGTTGGATCTCTTACACCATTTCAAGTTCTCACTTCACCTCCTCCTTTGCTCTTATATTTTGGTTTGGAATTCAGCTTGCACATAGCTTGGTCTTCCTCCTACATTGCTTCCTAGCTTGGATTACTACTTGGTATAACATCTACACATCTTATTTGAGATTTATCTAAGGGAAAATTTCTATATAGAGTGAAACTCCATTTTTTTTTGTAGTGTGTATGTTAGGATTTGAATTATTTTAGTAAAATAGTTGTTTTGTGCATTACTTAGAGTAGTTTCTAAAGTTTTTTACATTTGTATATGGTTAAAGAGTAATTTAATTGCTTAAAATATTAATTTATTGCATATAATTTATATCTTTTAAAACATTCCTCATTTCATATTAGACAAACTAGAAAAATTGCTTACACATTCTCTCTTACTAAACTAGAACATTGTAGTATTAGAAAATAGTAGTATTGATTTGGAAAGATAGCTCAAATCTAGAATAGACATACTCTTGAACCCTTTCTTGGAAATGTATTTATTTATTAAAATGTCTTTCATTGGGCCTCAAAGTGACTTAACTTCTAGATTTACTTTTTTGATGTTATCTCTCTCCATTTGGTATTGTGGCTTTCACTTTGTTTATGCAATTAATAATATAGTCTTAGATAATTGATTTAATATGGTTGTAACTAATAGAGTTACTTGCATACTTTGTGAACCTATTCATGCTAGCCCCAACCTAGCTTACAAGCCTATCTATAGCTTGGTATAAGCTCGTAAACTAGATAACTACTATAGATCTCCTGTAGCCCATAGAACCTCTAAGCATTTTAGCCTCTTAGTGGTTTGATATAACACCCTACCAAACACTGGTGGTTCCATTTAGATTCTT
Organism: Torreya grandis; assembly: GCA_037957365.1. Classification (NCBI taxonomy): domain Eukaryota; kingdom Viridiplantae; phylum Streptophyta; class Pinopsida; order Cupressales; family Taxaceae; genus Torreya; species Torreya grandis. Next base: position 843,689 of record JARHVA010000910.1, on the reverse strand, counting down.
GGAGATACAAATTGTTAGGATCTTATAGCACAATTGATTACTTTTGTATAAGCAACAAAACATGGAATTAAACCAGAAGTAATAAGTAACTAAAAATCAGAAACAACAAATAATAGGAGAAACAAGAAACAATCAATCTTGTATTAAACTCTTCCAGAAGGAAATACAATGAAGAAAACTCTCTCTTCTCACACCTCTTAGATGTACAGATCTCTTTCGCTCAAGAGTTCTCTCTCTCTCTCTCTTAATTACAACCAACTTCACTACTTGAATTGATCCACCTTACAAACTATGAGGATATAACCCTATTATATAGAACTAGGGTTCATGAGACATGCATTATCCACCGTTAGATACACCTCTTAATCAAAGGTTCAAATATGTCCTACCAAAAATAGAAAAGCAGACTCAAGACTAACAGTTAGTCTTTACATGCAAACTCACTATTCTCCTCAAAACTAGAATTCTAGGAATGCACAGATTACTGACATCAGTCTCTTTCTGTCTGCATATGACCAATGTTAGCTGATCCCTAACCGATGTTAGTTGGTCTTGATCAATGTCAGCGACTGTGTAACTTTAGCAATGTCTGCATTTGCTCATTTGGTGAAGCTTTTAGCTCCACAACTCAAAAATCTCCCACTTGGAGATAAATAGCCACACCTGTACCTATACAACAACATCTTCTAGCTTATTTCTCCATCTTCAAGTTCAATCTTGAAGACCAATAAAATTTAAATGAAGATTCAACTTCTCCTTTATTACTAGCTTTTTTTAACATATCAACAGGGTTCTTATCCGTATGGATCTTTTCCAGCTTCAACTGACCATCCTCCAATATCTGTCTAATGAAGTGGTACCTAAGCTATATATGTTTGGTTCTTGAATGAAAGGCTGAATTCTTTGCCAAATGAATTACACTTTGACTATCACTGTATAATCTGCAACTCTCTTGCTCTTTTCCCAACTCTTCCATGAACTGAGTCATCCAAATCATTTCCTTGCTAGCCTCTGTGATTGCAATGTATTCTGCCTCTGTAGTAGACAAGGCAACAACCTTCTACACCTTTGAAATCTAGCTAACCACCATTCCACCAATAGTGAACACATATCCTATGGTGCTTCTCTTGCCATCCAAGTCACCTGCCATATCCGAATCTACATACCCATGTAGAGAAGTGTTTGACCCTCCATAGCATAAATGCCTACTACTGGTCCTTCTCAGATATCTGAGAATCCATTGAACTACTTTCTAATGTTCCTTTCCTGGATTGGCCATAAACTTGCTAACAACTCCCATTGCTTGGGCAATATCAGGTCTAGTACATACCATTGCATACATCAAGCTCCCAACTGCTGAAGCATATGGAACTCTACTCATGTACTCAACCTCATCATGTGATTTAGGACACTATTCTTTGCTCAACTTGAAGTGTCCAGCCATAGGTGTGCTTACTGATTTTGCATCCTACATATTAAACCTCTCCAACACCTTATTCACATAATCCTCTTGAGACAAAATCAAACTATGATTTTTCCTATCTCTCTTAATACTCATGCCAAGGATTTTCTTTGCTGCTCCTAAATCCTTCATGGCAAATGTGTGAGCTAATTTTACCTTAAGCTTAGTAATTTCCTACATGTGTGAACCTGCAACAAGCATATCATCTACATATAACAATAGGATAATATAACTACCATTATCCAATCTGTTAAAATAAACACAATGGTCAGATTGACATTTACTAAAGCCATGCTCTGTCATAAACATGTCAAACCTCAAATACCATTGTCTTGGAGCTTGCTTAAGACCATATAAGCTTTTATTCAACCTGCACACAAGTTTCTTGTTACCTTTGACCTCAAAACCTTCTGATTGATCCATATATATCTCCTCATCCAAATATCCATGAAGAAATGTTGTCTTAACATCAAGCTGCTTAAGGTGCAAATCCTTTTGCTACCAACCTGGCCTTATGTTTCATTTGTCCATTCTCTCCTTCCTTTAACTTGTAAACCCATTTATTTTTTAGTGCTTTCTTTCTGGCTAGCAACTCAACCAAATCCCATGTTTGGTTCTCTTCCAAGGAATCAATTTCCTTATTCATGCCATGCTCTCACTATTTCCTGGATTCTACCTGCATTGCCTCATCAAAACTTTCTAGTTCTCCACCATCAGTGAGCAACAAATAGTATAAAGAAGGGGAATAATGAATTGGAGGTTTACTTACCCTTTCAAACCTCCTCACGGGCATTTGAGACTTATTTATAGCTTGCTGTCCACCCAAATTTCTTTCTGTCAGTGACTGATCTCAGTCATCTCTAATCAATGTCAGTCTGTACCTGACTGACATTAGTTCCACCTAACTGACATTAGTTTCTTCCTGACTAATGTCAGTTTCTATCTAACTAACATCAATTCCTGTCTGTCTGATGTTGATATCTATGTTTTCTTGTGAGTGATGATTTTTACCCATGAGCTCATTTTGGATCATAACCTCATCCAAATCATGATTGCCCTACTCAAAATTATTTAGCCTCTTGAGCTGATCACTGTACATCACTTTCTCATTGAAAACTACATCATGGCTTATAATAATTTTGTTAGTTTCTAAATTCCACAACTGGAATCTAAAATCTCCAGAACCATAACCAATAAAAGTGCACTGCATAGATTTAGCATCTAGCTTCTTTCTATTTTCTTTATCAATGTGCACAAAAGCTTCAAAACCAAAAACTCTGAGAAATGAAAGATCTACCTTTTTTTTTATCTATGCCTCTTTTGGAATTCCACCATCCAGTGTAATAGAAGGTCCTCTGTTAATCAGGTAAATTGTAGTATCTATAGCTTCAGCCCAAAACTGTAAGGGCAAACCAACATGCAACCTCATACTCCATACACACTCCATTATTGTTCTATTCATCCTTTTAGCAACTCCATTTTGCTAAGGTGTCCTTAGAACCATCCTTTCCTTACGTATTCCACTCATAGAATAGTAACTATTGAGTTTATTATTGTAGTACTCACCACCATTGTCAAATCTAAGGCACTTCAATCTCAAGCTTGTTTCATTCTCAACCAAAGCTTTCTATTTCTTAAATGTGTCAAAAACATCAAATTTCCTCTTTATGCAATAAACCCATACCTTTCTTGTAGCATCATCAATGAAAGAAACATAATACCATGATCCTCCAATAAAAGCTACCTAAGCTGGTCCCCACATGTCTGTGTGAACAAGCTCCAACTTGTGCTTCTTCTTTGTTGACCCAATTTTGAGAAACCTCACTTTCTTCTATTTTCAAAAAATACAATGCTCACAAAAATCTAGATCTACGCTTTTCAAATTTGAAAGCTTACCTTTTGACTTAAGAACGTTCATTCCCTTCTCACTCATGTGACCAAGCCTACAGTGCCACAACTTTGCATTTACATCTAAAGTAGATAAAAAAGGAGAATGATTAGTAATACAAGTAGATAGATAAAGTGTACCTACTCTCTTACATCTAGCTAATACAAGTGCACCCTTGGAAACTTTCCAAGATTCAGCTGTGAGAGTTACTGTGCAACCCTCATCACCTAACTTTCCTGCAAAAATTAAATTCCTCTTCAGGATGGGTACATGCATGACATATTTCAACACCCATGTGTTGCCATTCTACAATTTCAGCTGCACTTTTCCTTTTCCAACAATTTGACAAGGCTCATCGTCCCCTAAATAAACTTTTCCAAAATCTCCATGGACATAATCATTGAAAAATTCTCTATTTGGGGTTGCATGGAAAGAGGCACCAGAATCTAAAACCCAAGATTCTACTTTATTATCCATAGAAAATATAAGAGCATCCTGTGCAACAATACCTGCAACTTTTGCTTCTTCTTTATTACCTTCATGCTGATTTTCTTCTTTATCTTTCAACCAATAATATTTCTTTGCATTCCCTTTCTTTCCACAATTCCAGCAGGTTATTCTTCCATTTCTAGATTTGGATCTACTTCTCATCTTTGACTTTGACCTTAATCTCCCTTGCTTGCCCTTCTCTCTTTGCATTCCTCTGCTTTCAATACTTAAAGCATTACCTGATGTTTCCTCTATGATTTTCTTGTGAATTTCTTCATTCAAGATTACACTAACAACATCATCAACTTTCAAGATATTTGAAGCAGATACAGTATTACTAAATGTCATTACCAAACTATGCAACTTTTAGGTAAAGAGCATAAGATTAAAAGAACCTTAATTTCATCATAAAAAACTATTTTGACTGAATTTAACTGATTTACTATTGCATGGAATCATTAAGATGACTAGATACCAATCCACCTTTCTGCATTTGCAAATTAAATAATTGCTTCATAAGATATACCTTATTCAAAGCTGAGGGTTTTTCATATAAATTTTCCAAAGTATCCATTAACTCTACCGTTGTCTTTGCCTATGATAAGTTAGAAATCACAGAAGATGCCAGGCTCAACCTTATAGATCCAAGAGCTTTTCTATCAAGAACATTCCATTCTTCATCTTGCATATCTATGGGCTTTCTTGAAACCCCACCCAATGGTAAGTATAGATCTTTCTGATATAGATAATCTTCTATCTGCATCCTCCATAATTGATAATTCTTGCCATTGAATTTCTCTATTCTTAGCTTACTTTCTTCTGCCATTGCTTTACTCCCACTCAATCAAAAACCCCTGTGAGTGAATTATGTAATCAAAAAACACTAACACGCTCTGATACCACTTGTTCGGATCTTACAACACAATTGACTACTTTTGTATAAGCAACTAAACATGAAATTAAACCAAAATTAATAAGTAACTAGAAATCAGAAACAACAAATAATAGGAGATACAAGAAACAACCAATCTTGTATTAAACTCTTTCAAAAGGAAATACAATGAAGAAATCTCTCTCTTCTCACACCTCTCAGATGTATAGATCTCTTTCACTCAAGTATTCTCTCTCTCTCTCTCTCTTAATTACAACCAACTCCACTACTTGAATTGATCCACCTTACAAACTATGAGAATCTAACCCTATTATATAGAACTAGGGTTCATGAGCCATGCATTCTCCACCGTTAGATGCACCTCTTAATCAAAGGTTCAAATATGTCCTGTCAAAAATAGAAAAGTGGACTCAAGACTAATAGTTAGTCTTTACATGCAAACTCACTATTCTCCTCAAAATTAGAATTTTGGGAACACACAAATGACTGACATCGGTCTCTGTCTGTCTACATATGATCGATGTCAATCGATCCCTAACTGACATCGATCGGTCTTGACCGATGTCGATGACTGTGTAACTCTAGAAACCTCTACATTTGCTCATTTGGTGAAGCTTTTAGCTCCACAGCTCAACACAAATACCATAGAGATGGGTATCATGCTAAAAGATGTCCATGCTTTGCTAGGACTATCGATAGGAGGGACACCAATGATTATTAGGACACTAAATGATCTAGAGGAGAGGTGAGCACTAGCCTAGTGGGCAACATGCTCATATAAGATATACCCTAGATTGAGGGTTAGTTTTTTTGACATGTATATCTTGGAGTTTTAAAACATCCAAAAATTTGTGATCAGACTTGTGACAACATGAGTGTTGTGTCACAAGTTGGATGATAAGGTACCACTATATTTGATAGTTTTGTTTTAGTCTATTTTGGGGTTGGTAGCACTGTATGAATTTGGAGCTATCATCTAGGACTATCTCATGCATGACATGTATGTGATGTTGTCCATAGGGAATAAGACCATGGGGACTATTATCTTGTTGAGTGCTTGGATATACGAGAGGTTTACTATATCTCATCTAGTGGGGTTGCCCCATATGGTCGATGATAGGTTACCCCAAATGATGAAATGGAGGCAAGACCATGTAGTTTAGGTCATGCCCCATGTGCTAGCATTTTAGACTATCATATGAAGGGAGATTATTTGGTATCCATACACCACATTAATACTATATGGGTTTGTTGGTTGACTATGGAGATAGGGTTGGCATGGGTGTGGATCACATGCCACTACACCTCATGGGTAGAGTGACATCTAATGGCATGCTTACTAAGGTAGTTTAAACTTCCACACCTAGCAGCCCCTCTAGTAGTTCTTGTTTATTGGGCATGACATGATAAAGAGCTAAGGGGGAGAAGAAGAGGAGTATCAGTAAATATACCTATGATTAGGTCATAGTGTACGAGATCATGGATTGGTCAAGCATGAAAATTGGTAATAATAGAAGGAGATGAGATGAATGTGGATGTAAGTATAAAATAGGAATCAAAATAGGCACCATAATAGGTACCAATGTAGTAGAAACAATAATGACCACCCTAAACACACCATAGATGGAAACCCTATCGATGAGAGTGGGCATAAGCAAGGGTGACAATGAAGGATGACCCAACAAACTTTTTTAGACATAGCTAGTCTATAGAGACACATCAAAAGAGAGGGTCATGACATACGCAAGTGGTAAAGCCTATCTTTATATTAGTATGATGGTGATCCATGGAGGAGGCACTTATGGGATGAGTAGATGGAGAGACTGTGCTTGGAGAGTGATTATATGGGAGATGGTGGTTGGTGGCACTGACACTAGTGAGAAATATTGCAATTTTTATTTAAGATTTGATATAGAATACTAATTACATGTGATTTTATGATAGCTAGATAGATTTTGAGATAGATATGTGATCTAATATCTATCTATTTTTGGTTTTATATATCTTATAATAAAGGAGATTATATGGGGACCTTTATTTATGGCTATGCACCATGACATTTTAGATGAGGCGATAGTCCATATGACCCCAACATGCTAGATGTTCTTGTGGTACCATCTTCCATAACCAAAGCAAGATGGTTTAGAATGGTAGGGGAGTCTACAAGGTAGTTATAAACATGCAAGGATGGATTAAAACCATTGATAAGCATAGGAGAGGGAGAGACATAGGACTGACAAACCTTGGCTCAAGAGAGAGAAGTGCACATGGATACTATGATCCATCTTGGATATGTGTAGGCCTAGGTGGCCAATTGACAGGGACAAGTAGTAGGTTTTAGATACTAGACTACCTTATTATAACGTACCATTTAGAGAGGAAAGTCCTAGGCATCAATGGGTAGTATGGATATGCAATAGGATAGGTAGGATGGAGCCTAGCCTTAGAGCTAGAGCTATTTTATATTTTGTACCTTGTATTGTATAAAACACATGATATATATAAATATTAATTATGATGGTTAGATTTTATCTCATGAGTTTTATTTGGTTGTGGATGTTGATGCATGGATATATTTATTTCTAGCACATGCATTTAGCTTTTGTTGTGTATGCTATGAGAAATACGTGTGGAGTGTTTTTTTTTCTAGAATTATGTGATACACATACATGGTTAAAAATAAAAATATAAAAATGATTTGGAAAATTATAAGTAATCAAAAATAAATGCACTACACACTATATCACAATGGAAAATGTGTAGCAATAAAATATAGCTAAATATAATAAACCAAAGATGGTAAAAAGAGATAAAAAATGTTTTTAAACCATGTAAAATATTTGCACAAAGTTAAATCACACTATAACACATTGGAAAGTATGAAAATAATGGAATAAAATGGAAAGCAAATGAAAACCAAATGGTGTAAAAAAATAAAGCAATTAAGTCAATCAATCATATTAAATCACATTGGGAAGTATAAAAGAGAAACAAAATTGGAAAAAATGAACTTAAATTTATTATTCTAATTCAAGCTGAGAAGTATGAAAAATTTAAGAAAGTAGTTGTAATCTTCATGCACTCAAAAAATAAGAAGATAAAAGTGAAAGATTAATGAAATAAGCATAAAACTTACTATATCAAGATGGGAGGAATTTCAATGGCATGTAACTCATAGTTAATCACTACTTATCTCAAATTTGACATGTAATTTCATTATGACTTGGGTATTGGAAAATTTTGTGAGGAAGGCCTAATCTTATCCATGGTTTGCAATGAAACTCACAAATGAAATCTCTAGGGGGAGTGATAAGCTCATAGAACAATATTTCTCAAGGGGAAATATTAGGATTATTGTAAATGAAAAAGGGAATTTAAAAATTATAATGCAAGCATATATAAGAAGACATTAGGAAATATGAGGCACAATAAGGACACATAAAATACACTGAGTGGATAGTGACCATCAATATACAAAGAATACCTATTCTCAATAAGCACAAAGCTATATATGCAAATAAGTGAGATACTAAGATCGACTCATTCTAGTTATTTGAATAATAAAATTAAAATGGACCTACCTTCCCACAACATGTTCCCCATTCCTTAGGAATTCTTACAGAGCTATCAATCTACTAAAAATATTGGGTGCTTGTGTGATAAAGTAGGTAGCACTAAATGATGTTTTTTTATATTTTACTTTCCCAATATAATGAACCAACACACCCCAATGGACCTTGACTCTATCATGAGGCCAACTGTGGAGTTTGAGATTTGACTAAAAAAAGGAGATGTATTTTGAATCACATCTTTTAGTGTGATATGAATTTTGAATGTTGCCTTTTGTATCATTGCCTTTTGTTAAAATAATTTGGATTTTTTAATTTTCTATGGATTTTAATATTCCTCCTCTATACTAACTTGGAATGAAAAATATGAGAGATAAAGTGATACACATGAATGAGATTTCAACTAAAGGAAGCTAAGTATCTAAAGACATGATTGACTAAAAAACTTAGGCTTACCTATAAACTAATAGGTTATCTCAAGTTTCAACCATGTGTATGCTTAGTTTGTGAAATGAAATATAAGGGGAATAAAGGAAGATACAAAGTGGACCTAGTAAGATAGGATTATGATAATGAGATGATTGTGTTTGCTAACTAATCACATGGTAAATAATAATTACTAAGAGCAACAACGTGTGTATAACTAGGTCATAATAATAAGTATCCATGTTATGGTGATAAAGTAGCAAACTATCATGAGAAAAGAATAAGACATCCATGGAAATAAATGAACTCATAAAGAGAAGCATGTAGTCATGAAAATAATAAATAAGAGATCATAAGGAAATAAAATGACATCATAAACAACACATAATGCAAAATATAAAGAACCATGTAAGCTAGATAAATGAATCAAAAATTTGACATAGATCCAAATGATATATAAAGTAGATAAATATAAAAGTGAAGCACATGTCCAACCCAAAAATAAATAATAAAGTGAATAAACACCATGTTGTGTTCATAAGTGCTTGTAAATCTATCCACAAACATTATCCATATCTAATAGATCTCTGTGAAGTTAGATCCTAACTGCAATGAGGGTCTCATTGATATTCAGTGAAAGCTAGGAAAATACCTCCTATCAAATATCCTTGATAAAAAATGTAGGCATGACTAAATAATCATGATCATGAGGGCAATAGTGCATAAGATACTCAGGAGAACTAATAAAAATAAAATCTAAGGGATAGGAAGGAACCATTGGTGGAGAAGGGACCACATGTGAAGGAGGGTCCACAAGTGGAAAAACCATAGGTAGAGAAAGGACCATGGGTGGAGAAACCATAGGGGAAGAAGAGACCATAGGTGGAGGGACCATGTGGGAAGAAGGGGGATCCTTCTTGCATAGATGACCTATGGGAGAAGGAATAACAAGGTGAAGGAATGGTCATAAGGTGATAATGAAAATGCTATTAGAGGATCCAAAAATGATTAGTTTGATGGGTACTATACTGATGCCACATAAAATATACCTCTCCATATTTGGGAATATACTTGGGTAATAAATTACGAGGTATAGTATCATAGGTAGGTTGAGGAAGAGTAGGATGCAAGGTGTTGATGTATTAACAAAGCTTTCAATATTGGGTGGAAGAGTGATTATCTAGGTTGTGGAAGAAATAAATACACTTAATAGTAGAATATTTGGGTGTACTAACAGAGGGAGTGGAAGTAGAAGCCAAGGAAGGTTGGTATAGTTTATAATCTCTAGTCCAATGATTGAAAATGTCAAAGTATGGTTAATCAACCTATTAGGTAGGAAAAGGAGAAATCTATGGTAAAGGAAGTATGCCATCACTAAGGGGAGGTGGGGTTGGTGGAGAGATAGGGCAAGGCTCATTTGAAGGAGAAATAGAAGTAGAAGTAGGAAGAGAATCAACTAAGCGTAGAGTAGGAATAAGATCTGGACTAGGCTCAACTGAGGGAGGAGCAAGATACATAAATGGCTTAAGGAAAGTAGCAAGCATCTTAGGGAGAAGCATATTAGAGGGATCTTGGTATCTAGTGAAGTGATAAGGGCCAGTCATAGCATGATCCATAAGCATGCTTCTAAGAGGTTCTTAAAAAATTGGTGGTGTTCCATGTGAATGTGTCATATATACCTTATGAACAAGATGAATAATTCTAAAATTAGGAACTATATAAGATGCAATGTGATAAGATGAAGGAAAAGACTAAAAGAAAGAATAATGATAGTGAAGGGTCTTAACATCTCTAGCCTGAATAAGACCTCCTAGGAATGGATCATCTAAATTATAACCATCATCATAGTCAAGTGCATGAAGATCAATGACATAAGTAGGTATGAATTTCTCATTGAAGTTTACATGGTAAATAAAATGTTGAGTCTTAGTTAATACTAAGGGGATGTCATCACTAGGTAATTGATGGGAACATGAATTAAAAGATGGTGGAAGCTAGGAAATGAGATGAGTAGAGAGATATGAATTTTTTATCTTGAGGTTGATCTCATCTAGCTCATCATCATCTAAATCTATGAGGTTAGGTGGTATATTCCTGATGAGTTTGGGGTGACCATGATAACCTCATGTAGAGTTGATAGGGAAATTAAAATGTTGAGATTATCAAAATGAAACACTCAACAAGGGTTCAAGGGTTAGAATTTTGAATACAAAATTATCTTGGAATTGTTCAAAATTCTAAGGTTTAGTATCACCTTGAGTCTTATAGATAGAACCATTGTGAGGAAACTTGACACATTGATAGGCAAAAGAGGTGACAACCCTCATGTAATGAGTCCATGGCCTACTGAGAAAGATATTGTAGGAAAGGGGAAAATTGAAAATAGTAACCTTCACTAGAATAGTGATAGGTGAGATGATAATAGGGAGCCACACATAACCTAAAGGAGGAATTTGCCTATGATCATAACCTTGACATGTGCTTTGTGTGGACTTAAGATTACACTCAGAATATCCAAGGGTTTTAATGAAGTTGTGAGGGGAAACACAAGTACTTTAAACCTCATTAATCAAAATAAACTAAACTTGAATATCACCAATTTGGATGCTTATAAAGAGGGGAGAATCATCTACACAAAGCAAAATATCATATGGGATCATAGAGGCAATAAGAAATTTGAGATAGAGATAAATGTCCATTATTTCATCAATGCATATAGACATCTCTTCACATTATTTAAAGATGCTATCTTTTAACCCAGATAAATTATCTTCACATGCTACTAGGGGAGGATCAAAGATGTTCATTTCTAATAGGAGTTGCATAAGGCAGTTGTGATGAAAAAAGTTTACATGATTTTGAGAAAGAGAATTTGAGATGGAGATTGGTAAGCTTCATGATAGGGTCCATTCATCATAACCCATGGGTGGACTAATGAATAGATGTGCATAACATTAGAGGAGATCTTGGTAAGGAGGATTAGAAGTGCATGTAATCTTATATTGATAGGATGTTTTGGTTTAGTTTGGGGATAAGTTGGTTGATTTTCTTGAGAGGATGGGGTAGTTGATTTAATTTTATCTTGTGATTGATTTGAAGAAGTAGTATTAGATGGTTGAGTTATGTTGTCAATGGGTAAAGAGGTTGGGGAAATAATAGAAATAGTATGAGAGGTGATATCCAATGGAGGTGTTGGAATCTTTTCTTCAAAAGAGATGAGGTCCTCTTACCCCAACTATGTTAGGTGAGTTGGGGAAATATCTTGGATAACATGGAAAGTTTGGGATGGTTGGTGCATAAGATGAGAATGAATGAAAGTAACTACCCTTCACATATTAGTCAAATTTACCACATTATCTTTGGGTATTTTGTCTATACATTATTAGTGGAAGGAGTAGGATTGTCATTATTGTCTTGATGGTTTGGAAGAGGATCTTTTTAAATGATCAAATGAGCATTAGCCTAGTTCAAAGCTTAATTTTTACATTGTGTTTCATGAGATTTGAAGGAAATGCAATAGGCTTGTTGAAATTTATGAATGAGTTAATCATGATGTAAATTATGACAAGGAGGAAATCCATAGCTAAGTTATGAAATTACCTACAAGTTTCATGAGAGTGACCCCAACTAGCACTTGTGGAAGAGGCCATGGTAGATTATTTTGGAGTTCTGATAAGGATAATGGCTTATGAACATTTATGTTGTTTATTCAAGAAAATTGAGGATTAAGGGTGTGTTTTTAAGTGTAAGCTTGCCTTGGAGTAAGTTCAGGAGTAATAGCTTGAATATTGTGAATGGTATCATAGAAATTAGTGACATCATCATTGGTAATGTGAAAATTTTTATTTTTGATGAGCATGTGAGTGCCCATAGGAGGTTGGGATGGCTCAAACTAATGCATGAGAAAATCTTGTCATTTGGCTTGGTTAAAGGCCTATTAAAAATTTCATAGAGATATGGTCCTAACCCTATATTTCAACTTAAGATAGAGAGAATTGGTTAATTTATGAAAAAGGCTATCATTCATCATGTTGTCCTCACACTTATCAGATAAGGTCTTCCACCATTTAATGAAATCTTATGTAGTTTTAGTCCCAAGTTGTTTGAAATTGATAAAATGAGCTAAGTTATTCTCAAGGAGGTCATTAGTTTAAAAATCTTGCACTATAGCATTAACTAGATCTTAAAAATGTGTGATGAAATTAGACTTTAATTAATTATACCAATCTAAAGCATCTTCAAAAAGGGTTTTTGTTAATAGATTGGTAGAGGAAAAGGTGCTTAACTTGATCCAATATTTGTATAGATTTCTAAACATTTTTAAATGTAAGGTAGGATTATTTGACCCATTGGAACTAATGGTAGGGGCGTAACCTCGTATACATATCTTGGAAATTTGAGGTGTAAGATGTTCATTTTGAAGATGCTTAATTGTTTTGTTAATAAGAGGTGGTTGGGGAATGAGTTTTCCATTGGAATACCTAAAGGAGGATGGGAGGGAATTTTTATTTTACACTCCCCATGGAACTTATTGAGGTTAATTTTATTGGTGTATAATGTGTATCTGCATTTGCATCATTTGGTTGGATTTATTATCTTAGAAAGAGTTCATTTGGTTAAGAGTTTACAATAAAAGTTGATGGGTTTGAGTGGTGTTTTGATTAGTGTGCATGGCATGCAAAGAATTAGCATTGGTATGAGTGGCTTGGGTACTATTGTGAGTAGTGGCATATACAACATTGGTGGCTTAGGAAGCATTGACATAAAAGGAGGCACTAGTATCATGATTAACATGTGTTTCAAAAGATACAATAGTAGAAGGATTAGAAGAAAAAGAGGCACTAGAAACATGATTAACATTGGTAGTAAATGGTACATTATTTGAGTGATTAAGAAAGAGGGGTCTTGGAAAAGGCCCAATAGATGTTGAACGTGCCATGTTAGTAGAGATACTTGGCATAGAGGTAGAAAAAATGAAGGAAGAAGAGGTAATAGTATGGGAAGGAGCCAAAAGAGAAGGAAGAGGTTGAGAAACAAATAAGATATCACCCCCAAATCCATGTGAGAGTGTGGAATAAGGTGAATGAGGTTATTCTTATTGACCACTTATCATAAGGTTGTAAATAGTGAAAGGGTCTTTTCTTCAATGTTGAGGAAATTCATTATCAAAGAAAAGCATTTATAGAGTATACTTTAATTCAGGTTGATCTTCTAAGGATAAAAAAAAGGTTATGAACTAAAGAGGCATGAGTAGAAGTCCCTTAATTTGTAGTGCAAGTGACCACATGCACATTACTTTCATCTAAAGTGGAAGCCATAAGCTATTTATGAGGAAACCTATTGGGATTAGTAAAGTTCATCATATCTATTGAGTTCAAATCTATGTTGTCCTCAAAGAAGAAATTTATGATGAAAGAGAAAGGTTAAAAAGGATGATGATGATGATGCAAAGACAAAATAAAAAAAATAGGAGATATAGTTGAATTAATTGACTATGTTTTATAACCTAGGGAAGAAAATAGAAAAATAAGGACACACATTCATTCATGTTGACTATGTATTAAATACATGAAATATAAAGAAGCTGATAAGGATACATAGTAATGCAAATCAATTATGTACTACTGAAAAAAGAAATGAATAGGGGGATAAGAAGACATAGTTATGCAAGTTAACTGTGTACTATTGATAAGAAGGTCAAACACTCTGTAGGAGACTATATCGACTAAGATGACAATGTTTTGAAATAGGGAAAATTGTTGTATGATAATTTTGAAGTAAGAATGAAAGTAAACACACAAATAATAGATCAATGTGATTGATCCAATTTGGGCACATAGTATAAAACTTGCATCAATGTTGGCCAATACAAGTTTTGAAATACAACACATAATGATCAAAGAGTAAGTAATCAAATAAAAAGTAAATGTTAACTAATTGGTCACCCTAAGTGTTATTATATTATTAGAAAGTTCTATTTTAATGTGATAGGAGAGATGGATAAAATAAGAAACTAAAAATTAGTCTATGGTTGATTTTAGGATGTTTAGGTTGAAAGGGATTTGTATTGGCAATGGTACTAGGTTAGTATTGGGGCCTACCCCCTCACTTAATAATCCCACAATGATAATGGTGTTGGGTGATTAATAAAATAAATCATTAACCATGTATTTATACTTGGCCAAAAAACTAAGTCAACTTCCTCTTTGGTGATGAAATATAAGCAGGTAGACCTTGGGAGGACAAATGTTTAATGCCTTTTGAATGTTAAGTGGTTTAGTAGTGTGTGAAAAAGAATAAAATTGTGTAACTAAAGTAGTGATTTTTAAATCACATAATTATAATATGTGAGTTACTATAAACATGCAAACAACTCAAAAGGAAGTGTGAATTAATTACTAGCAAATAGATGTTAATTCCTTGATTGATAATAGTACAGAGTCAGTTCAGGTGACACTATATGCAAAAAATATAGAATAGAGTCAACTAGGTTACTAATATTTTATATAATAAAGGTATTTAATAACATAATTGAATAAGAATATTATGTCTCTTAGACACAAGTCAAACTATAGAACTAAGTTCACCAAATCAACCTAATTAGCTATAGGGTTGCAGTTTTGAAGACTGCTAACTTGTGAAAAATAGAACTGAAGGAAGAACTAAAATGATAAAGAGAGATGAAAAAGATACCTTTATGGGCTTGAAGATTATTTAACTTGAATCTTTTTATGTTTTATTAATTAATTTATTCTTTCAATTTTTTCAAATTGGGTCAACTAGTTTGACCAAGTTTTGCAAAACCCTGTGTGTTAAAGGAGAATAACAAATAGAGTTGACCTATTCAATAGTGTTTTTTGACCTGTATGTTGGTGGAAAAGAAATAGATAGATTCAACCTATTAAATAGTTTATTATAATTTATAAATAAATAAAAATACTATGTTGAACTGCTCGATTTAGTAACTTGTAATTGATGAAGACCTGCATAAACATAACAAAGTTATTTTGAAGTGACTATGTTAAAACTACACATAGAGAATTGGAACCATACCAAATGGTTATATATATTACTATAAATATAGCAACATATAAATGGAGACAAAAATGATGGCATGAAATAAAACTTTCAAAGGTTATATTCACTTTGGGTTCACCAAAATGTATGCAAAGGGAAATACAACTAATCTATAAATCAATCATAACTCATACAAGATAAATCCTACTTAAACTTTTGATTATTGATACATTAAATATTCAAGGTTGTGACCAAGATGGATCTATTATATCATGGAATTTCACCCTTGTGGGAGATTTTTTTAGGCTCTCTCACTCCCAACTACAAAATTGGAGCAACCTCAGGTTGTGGGTATCCTATAGTGAGGTTGAACCTCTAGGCTTTATAAAGAGGCTAGTTCCTCTTGGTGGATTACCTAAAACTAATATTGAAATGAAACTTCATAGGGAAAAGGTTTATAAGGGATATAAGGGCTCCTAAAAGGGCTAACTAGGTAATGTACCAAATTTAAATGACCACTCATCTATGCTTAAACCCACACTAGATCAGTCATGAGACAATTTGGACTTGCACTATTTCAAGATCAAGTAAACACATGTTGGAAGAGGTTCATGTAGAAAAATAATCTAGACCTAGAAAATCTTGAAAATACTTCAAAGAGTCAAACAAAAAGCTAATGGACTAGGAATACACTCACTCACAAATCCACCAAGCACAAGCATACTAAAGCACTAATGGAAGACAAGAAATAGGTAAATAAATCATCTCATTACATTCAAGAGGTAGTTCTTATAATATATTGATAGGGTATAGCCTATTTAAAGGAGCAAATTTTTTTAAATGTCTTAATGAGAAACTATCTCCCAACAAGATGACAAAATTCTAAAAAAATTGGGGCCTTTTACAATGACAAATCATGAGATATTTATAGAGAAAGGGGAGAGAGAGAGATAGGGCCGTGTGAGAAGATAAAAAGAGGGAAAAAGTCATTGAGTCATTGATGACTACTGACTACTACCATTTCCACTACCTTGACCATGAAATGCATTGCCCAGGATCACTAAAAAAACTTCTCAAATCCCTCTTGCATTAAAGTCTCTCTTTGGTGGATATTGAGGAGCCATGTTATAGGTAGCTGGATGTTTTCACTTGGCACGACTGAGTTGATCCCTGCATTAGAAATGACATGTTCCTTTCACATGTGTGTCTTACGTGTAGGATATTTACCATGTCATTAGAGTTGAAAGGAAAAATCCTCATCTTTTTCTATTGATTGGTCATCAAAATCCCACTAAGACCCTTTAAAAACTTGAATTTTTCTTATCCATTGATCTGCTAAGCCTGGACACCTATGAACCATTGGTATTTTACTAGTTGGATGCCCTTGTGCCACTTGTCCATGATCAATTAGCCCTTTAGATTTTATAACCATTTGAATTTAACATTCCTTAGCTTTTTTGTTTTTCTTGGCCCTTTTTTCCATGGACTATCTTCCCTCAACAATTTCCTCGAGCCTTTTCTCTGCCACTTTTCCAAAGTTATTTCTTCAGACTTTTTGCCTTGGCTTATCTTTTTGAGAACTCAAGAATCACTTCTAAGACCAAATTGGGATTTTGATGTCTCATTACTTATTTTGGTTTTCTAACTACTCACAACTTATGAAGTAATTAAATAGTGCTCCTTAGAGAACCCAAAATACACTTCCTAGACCATATCGAGCTTTCCAAGCCCCACTACTTACTTAATTTGGACTTATCATTATTGATTACTCATGAAGTGAAATAATTTATGCTACCCAAGAAAACCAAAGTTGTCTCCTATGGAAAACTTGAAGGATTTCAAATGAGATAACTTGAAGCCTTCTGTTTAAGACCATTTTAGGGCTTTAACACCTTGTTACTTACTACTTCAGAGCTTTTTAACTCTACAACTTATAAAAGCATTTAAGTCATGGGCTGATGAAAGTCTGAAGTCTTCTAAAGACTTTCCATTTCTTGCTTGAAAGTATATCTTCTCACACTTAGGAAAAAATTGGTATGTGGTCCAAAAAATGGCCAACATGATCTGCTAGACCTATCGAAGGGATATATTACCATAATAAAATCACTAGGGAGGGTTTCAAATCCTCTAGTCAAGTAAAACTATACAAAAACCCTAACTAGGTCCTATGTTTTCATATTCACTAGGTGTAAATGACAAAAGCAAAGTAAAATTCTAATCTAGTTCTCAAAAAATCTTGTGACACAAAATGGGGGTAATAAACATGAAAATTAAACATGCTTATAAGACATATACTCATGCCAATGTATATGAAATAATAATGCATGGGAGATAAGTACAAATGCATATATATCTACTCTTACAAAGGAAGAACAAAGTTAGGAATACTTACCTTTGAAAATAAACCAACTGAGCCTCAATATCTCTCTTGGCCAAGGTGATTTTAAAGAGGTTATTGTGGTATGTAAGGATGATAAAGATAAATTAGCTCTAGACTACACAACCTATCTATGCATCCAAAAGACTTCTCCATAAGATAAGATCCATATCTCCAAAGAAAGTATGAAACCCTAAGCTCTATTCCTCAATTATAATAGTGGATAAGTAGATGTGCAATATATATATCTTCTTCTCTTCTCTCTCTTATAAATGATGAAATGAATGTGTTTATATATATGAATCTAACCCTAGTCATTTATGAAAGTTTAGCTGACAGGGTTGGGCCAATCAACTCTATATTTTTATTAACAAAACCAAATTAGGTCTTGGTTTAGGTCAGCCAAGGGCTGACCTAGATGCTAAATGTTTTTTTTCAATTAGAGTACAGGTTCTATGGGGTTGACATTATATCATAAACTATTAAAAAGGAATTTAGGCTAGGGAAGGGATAATGAAGGTAGAAAATGAATAAAGGAGGGTGAAAAAGAGGAGGCAAAGCTTAGGGGAATGTTTTTAGGAGATGGTTGTGTAGATAGAAAGTGGTAGTAAAGGGAAAAAATCCTATGAAGTAGCAATGGTCTTCCCACCCCTTTCCCAGTGCACCCCATAAAGCATGCACTCAAAGAGATTGAGACTTGATAGGGTATTGTAAGAGAGAAAACATCATTAATTGATAAATTTTGAAAATATTATGTGTATACACACCCATCCACTTTCATCAAGCTAGTTATGCCTATCCACATGTTGTCAATATCAAGAGCAAATATCAATGGTCAAAGCCATCCAAATCATCCATCTTTTAAGGGGAGTTGCAACCCAATTGTCTATATGGTCTCTAGTATTACATGCAACTATATAAAATAATATATTGAGAGACATCTCAACATTGAGAGGGTTAATATTCTCCATTAGTAGGTGAAGGTATTGATTCTTAACCTCTTTGATAATCATAGGTATTCATTTCAAGTTTGTTTAACATTTAATTATGCTTTTTTTTTGTTTCTAAAATTTGTATTTTGATTAAAAAAATATTATTTTTATACATTTTTACACATCTAGTGGGACTTGTAATCTCCCAATACTTAGCATCATCTTACTTTTTAGGTATTTTAGGATTGTTTGGTTGTATTATAGGAGATAATTAGGTCAAATTCAAGTTAAATCTCTTATTTTTAGATTTTATTCTATGTTCCCAGATTCACATCATTTCCACTCTACAAATCAATGTTTCTACTTATTTTTTCAATGTTTAAGATTATATTTATCTATCAATTATATGTCTACTTATATCACAAACTCCATTCCATTTATACCCTTAACATCATTTTCACTCTGTAGAAAAACATTTATGATTATCTGTTAAGTGTTTAAGCTTTTGTTTGTTTATTAGTGTTTTGTTTGATTCTATCACAAATGTCACCCCATTTTTATCCCATACTCCATATGTATACATATAATATTTATAAATTTTATCAAATACTAATGCTTTACATCTTGTAGGAACCCATCGAGATTGAATATCTCTGAGTGCACACCCTAAGGGGTGCATCGAGAAAGGGGTGGGTAGACCTTTGGTGCTTCAAATGATTATCATCCTTTATTTCCACATTATTGCCATTCTAAAAAGATACTAAAACAATTCCCTAAGCTATTACTCCTCCCTTACACACTCCTTAAGTCTTTTCCCTCTTTCATCCCTCTTTTCCTCACCTTAAATCACTTTTTTATAGTTGGTTGTACTAGGTTGACTGGGTTAACCCTATATAGTTTTCAGCCTTTGACTACTATATAGGGTTGACTAGGTCAACCCTATACTATTTCATGAGATTTTCACTTGAGAGTTATATTATCCCTTTGGCTAACCTAGCTCATTACCTAATGAATAATTGACCAAAAACATAAAGGATCGACTGGGTCAACCCCATATAGTTGACATATTTGGAAGGATTTAGGGTGAGATCTACCTATAAATTTAAGATCCTTTTGTCATTATTTATATATAATCAAGATTTATTATTTACTCAGGCTTATTTACAATCTGCTCTTCCACCATTCTACTTGAGGAGTCTTAGCTTAGGGTTTTTACTCTGAGAATCTAGTCTTGTGGATAAGTCTTGGATTCTTTGGCCCTTCTTAGTGATCCTTACAAACCACAACAACCTCTTGTGAAGCCCCTTTGTCCAAGGGAGAGATTGAGTCTCAATGGGTTCACATTTAGGTAAGTATATTCTAGCTTTGTTCTCCTCTATTTAGTAGATAGAAGTAGCATAAGTATTGGCTCAAATAATATTACTCTTCATATTCCATGTATTAGAGTCTTATTCATACTTAGATTAATTGAGATTCTCCTTTACATGTTTTGATTGCTTTAATAACCCCACATATTATGCCACAAGCTTTATTGAGCACTAGATTATATTTACTTTATTGTTTATTAGACATAAGTGAAATATTAAACCTAGGACCCCCTTAGGGTTATTGTATGATTTTATTATTATAGAGGATTTGGAACCCTCCTTAGCATGGTGTATTGTGATAAGTTATCCCTTAATCAAGTCTAGCGGATCCCCATCTTGGTCATGCTCCTACTTAACAAATGTATACCCAATAAGAATTGTAGGTATGCTATATCTTATTCGAGCCATGATTAATTTATAGTCATGATGCATTTATGATTGCATAAATTTTGGTGAACCCAATGTGAACTAACCCTTTCAGGATTTATTCACTTATTTCATTCTTTGCATCATTATTTTTTTCATATATTTGCCATACTAGTTGACTACATCAACCCAACTCTAATTTCTATGTGCAAGTTTTTAGGTAAAACCTACTAGATCAACCCAGTCAAACTAGTACAAGTTTTCATCTTTACAAAATTCTAGTAAAGACTACTAGATCAATCTAGTTGACCCAATACAGTTTCTAGACTTTCAAATATCCTATTTAGCATACTAGGTTAACCTAGTTAACCCTATACATGTTTTTAGCTTTCTAGACTTACAGTCCAGACTATTAGATCGACCTAGTTGACCCAATATAGTTTATAAACTTTTAGATATCTTATTTAACATACTAGGTTGACCCAGTCAACCCTATATGATATAGGAACTCAACAACAATTTTATACAGAGCTTGATTGACCTAATTAACCTAATTAGTAGGTTTTACAAAATTACACAAGATTCTCTAACCACAATCTTCCTTCTCTACATCTTTTATCCACCAAGGTTCATTTCTTATCCTTCTATCTCTTTCTTTATAGTATTTCCTTTCACATTTTATAGTCTTCAAAACTACCCTTGTACAGTTGACTAGATTGACCCTATTAACCCACTTATATATTTTATGTGCTATTTGGATAACTAGGTTGACTTTATTAACCTATTCATTTTTAGACCTTACTTATGTAATATAGGATCGACCCCATAGACCCTATTTTTTATTCTATGCATACACTATCAATTGTATTGACATTATACCTTGTTTCAAAGCTAGAAATAACCTTTATATGCTAGTAATTAGCTCACACTTTCATTTTTTATTGCTTGCATGCTTATAATAGATCACATAGATTAATTAGGTGGTTTTTTATTAATCATTTAGTTTCACAATTTTTGATTTTATGCACACATGACCAAATCACAAAATCTAAACATACATTTTAACATTTGACTACCCAAGGCCAACCTACTTGGATTCATCACCAAGGGGGAAGATGACTTGATGTTCTAGTCAAGTATAAGGCATGGTTAATGGTATTTTGGCTAAGCACCCAACACTCTTATCACTATGGTGTGTGAAGTGAGGGGGTAGGCCCCAATACCAAGTTTGTATCATTATCATTACAGACCCCTTTCAGTCCAAACTACCTAAAACTATCCTTAGATTGATTTTTAGTTCCTTACTTATGTCCAACTTCCCATCATATTTAAAAATATATCTTAATAATCTTATAAATATTTAGGTTAAACATGTAGTTAGCTCTTTACTTTCTAAGTTGATTGCTTGATCTTTGATCAATTGTATTTTGTATTGTAAAAACTTGCATTATCCAGTATTGGTGCAAGGTTTTGTGTTGTGTGCCTCTATTAGATTAGCTAATGTTAATCCAATCTATTATTTGTTACCCTTTTATTATTTCTTTTAAAATTACTTGAAAAAATTTATCTTTTTTAATTTCATATTTTGTTATAGGCTTTCTTATCTTTCCCATCTACTGTACTAGGTCAACCCAGTCGACCCTGTACATTTTTACAACTTCTATCAACCCAATTGGCCCTATAATATATACAAAACCTATACTATCTTTTCAGACCTTGTTTGTTGTGCTAGTTTACCTAGTAAATCGTATGCTATTTACAAACCTTGTTCTTTATACTAAGTTGACCTAGGCGACCTTGTACTATTTTTTGCTTTCCCTATTTGTTAATCTAATTCTCTATCTTTCCATATTTTGCATTATGTTCATTTATCTTTAGTCATAATGAAATATCCTATTAGAATCTTCTTGGATACTCTAAATCTATTTAGATACTATAAGGGATGTTCATTTCTTCCTCTTTTTTCCTCCCAAGATAACCATCACTCTTGAGGTTCTTACATATCTTCTTATCTTGATTAAGGATCTTTGTAGCTCACTTAGAGAATATAAAGATATAAATATGTAGATCTTTGGATCATATATTTTAATCATTTGCAATTTCTTCAACACCTCATTCAAAGACTCAACAACATTTCTTATGATCAAACACTGTTAAGTATTCTTTGGAGAATTCACATCTTCATAGCTCATTTGAAGCATCTTCAAAGCTACATACATTATTTTTAGAGCATATAATTTATTATTTAGATCTCACTCATTTCATCATAATATCTTCACATGCCTTCTCACAAGGTCTAGACAAAGCTTTGAAATTTACTAGACACTTGACATACTGACCTGTACTCACTCATGCTGATTCTCAATGATATCACTCAAGCTAATATCAGAACATTCTTCAAATAGAACTTTCTCATTACTAATTTCATACAACAACAACTCACTTTGTTATCAATAAAACTCATCATACACATACCTCAAAGCTTATGTGATCATGCAACTTCATAGGAACCTTTGATATTAATGACATTAGATTGAAGTTAGTGACAACACTTATTCCATCAAATCAACAAGTAGTGACAATGCTCAATAATCTCCTCCTTAATAATTGACAATGTTCAACACTTTGGCCATTTTTTTTAGTGCAATGGTAATAATTTATCCTCATGAAGTGACTCTCAATGTATCCTAGTGATAGGATAGTGCAACTATGGAAATGGCAGAATCCTTTGTAGTTAGTGCCTTCATGACTATGTTCACTATTTATGACTGGGATTAGTATATATGAGAGCATATAATTAAACACACCATTGAATAGTTACAACTTTAATTATTATTACAAATTTTAAAAGTTTTAAAATTCACTTTCTTGTTACACCCATTTTCATTTTTATTTTACACCTTTGCATGCCACTTAATAAATTTGGATTCTCTACTCCTCTAAGGCATAGTTCGAGATTAAGTGGAACTCCTATTGATAATATTAAAATTCCTTTGATCTCTTATAAAATGGATAACATATATATTATTGATCAATATAATGATGAACCTCTTCAAAACTATTTCCACATTGAATATGATATTAGCAATGAACATTATTATCAAGACAATGAAACTATCTGTAATAATCAAGATAATCTTAAAAGCTCTGATACACTTAATCTAAATAAACATAATGGAGTAGATCCTAAGCAATATAAGTAATTTTATGATTTCCATCAAGGGATTCAACAATGTCCCAATAAGTGGATAAATTGTTCTAATTAATCCTAGCATCTAAGACTACATGCTAAGAAAATATTGTCTCATATAGAAGTCAACAACAATAAGTTCCTTTAAAACATGTTACTCATATTCTAGTTACTACTATTGTTTCTATTCCTACCTCAACTCCTAAAATTAAATATGTGCCAACATATTTAGGTATGGAGACATCACATTGTTTTCAAAGAAATAACATGCCTATTTAAACAGTGGCATAACGCACACCTCCATTGATTACTACACAAGGTCCACTTCCAATATCACCTAATTCATCCTCTCTAGAGAAATATTTTATATCCTTACATGATAAAGCATTGAAATTATATCAATGTTTATCTATAACTACAATTAATTGGATTATTATACTTTGATTCAGATTTATTTTTAATTTGAGATTGCCTCTTACCTAGTATTAACAAGATTTGTAGCACATAAACTACCACTTTATGAAATTAAAGGTGATCACGAATAATATCTTCATTCATTCCATGTAACATGCTTAGACTATGAAGCCTAAAATATTATGTTCATGATTGTTATATGATATCCCTCTTCAATTAGTTCAAGAATTCAACCCAATGATAGATAAATTCATAGCACACTTCTCAATAAACATTGGTAAAAAGTTGTCTTGTGTACAAATTTCAAAACTTAAGCAAGGGTTAAATGAATAAATAAGCTAATATGTTATACAAAATAAAAGCATGTAATAAAATATGAAAAATTATATGATAGGTAATGAATTATAAGATATTTTCACTCACATTTTTCTATCACCATGCCATAAATCAATCTTGTTTAATAAATTCAATTCTTTTGATAAACTACATTGTATGGTCATAGAAAGGGAAGTCAAGGTCATAACATTGAAAAAGATCAAATATGAACCAATTACTCTATATACATTAAATATCAAGTTTCAAAGAAATAAAAATTACAAGATCAAATCTAATGAAAGTAAGAATGAAGAAAAAGTAATAGTTAAGGTAGTATCACAACCATCAATCAAGCTTCAATTGACATATCCACTAAGGAGGCAATTTACAAGGTTACCACAAAATCATATCTTGTTATGAAAGTTAATTAATTTTAATATTATATCTCTAACTCCTCAAATTGAGCTTGATTTGACCTAGCCTCAACCTAAGGGATTTTATGGTAATGCATATTGTGACTACCATAGATGTATTGGGCATTATATGAAAACATGTTATAGGCAAAGGCATAAGATACATGATCTTATTGACAATAATACTATTGAGCTAAGCACACCCCTAGAGGAAGAAAGACCATAATAAAATGGAAATGTAAAGACCAAAATCTTTAATAATCCTTTCCCAAACCATGGTTTACTAGAAAATCAAACAATTAAAAAGTTCATCATGCATAAAATGTGTATCCTCTTCCAAAGACATATGAGCATCCAATAGATAAAATGATTCGAAAATCCATAGGCACATTATCACAACATCCACTTATCACATTTTATGATAATAAAATTTATGATGATGTTTCAAATATGAATTTTATCTTTATTCAAGAATACATTAACAACCAACCTATACATAGTGTCATGATTGAAAATAGATCAAATGAAAATGTGTGTACAATAATGCTCCTTCATAGTCTTGGATACATAGAGAAATATTTACAAGATACATCAATAATAGGTTGATAATTTTATGGGAACACACATGATACTATGGTAAATATCATGATACCTCTCCAAGTTAGTCTAGCAAAGGTTTTAACTCCATTTATAGTCTTATTAAGCACATCGATCTTCAATATTTTATTAGAACACTCTTGGATACAAATAATTCACATAGTACTATATATAGTGCATACATGCCTCAAATATATAAATTGGTCAAAGTTGAAGTCATTTAATATGAGTACCCTCTACATTTAGTGTATATACTCCCTCGTCCACCCCCACCATCATTGGTTATGGAACCTACTCAAGGGCACCATAAAATGATAATTATGGCACATAATCCAAAGTGAAGTAAAAAATAATCATTTCACCCATGCAAGATTATAATGAAACATGAATTGATCCACATATAAAAAATATTTATATACAACCAATTCTATAAAAAATCATACATTCATAAGCAACAAGCTTCATATCAAAGAGTTACTTATTGTTCAAAAATGTCTAAATCTCCTATGATACATCCTTAAGTAGTACCTTAGATAGTTTAACATGTTATATGTTGAACACAAGTATTTATAAAATGTATTTAACTAAGTAATACACATTATATAATTACACATGATAATATATTCTCTAAGTAGTGATCAATATAGTTACATTAAAACACTTGATGCCTTTTTAGATTCAGTTACACTCACACGTATAACTTTTCACTAACAAAAATTCATATTTGACATATATTATCTAAAGACACACTAAGGTCCTCCAATTTATGGGATTATAGGCTAGTATTTATTTTAAAAAAATAAAAAAAATCAAACAAAATAATCAAATATTAAAAAAATACAAAGACTCTCAAAATATTAAAAAAAAAATAAATCAGGACTTGAGCATGACTTGAGTTACTAGTTTACTTCTTTGCATATGTTATTTATTACATACTTTGGTAGATAAAATATTATTTTTTTATACACACATGCATTTCATAAGGTATATATTAGGACATACACTACACTTTCATTCTTATATGTTAGACTCCCTTCTACCCAGTGACCAATCTTCTCTTGGCTATGACCTCAAATGCAATGTTCGGGCTACATATCTTATAAGTGTATTTATAACAACTCATATTTTAAATTTTTATACAAGTATATGATAATTTTATATTATATAAAATTCATATATGGATAAAATAAACTATTTTTCAATTCTTATATGCCCCTTTAATGTTGTTAAATTTCTTGCATAATAGGCTATATATTTCTTTATTATTGTGTATGGCCCTAGGCACTTGTGTGAATTTTTTTTGAACATAATGGTGAGATATTTTATTCATATGTGTGAAATTTTAACATGTCCATTTATTATGTCACTTGGAACTATGTGTGTGTTCTTAAGTTGTGTGACATTTGAATATGTCTTTGTATGCGGCCCTTGGCCTTATTGTATGATATTGTATGACATTATTGTTAGAATTTTGGCCTC
Organism: Torreya grandis; assembly: GCA_037957365.1. Classification (NCBI taxonomy): domain Eukaryota; kingdom Viridiplantae; phylum Streptophyta; class Pinopsida; order Cupressales; family Taxaceae; genus Torreya; species Torreya grandis. The sequence goes on along the minus strand of JARHVA010000910.1, from coordinate 816,496 downwards.
ACAAGCCAAAATGTCAACCCATATAATTAAAATATTTGATGACCATTTCCTTAGATTGATTTTATATTCCCCATAGTGTCCTTTTTTTAAATAAAAAATGACTAACTTAAACACTAGAAGAACCAGACCATCATTAAAATGTCATGTAGGAACAATTTGGTAAAAAGTGACATGAGTGGGGACATAAAGTTCAAACATCATAAATTAACCATTTTGATTCAAATATTCTCAAGTCTAAATGTATTACTAACAAGTGTCAATATCATGGAAACCTAGATTAGATCTAACGGTGACCAGTGATCAATGAGGTCAATAGGCCCAAATAAATCAATGGAGTGCATTTAATCATGCAAATGAAAATTCAATGGTGAGCTCACAGTAAAAAATTTAGAAGATATTGAGATTAAGTGAAGGGTTGATAGGTGGTAGGATCATAGTGAATTAAAATATCAATGACATGTATTCACCAAGCTTATTATATCAATGGCATGCGGGCAATAACTCAATTCAGTGGGTCCTAAAGATCCAATAAAGTATGTTTAATCTTACATCCAAAGATCAATGGAGATCTCATAGTCAAAAGTAATAGGATCCTAAGATTGAGTGAGGGAATAATAAGTGTCATGATTGTAGCACAAGCTAAAATATCAACGGTGAGTGTTTGATCTTATTGATAAAGATTAATGGCATGCTTTGAGACATGTAGATAAGATCAACAATGCATAGGATAAAGAGCCCTGATCGAATACAAGGCCACCACATGGTGAAAGCATAAGAACCAAATAATATTGATTGTGGGGCCCATGGAATTAATGGGAATCTGACAATTGGCACAATATAAAGAGCCTAGATCAAGATTGATGATTGATATCAAAAGTTGAAGCCAAAAGACTTCAAATAAAGGTTGAATATGGTTTAGGTTAAACCAAGAGAAAATGTTTCAAAGGGATATATTTCCATTAGAGCTCAGTAAAATACCATCAAGTAGATACAACCATACAATCAATATCGTTAATAATGAGGCTCTATTTCCATTAAATCTCAAATGCAGGATAGTTTTGTTTAAACCTAATATAGTCTATAACAAAGCTATGTAATTTGTGGATCTTCATCGATATAATGACTATATGAAAACCAATAAATTAGATTGGTTTTCAATCTATAGTAAAGACCTATGATTAAATATTACAATAAGGTGGTAGACACATGATTATGGAGAGGTATCTCATTATTCATCACAATCTTAGCTTCAACAAGCATGTACCTATAACTACTCAAAGTAGACATAATCATGGCTCTATCAGGTGCATAAATATGAGGATTTTATCCATAAAGTGAAGGGAATTAATGCAAAAGATATCAAGAAGGATTCATGTGGTAGGGTGGTTGATTCTTGTAGTGGTTTTGACCTTCATGATCCATCTTTCCATTCTAGGAAAAGACATAGGGCATTAATGCAGGGAAGGGATCGATGAAGTTAAGTGGCTATTGTGATTAATTCTAGAAGTAATATTAGTCTTGATAATTATCACCCCTTATCCACTATCCCACATGTCCCTTCCCCTCTCTTTCATCATATTCTTCTATAAATTCAAGCTTTGAGCTCTTGATTTTGATCCCTCTCTAGGGTATGACTAGACTTTGCCAAGATTGAGATTTGTAACCACTTGAGATAAATAGATGACTATTTCAGATTTCATTGTTCTATTATAGTATGTTAATTTTAGTTTGATTTACATATGTGATAGAAATCTCTCCCTTGTCAAGTCTTGATCTCATCTTGTTGGTAGTTTGTCATGTTATATAGGTCATTCCTAGTGTTTGATGTCATTTGGTTGAAGCCAATAGTGGATAAATTAATTGGTTAGTGCCTTTAATAAGTCTTATTCCATCACTTCCCTCAAGCTTTTATTAATTTATGAAACCTTTACATGAAACATTGATGTATTAGATACTTAGGAGTTGTAGATCTAGTCATTTGTTCTATCTCATTAGTGTTTTATAAGCTCAAGTAAGAGTGGATGAAAAGTCATTCTAGGTGTATCACTAACAATAGCTTAGGGTTTCCATTTTAATTTATTTCTTCCCATTTTCACCCCAGTAATGAGTAGGTTTTATTGTTAATGAGCTAAGTGATACATTACAAGAGCTAGCCTCATAAAAAATCCTAGAGGTCTGACCCAAGATTAGGTGACCCACAGCCTACGGTCATTATCATGTTGGACTAGGTTTGATAAAGAGGACATAAACAATCCTTTGCTTAGCTAGGGTGAAACCTAAGTCTCTAATAGTTTTTGGCATGCCTAGTGGGACATATTTAAAGTGCCCAAAAGCATTCTCTGAAGACATTAGAGCACATTTAGAATCTGAAGACATTAACAACATCATTGATAGTCATCTTGGGAAAGGTATAACATATTTAAAGGTTTGAAATTAGTATCAAGTTTAGAGATACCCGTGGTTTCATGGTTATATAGGTAAGAATGTTTTTAGTCATGGTTTTGATTTGATACACATATTGCATAAGGAGCCATGATAGCCTATGAGGTAGGTTTCTACCCTCCAACCCCATATCCACCTTATCATATCCCATATGACCCATATACTGATCCTCACCAACCATATAATCCATATCCTACACAATACCAAGATCATCCACCATACTTTGAGCCTCCCCCATCTTCATGGCAACCTCTTGATCCTCATAATTAGTCCTATTATCAACCTAATACCCTTTATAATCCACCTACACCAAACACTAATTATCTACACTTAGAGATTGAGATATTAAGAAAAGAAAGAGATAATTTTTAGGAGAGTTTTAGACAACAAAAAAGGGTTCAATGCAAAGCTCTTATTCCTCATCAAAATAATCCTGAAAACCAACCACATTAATTAAATTTGTTACCCCATCTCTTTTTCTTTCCCCCTAGTCATAGGAGATTTCTTGGTCCATAATTGTTTAATTAATGAGAAGGAAAATCTTTCAATTATTCCTAAATCAGTGGAAAACACCTTGAATCTAAGGTATGAACCTAGTTCTAACTTTGAGTTTCAATGAAATGAGTCTCCCATGAAAGTATTTGGCAATTTTAGAAATCTTCAACTCACTTTCCATGCCTACCCCAAAATTTTAGTTGTGCAAGACCTTATTGTAGTAGATTTGTTGCCTCATTTTGTATTATTTTTGGGTAATGAATTCATGAATAGGGTTTGAGGGTACTTTTTCAAATAATTATCTCATATAGTGTGAAAAATTGAACATGGTGTGGAGGTGAAAATTAAGTTTGAGTCACTCTCTAAGTTCCACATTCTATCACTTCCTCTAATCACCCCAAAGGTAGACTACCTTCACCTTCCTACCCCAAGGTAATCCACTTGTGTTAAAGATATTATACCTACAAAAGATCTTACCTTCATCATGACCACCATTTAAAAGGAGTATAAGGAAGGAAAAGTAGGTAGAAAATCTATTATTAGTCCTTCATATGTTATTACTCAAGTACTTGCTACCCCTCTTCACATCCCCCCTCAATCCCAAGAACTTATTAAGAAACCATTCAAAATACCTATTTGTAAAGATAACCTTGGAATAATAAAGTATCCTAATGATATATACTACAAACCCACCCTCTCCCCTCTTGAAAAAAATCCAAGTACACAAAAATCAAAATTGGATCATTCAAGTATGGTGGGCAAACTATAAAAGTTGGTAAAGGAGGGGGCATCCATTCAAGAGATGGATAGTGATACAATTGTAGTTGAGTGTCAATAGCACCTTGTAGATGACACTTCTAATGTCTATGAAGAAGAGTTTAAAATTGGGACTCTTATGCACTCCATTAGATGAGAAGGAAAGCATGATCAAAGCTTGGATGATAAAAGGAAATTACAATGTCATAATGATAGAACTAAGGAAAATGAAAGATAAGCTAATATTTTAATAAGAGACAAATTATATGGTAGAATCCATGATGATTCTATTGATATTTAAGTCAATAATCCATTAAAAAACTAGTGGTAGCACTTGTGTTTGGAGTTCTTGAATGAAATGGAACAACTTGGCAAGGTAGATTTGAGTGATATAGTTGAACAACATACTAATAATTAAAAGGAGGAAATAAATACAAATAAAGGAGTTAAAAGGAAAGATGAGTTGGACCTTCATTAGATTGAGTACCTCTTTCTATTAATGAAGAGGATGAGAAAACTTTAGTTAATCAAGAACCTTATAATGATCCTGCTAAAGTGAAGGAGGTGATAATCAACTTGATGACTTGAAGATAGAAGGAAGATGTTAAAATGAACCTTTTGATTTGTTCATTAACCAAGATGAGATGTCCTTTTGGGAGGACTTAGAATAATTTTGATTGAATTTAGATACCTCACCTCTTCACCAATTAAATCTTGAAAAGAAGGAACTTGTCAAGAATGCTTTGATAGTTGATCATCTTGAACCCAAAGAGTAGAACTAGTTATAGTTCCTTACTGAAGAGGAGATGAGGTTAGTGATGCAAGATAGAAATATTTGGGAGGAGTATGATTAGATTCTCAACACTCATACTTAACCCATGCACATAGGGATGAACCCATATGGTCATTTCACTTTTCTAGGTAATTAGGAGAGTGTTAGTTGTAGGAGGAAGTTATCACCTATTGATCTAAGTCTAATTGCACACAAATCATCATATGATAGATCCATATCAGGGTGCCAAAATGATCATAGAACATTCCCATTTGACCTTGGGGGAATGAAGTCAAAGTCAGGTTAGTTTTATAGTAGTTAGTTAGTTTGTCCAAATAAGTGCTTTGCATAAGTTTGTAGGTTATGACTTGTTGTTTAGTTCTTTCCTTTGTTTATCCTTAGTTGTTAGGTGTGTTGTTTAATATTAGGTTGTTGATTTATTGTGCCTATGTGTGTCTTGTTTTTGATGCAAGTATCTGAGGTGTCAATATTATAATTCAATCCAGAGTGTCATCATCTTGTGCTTCTTTATTGAGTCACCTTATCATAAACAAGTCTGGATTCCATGACAACCAGGCTGGTTAAGCCATTAGAGTCACCAAAAATGTTAAAAATTTGGCCTCACAAGCCAAAATGTCAAACCCTATCATTCAAATCTTTGATTACTATTTCCCTAGTTTGATTTTATATGCCGCATACTATCCTTATTTTAAAGAAAAAATTACTAACTTAAACACTAAAAGAACCAAACCATCATTGAAACATCATGTAAGAATAATTATAGTAGAAGGTGATGTGTACAGGGACATCAAGTTTAAGCATCATAAAATAACCATTTTGACTCAAATATTCTTGAGTCTAAATGTGTTGTTGATAACTGTAAATATCATGGAAACCTAGAGTATATCTAATAGTGAGTGGAAATAAATCAGGTTAGTAGGCCTAAGAAAATCAATGGAACATGTTTAATTATGCAAAGGTAAATCTAACAGTGAGCTCATAGTCAAAAATTTAGAATATCTTGAGATTAAGTGAAAGGATGATAGGTGGTAGGATCACAGTGACTTAAAAGATCAATATAATGCATTCACCAAGCTTATCAGATCAATGGCATACAAGAAACAACTTGATTTAGTGGGTCCCAAAGATACAATAGAGTATGTTTAATTGTTCATCCAAAGATCAATGATGATCTCATAGTCAAAAGTTAGAGGATCCTAAGATTGAGTGAGGGACTAAAAAGTGTCATGATCATAGTAAGATAAAGGATTAATGGTGCATGTTTGATCTTATTGATAAAGATCAATGGCACATACTGAGTCATGCATATAAGATCAATGGTGCTTATGATAAGGAGCCCAAATCAAATACAAGGCCACCACATGGAAAAATTATAAGAACAAACCAAGACTAATTATGGGCCCACATAATGAATGCAAGATGATAATTGACATAGCATGAGGAGCCTAGATTGAGATTGATGGTCAATATCAAAAGTCAAAACCAGGAGACTTCAAGTAGAGGTCGAATATGGTTCAGGTTGAACCAAGATAAAATGTTTCAAAAGGATATATTGCCATTAGAAATTGATCAAATACTGTTCAACATGCATAGCCATATAATCAAGATTACTAATAATAAGGCTCTATTGCCATTAAATCTTAGATGCATGATAGGTTTGTTTAAACCTAATATGGTTTAGAACAAAGCTATGTGATCTTTGGATCTTCATTGATATAATGACTATATGAAAACTAATAAATTGGATTGGTTTTCAATCTATAGTAAAGACCTATGCTTAAATATTGCAATAAGGTGGTAGGCATATTATTGTAGAGAGGTGTCTCATTTTTTGACACAATATTAGCTTTGACAAGTAGGTACCTATAGCCTCTCAAATTAGACTTAATCATGACTCTATCAGGTGCATAAATATGAGGATTTTTTGCTTATAGTGAAGGGCATTAATGTAGAGGAGTCAAGAAGGATTCATGCAGTAAGGGTGGTTGCTTCCTATAGTAGCCTTGACCTTCATGATCCATCCTTCCACACCAAAAAAAGACAAGAGGCATTAATATAGGGAAGGGCTTAATGAAGCTATAAGAAACTATTATGAATTTTTGGTGTGGTAATCTTGGTCTTGATCATTAAGACCCCTTCTCCACTCTCCCATACATCCCTTCCCCTTTCTCATCCCATTTGGCTATAAATTCAAGTTGTGAGCTCTTAATTTTGATCCCTCTCTAGGGCATGACTAGACTCTACCAAGATTTATATTTTAACCTCTTGAGATAAATAGATGATCATTTCATATTTCATTATTTTGGTATATTGTGTTAATATCAGTTTTATTTACATACGTGGTAGAAATTTATCCCTTGTCAAGTCCCGATCTCATCTAGTTACTAGTTTATCATGTTATGAAGGTCATGTTTAGTGTTTAATGTCAATTTATTGAAGATGATAATGGATATATTAACTATTTATTGCCTTGAATCAGGCCTATTCCATTAGTTCCCTCAAGATTTGATCAATTGGTGAAACCTATGCATGAAATATTGATGCATAACAAATATTTGGAGTTGTAGATTCAGTCTTTTGCTTATCTTATCAATGTTTAGAAGCTCAAATAGAGTGGATGAACAATAAATTTATTTGTATCACCAATGGTAGCTTAGATTTTCCTTTCATTTATATTTCTCTCTCTTTTCACCTCAACAATTAGTAGGTTTTAGTAGAAATGAGCTAAGTGATACATCATAGGATCTAGCCTCATTAAAAATCCTAGAGGTTTGACCCAAGATTAGGTGACCCATAGCCTAGGGTCATCCCCATGTTAGACTACATTTGAGTAGAGGACTTGAACAATCCTTTACTAAGATAGGGTACAATCTAAGTCTCCAAAAATTGTGTGTTGTTATTGTGTACACACTAATCTTGATTAGTGGGTTCCATGATTTATATCATGAAATTTTAGGACATAGTCTTTTTTAGATATGCTTACTTTATTTCATGATTCATTTTTAAATATATCTAGACATGACACTAATATTCCTCATATTCAGTATGTTATATATATGCTTGAAATGATAATTACATTTTTGTGATGACATACTCTCCACATGACTATATGATTTTATCTTTATCACATGATATAGTTAAACATTATTTTGAGATGAGTGACTTGTAGGATAAATCCCTCATCTCAAAGTGAGGGCATAAAAATAGGATTTTCTTAGATATCAAAACATCCATGAAAAGATTTGGGATATAGTAAAAATTAAAAGACATAGAATATAGGTTTCAAAAACTACAGAGCATAGGTTTTCAAAGATTAAAATTAATGCAAAAAAAAATTCTATAATAGACTATAGGTTTCCATGATTCATATTATTTTAGAAATCAAACATACATTAGATATTATCACATCAATAAAAATTATTGGGACATATGACATGCATATGCACTTATTTTTCAAGGCCTAATAAGGATATAATAATACATAATTAAATGCATTGTATGAGAATATGAAAATTAGTTAAAATATCAAAGTTAAAGATTACAAATACAACTAAAATTGAGCATAAATTCATGGGGGCATGAAAATAATTCATGTTCATGCTTGGTAAAAGTTCAAATTTGAAAATTAAAAGTTTAAATTGTAAAAAGTTTAAAGTTCAAAGTTGAAAATATCAAAGTTTAAAGTTGAAAAATTCAAAGTTCAAAGTTGTAAAATTCAAGCCTCAAAGTTAAAATTTTAAAACTTCAAAGTTAAAAGTTCAAATTTAGAAAATTCAAAGGAATAAATATTCATTTAAATTCAATTATATGATAAATGTGGTCATGATGGGAGGATCAATATATCCTTCATTCTCTTTGATCATGTCAAATAAAAGTCTAAATCTAACATAATGGTGTGATTCAAATATATGTAGGTAATGTACGTTGATGTTTATCAATGCTCAATAACCATGGCATTAATTTTAGTGAATTTATTATGTGGTTCCACATTTTATCTAAATGATATACACTCAAGTCTAGTGACACTTAATGGCCTTGCCATCACTTTTATCAAACTCATCGTGGTTTCACCCTTTTGGATTATTACATGGGGTAATATTTCCTATTCATGAGGTTTGGAGTAATTAATCTTTCCAACTCAATATCTTGATTATTTATTCAAATTAAGACTTGATAACTCTCAATTCACCATTGGTTGAAAATATCTAACTATTTCAATAAGGGGTAAAATTTATCCATTCTCTCTTATAGGTTATATTTAAATTTGGTTTCACCTACACATAAGTGTACTCTTTTTCTCTCTTTTAAAAAATTTTCAATTTTAAAAGTCAAATATTTTTTAAATTTTTAATGAACAAAAATTACTACTTCATGAGTTATTGTAGGGTTTGCTCAATATGAATGCCTTACACAATTTAAGTATCTACTCAAAATACAAAGTGTTTTGTATGCACTTGGGTTCAATTATTTATCCCTTACTCTAGTTATTTCATTACTAAAATGGAGAGAGGGTGTGTATGAATGTAGACACAAAAATATGGTCATAAGTACATAACTATGTTGTTTATTATCACACCTTAAACCACGTGAATTATACATAATTACATGATTATTATTCATCATTCCTATAATCCATTTAAATACATGTTCTCTTAGACCTTTTTATTTTGTCACTATGATAATGAAATTCTAATGAAAAATTATCAAATTGTCTAAAATCACCTTCAAACTATCTCTAATAAAGAATAATTGTCCCTAATCCTTATAGATAAATTTATGCTAGTCAAAAAAGAACACAATGCTCTTATGTACATTTCACTTTCCACATCCCATGCCAAATCATAAATACTTTCCGCCTTGAACTGCCATGATTGGATTATGGAAAGTAGGGATAAAAATTTTGGGTGGAGTATGTATAGGTAAAGCTCTGGTGACAACAGAAAAAGAAGCTCTACCTTGTATGGGTGACCTGGTATGGGTAGGAGGAACACTCCTGGATCATTAAACTTGAAGTTATGGAGGAAACAAATTGAAATTTCCTTAATTATTTTGGGTCTTCACATGTTTCACATGGTTGGATAAGGGAAATTATCAAAAGGTTAGTCTATGTATGCACATCAATTGTCATTAATTTTATTAACTTGGCACTATATATTGAGCACTTATACACTTTTGCACATTGAGAAAATGTTCCCTTTTCTCTCTAAGTTCAATATCATTCACAAGGAGTATCCATAATCTAAGTCAAGAACCCTATACATAAATTTAGAAGATATCATTGTCAAGTATCAAATCCATTATATAGCTACATAAATATAGTCAAAGGAGAATAGTTACACAACCACTCTATGTGGGAGAACTACATGGGACTAATTTACCTCCTTAGATTAATAGATACATAGGTAGTGATCAATAATCAAGAGGGTGATTGAGGTCATATCATCACATTACACTCCCCTTTTTTTGTGAGTTTTCAATCTATTAAACTACCCTTAGGTTTTTAGAGATAAGAGAAGAAACACAATGTTTTTTTTCTATTATCGTTTAGAGTGTGATATCTCAAATTGATTAATATACAAAGGTGTAATAGGTGTAATGATTAACTTTTAATCATATTAAATAGGAAAAAGTATTTAATAGATTTAATCATAGTAAGATGCTATCAAATTATAGTAATCATGTTCATAAATATCCTCTACTTATACCTTTGATCTGTCATTTTTAGAATTTTTTTCTCTATCTTTTCTAATTTTTCACTTATCAAGTTTGTTGGAACAACTCCATAATAAATGGACTCGAACACACTACGTTATAATCCCCTTATAGAAGACATGTCTATATTTTATTTTTAATTTCATGCTTGATCCTGATCTTGCACAATCACCTCTTCTTTTGATTTTAACTATCACATAGTTATAATAAATAAAATAAATCTATATGTAAGTTAAGTATATTTTTTCTTAGTGTTTTTAAAAAATACTTTTTTCATATTCAGTATTTATCAAAATAAGAATTGTTGATTATTTTATATCTTTAGCATTTCGACATGTTCCAACTTTACACCTATTAGTACGACACATTTTATTATTTTATCAAAAATAGGGTAAAATAATAGTTAACTCTTATTTATAGTGATTGAATTATAGGATACACCCCTCATCTCAAAAGGGGGGAATTATAGTGGGTGTGTATTAGAGATTCAATCCTCCATGAGCATACAAAATATATTTCATAATAGAGTATAGGTTTAAAAGATTAGAAGTAATTAAAAAATCATATCATGAAACAAATTGGCACATCAATACAAATTATGGGGCATGACATGCATATACACTCACATTACAAATAATTGAGTACAAAATCATACACACTTGGTTGCATATGCATGGGCATATCAAAAATAGTTATAATAAAAAGAATTGAAAGTTTTCCTTACGGTTATAATTGAGAAAATATAAGGATGGAATTATATATAATTTAGCACAAACTCAAAAATAATGATATTGGTTCATATACATATATACATTTCTCAAAGTGAAAAGGGAATGGCACTATTTCAAGCACATATGCACTATAATATAGTTTTACAGATTCAATGAAAAATGGTTATTATTTAAATTTAAATATATTGGCACTATGGTTATGATGGGCCATGAATATTATTAATTCTATTTTGATCATGAAAATTGAATCTAGATCCATCTATAACAGTGTGATTCATTATGTTATGGGTGATGTATGTTTGAGTATAGTGACACTCAACATACTTAGTATTACTTCTAGAGTTAACCCATTATGTGGTTCTGCCTTTTTGTTATGGGTGATGTATGTTCAAGTCTAGTGACACTAAATAACCTTGGCATCACTTATAGTGAACCAATGCTATCCTTACTTATTTTGGATAAGTACATTGTTACTTCTCCCCATTCATGATAATTAGAGCATGAATATTACCAAATAAAGGGATTGATAAGTTATTCAAAATTGGGACTTGATAAGTCATAATTAAC